>CM050452.1:35797349-36320334 GCA_027563935.2 Costus lasius | reverse complement strand
CTTATTGTAAGATGATACCAACTCCTGATCTTAGATGAAACTTCGTAATCATAAACTATATGGATATAAATTGGACAAAATGGTTTAGAATTTTAACCAAAAGTGTGTAGAACAAGAGAATGTGGTGGTATCTTCCTATAAAGACTCCTCCCTGCCCTGTCCTTATATCTAGTACAGAATGGGACGTGGAATGACTATCTTGAACATTGTGCAGACAGTAAACGTTACGCTGCTCTTGTTTTGAGGTGCATGACACCCTGAGGTCCAGGTTGAGTGTGATTAGATTGGGGCTTTATGATATCATCATACAATCATCGAGGTCTCTTCACACTAGGCACTTCAAAACAGTGATCAAGAAGAGTACGTTGGAGCTTCATGGGTGTTTGCCTAGAATCCGAGAAATGACTAAGTTCCCGTATCTTCGAAGCTAAAACTTCGGGAAGACCTGGGAATGCTCGAAAATTTCAGGATGGTATAAGGCCCCAGGAAAGAGCATGGCACGATGAAAGGGATTGTAATCCATCCACTCTAGGGTAATTGTGTTACTAAGGTGTTTATGTCTACTTCTTATTCTTAGGTACTGGGTCCACAATGTGGGGCTCACATATGTTTTCATATGCAGGAGCTCATAGAAGTAGAGACAATGAGGCTTGGTGGGGATTAACTTCGAGTATAGGATACAGAGCATTGGATGCCTGCTGTTGATATCATCGTCACTCGCCATAATAATTCAACTAGACCTTTATATTATGTACACTAGCTTTTGTAGTCAGAATATTATGCTATTGTTTTGAAATGGATTTCTGTTTGAAATAAATGGTATTCTTTTAATCTTAGATGTTATATAGTAGTGTGCAATAAATAATAGGTTTGTAGATCTGTGTGTAACACCTGAATAGATTCAAATCCAAATTATTCAATCAATACCATCTCTTTCCAATTGTCTCTTGGGGCATGGGACTAAAGTTCCACATCCAAAAAGCCTATGGACTATTGGGATCAATATACCTTTTAGGGTTATGATAACAGGTGATTCTTGTCTAATGGACAAGATGACTTATGTTGCCTTCACCAAGATGGTAACATAGTGGAACCACATAAGTCTGCATAGATTCAAAGTGCTGGAGCATAGACGAATTTTTCATCAAGGATGACAAACAAAGACTTATGAGGAAGTGGAAGAGGGCTTCCAGTTGGACCAGATTCCATAGCCATAATGGCTTACGCGCCATGAGGAACCGTAATGGATCTCCATGTCTGCTAATCAAGATATGGAACTTGATTGAGTCCTCGCTAATAGGGAGTACACCCACAGGCATGTAATCGTTCATCAGCGAGATAGGGGGGGGGGACATGGAAGGTAGCAATTTTACCTATAATGGTACGCTAGTGATTGATATTTCAGGTGAGTCCTCTGGGTGGATTGGTAAATGTAAATTTTCAACGATAGCTTGGTTGGAGCCCTATTAGCTATCTGCTTAGTTGTATTTGCATATCTGTTGTGGCGTGTTTACGAAAAGCTCTTTTCTTAATAGACGTCCTGAAAAGAATGTCTATAATGGAAATAGCCGAAAGGTTCTCATATGGAGACCACTTAAAGATATGCATGGTGTGATGCAAGCATGTATGAAAAGAGCCTGAGTTTGCAAGAAGAATCAGCTGGGAGCGACTAGTATTTCTTTTCTACTATGATTGACGATATTGTCCTACACATGAAATGGCAAACCCAACGTCTTCACGCGGTGAGTCCAAGATTTAGGACAAGTATTTCTAGAAGAATGATCTAGGGGTATGATGCCTGCATCCTATGGCAAGATGAGGTCTATAGCGGATTGTTGATGATCCGAAGGGACACACTTATGATACAAGTAGGTAGACCTTATTTCAGGTTGTCGCGCCAAAAACACGAAGTTGTTGCGGTACAGGGCATTTGTCACTCCCCCTGACTCGGCTCCAATAACGTGATTGTCCCTAGATTTGTTAGTGTCCGAAGTGCACGGATACTCAATAGTAATAAAGAAAAGTATTGCATCCCACTGAGGACCATTATTGTTAAGTACCAAATAGGGTGTAATTCTCACTAGCTGAAGTAAACCGAATATGCTGCAACTAATGCAATAGAAAGAATACCGAAAGATAATCATGAGAGATAAACTGGGACCGGGGTTTCCATAGCACCTTAATTTCCAAGGATTAGATATTATTAAATGGTCGTCAGTCAAATCTAGTTATGATAATACCTAAGTTTTACTTCATATAAGGATTATCTCTCTTCGGCGCGAGACAATTCATGCAGGGACCAATCCTTGCTTTCACAACAAGATCTATCCCAACGCTAAAAATAAGTAAACATCAAACGAAGGAACTCGAGGATCTACTTGCTGTGCACTTCCGAATTTATGAGTTGATATCTCAAGGTGGAATCTCAAGGATCACTTTCGTGCATCCGAGGTATCAATATAAGTTCTAATTTAATGGTTTTCCAACAGACAGGATCTTTACTCTCGTGCAAGATCTATCAATGATTATAACATTAAGTCAATCCTAGATCAGTATTATCAAACATTGGCAATTCTATTACTAAAAATCAGAATTCAAAGATCAAACCTAAATCTACTTATGATAAGGTTCCCAAACTCTATGATTATTTAGGGTTTCAAATTTCATACACGATCAACCTTCAGTCTATTTCATAAAACTTCTAAAACATGCTGATAATATAAATCTACAGGACCAATTAAAGATGGTTCATCACAAAAGTAGATTTATAGACAACATGGCTTATCATGACGAAAATAATAGTTATCTTAGTCATTAAAAATACAAGGGAATTTACAACCCCCCATGTCCCAAAGATGTTAAGCTTGCATCAGAGGGAAGATTACTAAAAATCAATGTTGATGAAAATCGAAAGGAAGGAGAAAATAGAAATTGACGGTAAGCTGCGCCTCTCTCTATATTGCCACTCTCGATTCATGATAAAAATTGGGGCTTTCACTTCGTGTGTCTTCTCCTCTTTTAGACAGAGTCCTACAACAGCTTTCAGATCATTAATTTGGAGGTTCTTGGATCAAAAGATATGGTTACCGCAAGGTATCGGGATACGGAGTTCACCGGGAAAATCACGCGTGCGTTGTAATACAACCGTAATGGTAGTTTAAGGCAGTGCCCGTAATTTAGGACAAGCGAGTCCTCCGGGGTAAAATATTCTATAAATTATGGTACCGTGAAGTTCTTTACGGCAGAGCCGTAATGTCAACAATCCTTCGGGTGGAAAATCGACCTGAATTATTGGTACCAATAAATTTCGTCACGGTTGAACCGTAATCGTCCTTGAAATCTCTGGTATGAAAAATCCTAAATTACGGCACCGTAAAGATTGTTATGACAGGTGCCGTCATCTATCACCAAAATCTCTAGCTGAAGAAAACTCCAAAATTAATCGGGCACCTCACGGTGATTGGTGATAATTGCCCTAGGACCTAGTTTTGGTCCATTATTGTACTCAATATGGACTGTCCCTGGAGGACTGATTGGATCTTGTGCTCAAATGATAGTCCCCAGTCGATTACCTTGAGTGGATATGGGACATACTCTGGTACTTGTGAGACTGGTAAAGGGCTGGTTAGGCACGAGGTGCTAACGCAGGACATATGGTATATCAGTGGTGTAATATACTGGATTGACCCGCTGTGAGGCAATGACTTCGTGTCACATGTTAATCCTCCCAAGATGATTAGGAGATGTATTGATCCCTTGACTAGAGGTCATTGGGCCATTAAATATGGTTAGGGATATCTATTTGATACAACCCTAACACCTCACCGTAGTTGGAGAGGTAATAATCGGTTGACATTGAGCATATCACGACCCATCCATACGAGGTCGAATGGATCAAAACAGAGGAGTCGCCCCCTATCTGAGATAATTCAAGATATATTCGATGTGATATACTTTGATTTGAATGTGATATTTACCACATCTGAGATATATTCCCCGATAGTTTTATATTGGCTATTGTTATATAACTTACCGAAATCTCTTTCTTCTGGAAATCTGAATCCTGACCTTTCTGTGTTCAAGCCCTCATATCTCCCTAGGTATAAGCTCAAAATCTTATATAAAGCCAGTTTCATTTGGTAAATTACTTACTACGCTTATTGCTGCAATTTAGACTACCATACGCCTAGTTTTGGTTAGTTGTTTTGATCTGAAATATATATTGTTCAATTCTCATTTATGAATCTATATTTCTGGGAAATCCTGAATCCCTGCCCTTCTCCTGTGTTCGTACCCTCATAATCTCCCTGATTATAACTCACAATCCAGTCGAATACAGTTTATTGGAAGGTAGCACTCAGAGGGCTCAGTTTTACCTACCATATTAGTCTACATTCCGTTGGGTATTCATTCTAACTATGTCGCATTTCTAATATACGAAATCTATTTTCTGGAAATCTAGAATCCTGATCTTCCTATGTTCGAACCCTCATATCTCTCCCTGGTTATAACTTACCAAA
The DNA here is from genome assembly GCA_027563935.2 of Costus lasius. Classification (NCBI taxonomy): domain Eukaryota; kingdom Viridiplantae; phylum Streptophyta; class Magnoliopsida; order Zingiberales; family Costaceae; genus Costus; species Costus lasius. The sequence goes on along the minus strand of CM050452.1, from coordinate 36,315,814 downwards.
TCATACTATTCATTTTATTCGAAAGTAGACTCAGAGAGCTTCATTTTTCCTACCAATATTGCCTAGTTGTGGTTAGGTATTTCAACACTGAAAAATATATCGCAATCCTGGTACTCGAATATGCCCTAATTTTGACCTAGTTATCGTGGAAATCTGGAATCCCGACCTTTCTGTAATAAAACCCCTCATATCTATCCTAATTATAATTAATAATCTTGTAAAACTCAGTTGCAGTAGAAAAGTAGACACGGAGAGCATACATTATTGACTATACTATTGTCTATTTTTGGTTAAGTATTCGACCCTAAAATATAACGTCACAAACTGAAATATGTATCTACCCAGTTTTGGTTATACCGCTTAAACATCAAATGTGGAATTGTGTTTTAGAGCGTGAATCGTTCGTGAAGCAACAAGTGTTGGGAAACCCCGAGGATTTTTTACAATTCTTCAGTGATAAAATTACTACAAATACATTGGCAGCGGAAATAATATTCCGAACCAGGGCTAGATCCCAAAAACCACAGCTGAAGATCGCAAGCGAGGGAGTCGACACCACGATGAGATAGAAGATACCCTCAAAGCAAGGACGATGTCGAGTCGTGATAGGCCCCCAAGCATGTGCCCTCTGCAGTCTCACACACACGGTATCTCTTGAGTCCTCTTCTTCCACGCCCGAGTCTAGCCTCGGGTAGAAAGATCTATGCCTTGCGCTTCTTCTTCATGCCTTGCGCCACCTCTAAGGTGATTTACGCGATGAAGAAGATGAAGAGAAGAGAGATGAAGTCGCCAAGCCCTTGTCACACTTGCGCCACCTTCAAGGGGAAGAAGCGCCAAGGAGGGAAGGAATGATGCTTGCGGCTATGAAGATGGAAGAGGAGGTATGCGCCACCTCCAGAGCTTGCTCTCGCCCTCCTCTCTCTTGTGTTACTCATGCCTCCAAGGATTGTGTCGTGCAAGAGAGGGGCGCAATAGGGGACTCTTTATAGAGCCAATAGGTCGGTTATGCATGGGGGCGGCTAGGGTTAGAGGTTGGGATTGGCTTCTTGAAGCAAATCGCCTACTCCTCCCAATATGCCCTTGAGGCACCAATGGGAGGAGATTTTTCACCATTATACCCTTTTAGGCCCCTTTCTTCTTCATGATACTTATTAGCAAGCCAAGTTCATCAATGGGCATAGCCGAAGTTCCATTATGCATCGTTAACCAAGTTATTGGATCCAATCCAAGTTTCACCCCAGGGTCAAATGAGGCTAACCTGGGTTACATTGGTCAATATGCCAAAATTGGAAGTTGGCTCCAGATATGTTTCTCCACTCCTCAAGAGTCCCATTGGCATAGATTGAAATTTCCGCAAATAGTCCGAGTTATCCAATAACTCGATCATAAGTCTTCCCGATCAATACGAGAAACTCATGTATCAAGGTGTGTGGACCCCTATAGGTTCCTCTGACGCTAGCAAGTGCTGACCAAAGGTACTTCACAAACAGTGAGTTGGCACCTAGCAGTGCATCGTTGCTACCAGGTCATTGGAAATGGATATCGACATACGACATCCCCCATCATCGCAATTAGGTACTGATGACTAATTTCCAGTCTCTTTGTCGAAGACTGCTATCCGATTGGGACATAGTGTGTCACCACTAGTTTTCAATCCATTCTCAATTGGTTATGACTAAATCAGGTCTCACCTGGGTATTCGCCATACACTTTCAGTCATCGAACCATAGAAGAGCTCCATGGATATCCATGCTTCCCTTAGGAAGGGGCACCAATCCTAGTTTTAGGTCCATTGACCTTCTCCTATGGGTTGTGACTATGCTCAATGGACACCGTTATTACCTCCTAACTACGGTGAGGTGTTAGGTTGTATCAAACCCAGCATATCTCCCAACCATCTAGAAGGGGATGGCCAATGACCTCCAGGTCAAGGGATCAAGGCATCTCCTATTGCTTGTCGATGGATAACTGGTGACACCAAGATATTACCTCACAGCGGGTGTCAGTTCTCAGTATATCCACCACTGATATATCCTCTATGTCTGCGTTAGCACCCTCATGCCTAACCAGGCCATATACTAGTCTCACAAGTACCAAAGTTGTCCCATATCCACTCAGGTACATCGACTAGGGATTATCATTTGAGCACAGATCCAATCTGTCTCCCTAAGGACATTATCCATATAAGTATATATTCACATATGTAAATAAATAATGATACGACAATTGCCAGTATGATATAATATAAATATAGTAGTAAGTAGTACAATATATGGACCAAAAACTAGGTCCTAGGGCATATACACCAACAATCTCCCACTTGCACCTAAAACCTAGAGGTTGAGGAAACCTCAACCCCCATATCTCTAGCATGACCATCATGCTTCTGCATGTGCCAAAGCCTTGGTCAATGGGTCTGCCAGATTGTTTCCTCTGTGTCAACTCTGCTAATCATGATATCACCTCTGTCTATGATCTCTCTGACGATAGGAGAAAATCTCTTGAATATGTGTTTGGATCTTTGATGAGGACCGTGGTTCTTTGGCTTGTGCAATCGCTCGCATTGTCTTATCACAGTAGATTCAATGGGTATCCTCTGCTCTTGGGTAACCCTGAAGTTCAGAAAAGAACTTTCGTATCCAAACAGCTTCTTTGGCTGCCTCAAGAAGCAGCCACATACTCAGCTTCGGTTGTAGAAGCGGCTATTGTGGATTTCTTGAAGCTCTTCAGCACAAACAGAACGTCATTTATCTAATCACATAGCCGCTTGCGATCTAAAGTCATCAGGGTCAACTGGAATGACGCATCAGTGTAGCCCTGCATACTGCTGCTCATCCTCATCCCCCAAAGTCATTGGAACAAATCCTTAGTTGTTCTCAGATACTTCCAGGATGTTCTTTACAGCCACCCATTGCTGTAAACCAGGATTGGATTGGTATCGGCTGGTTACTCACAAAATAAGCCACGTCTGGTCCTAGTACAGATGTACATTGCATACATGAGCGTATCCTACTGCCGAAGCATAGGGCACTCGACTCATGTCATCCCTCTCAGCCTGTTGGTTGGACACTGGCCTTTAGAGAGAGTAAGGGTCATGTCTCACTGGAAGGTACCCTTTCTTGGATTGCTCCTAGTTGAACCTCTCCAGACCATACAATTAGGTACTCCTCACTAAGGGCTAGGAGCACCTCTTGGATCTATCCCGGTAGATCCTCACGCCTAGGATATAGGCGGCCTCCCCTAAGTCCTTCCTCTCGAAACACTTCCCTAACTATGTCTATCACCGCCTTGAAGACTAGGGATGTCGTTCCCGATGGAGCAGTATGTCATCGACATACAAGGACCAGAAAAGTCCACCTAGCCTCCCACTGATATTTTCTGTATACACAGGCTCATCTTCGTTTTGATAAAGCCATAATCTCTCATGCTTTCATCAAATCGAAGATTCCAACTTCGAGATAGCTTGCTTTAATCCATAAATGGATCTCTTTAGCCTGCCCGACATATTGGCCTCCTGCAGGATGGACATGAAATCAATCAGGTTGTGTTCATATACACATCTCAAGTTAGCTTCCGTTAAGGAACGCTGTCTTTACATCCATCTGCCAATATCTCATAATCATGATATGCAGCTATAGCAAGCAGATTCCTAATAGGATTTTGAACATAGCAACTGGCGAAAAGGGATTCATCATAGTCCACCCTATGACTTATTTGAATCCCTTTAGCCACTAGACTATGCCTTTATAGGTAACTATGTTGCCATCCATGTCTGTCCTCCTCTTGAAGACCCATTTACAACCCTATGGGGTTTTACCCACATCATGTTAACTCAACCAAATCCCTAACTTTGGTTAGCTGACATGGAATCCATTTCGGATCTCATGGCGTCAAGCCATCTCTTGGAGGTCCGGTCCACCTGACCGCCTCTTCATAAGTCTTGTGTTCATCCTCAATTGATGAATATCCGTCGTGTTGGGGTCGGCAGCGACCCAATTCTCCTCTCAGGTACATGACGAATCCTCCCAGACAAAACGCGGGGGCCTGTGTCTCAGCATCAGGTTGCCCATCAACCAGTGCAGGTGGCTCAGGTTCCATCTCTGTTCTTGTGGTTGCACTTGGACCTCATCCAAGTCAAACTTCCTCCACTATCCTTCTTTCATGAGAAATTCTTAGTCTCTAGAAAGGGACAGTACCCCAAGCAACAAAAACTTTGTTCTCGGTGGGATATAGAAGTAGTAACCCATAGTTTCCTTAGAGGGTACCCCACAAACAATGCATTTATCATATCTAGGATCTAGCCTTGCTAGATCCTGACGTTTGGACATAAGCCTCACATCCCCAGATTCTGATAAAAGTGAGATTGTTGGGGTATAGCCCTTAAGGCTAATGTTTAGGCCTTTGGGATTGTAAAAGTATCATGTAATAAACTCTATGTGTTTATAAAGGCATGGTTGTTATTCAGATAGTTACCTTGTCTGCTGTAATAAGTGTACTTCTGAATAATGTCTCAAAGCTGTTCAGCTAGGCTGACAGGCTATAAGTCCTTAGTCGAGATATCTTGGTGAACTGAGACAGCCTTGATATGATTGAGACTAATATGAGTGCTAATCTTATAGGATGCTTCGAGCATGGGATAAGAATGTAGACTCATAGGACATTGGATGTACTGGACAGACCCTACTGGGATATTTCCATTGCTTGTCACGATGGTGAATGATCCCTGTAGCAGCAAGTGGCACATGTCCTCTGACTTGAGATCACTTGTGTTTCTAAATGATGATTGTACATTGTCTTGAGGTAGTTCAATATCATTTGAAACATAATGATTGATAGACTATCTTGGAATGGTGAGCTTGAGTCAGGTTAGGGCACTTGTGATAGATAAGGATTGCCGTCTCCTTGTTCAAGGAGTGTGTGATGTTCTAAGGGCCCCACCCCTATATGAGATGATTGAGGAAGTGTATGGCCATACCCAGATGACTATGTTCATACTGATCTAATCATGCTCATCGTATTGGAGTTACAGGCTTGACATGCTTGTCCAATAAGAACGTCCAGTGGCAAAGGATACATGTATGCCTTGTGAGTTTGATTCATCACTTGTGCTATGGTTTGGGAGTAGTCTTGGAAGACTCTTTCCTTTATATCGGGAGACAGTGATGTGTTGCTAGATACCCCTCACTGATCGTGATAACGTAAGTTATCGTTACCCGACATTTAGAGGAAACCCTCAGGGTCTCACAATTTGGTGATATGGCTTACTTGAGTCAGATCGTATGGACTGAATTCTTTGAGTTCAGATTAGAGGATTTAATCTCTGATTGTAAGTGAGATCTGGTCTGATCATGTTTGATTGATTAGGACTTGAGATCGGTAAGCTTCGATCGAGAGAGGATGATGCTAGACTCGAAGAGATCAGGGGCATCAGGAGATGAATGGTAGATCATGAGCCTTGGGGGTTCGATTTGGTCTAGACCAAGTGGCTTGAGCTATTTCGGTTTGGTTTGAAGAACCAAAGTCGATTGACGTTATTGGATTGAAACCGGTTCACAAAGGTGAACGCTTGGTTCAATGTCAATAGGCATTTTAGGGTTGGCTTATAACGCATGGCTTGATTGTCTTCCATTTATGGTAAGTAATCAACCGGTTTTTTGCTCCAACGCCAAAAACGCATATGCGTTTTGCTCTTTGCTTCAAACCCTAGCTCTTTGGTTGGGCGATCGGAAAAAAAAGAGAGGAGCTTTGGCAAGAGGAGCTCTCGGCCAAGAGGGAATCATCTCATCACCCCCTTTCCATTCGACAAAAAAAAAAAGCTTGGGTGTCTTGCTAGCACAAGGGACCGCAAGGAGTAAGCATCTTCATCTTGCTGTGTGAACTTGTGAGGAGATCTAATTTGTTCTCTTCATCCAAGCCGACTTCCAAGCATATGTCGTTGGTATGAATTTCCCTACACAATCTATTTCAATCGGTTATAGTTGAACACTATGGCATGCAAATGATCTAAACCCTTGGCTTCCGCTAGCATATTTTTTCATTAGCGCCATGACTAGGGTTTTTGCCCCCCTTTTAAGGGGGTTCTTCAATTGGTATCAGAGCGTGGCTCTATGCATGCTATTATGTTTTGCTGATGTGATCCATACATGTTGCGCTTACTTGATGATTTTGCGCTTACTTGATGATTTGGTTACATGAACTTTGCGCTTGTATCATGGTTACCTAAAGTTTGCGCTCCACCCTTGAAGGGGACACCCCCTAAAGTTTGGGCCTTCCCCCTTGAAGGGACCCCTAAAGGTTGCGCTCCCCCCTTGAAGGGGACCCCCCTTAGATCTAAGGGTTATCAACATAAATGAAGCATGTTGTTTGATTGTTTGCGCTTGATCTCTATGTTTTATAAATCTTACATCTTGCGCGGCTGATTAGATCTAAGGTGCTCCTACCATAAAATCCTTAGATGGGTTGATGGGGTTGAAAGCATCTTCTAGGTTAGAATCCAACTAGTCTGATCAGACCATCTGACAGCCTAGATGGGGTTGACTAGATAGCACTGTGCGGCAAGCACGAGGTGGCTATAGGTCGACTGCATCCAAGGCGTGTAGCGAGGTCTGGTTGAGACAACTTCTGAACCACACTTGAGTTAGGCCCGGGGTCACACCCGCTTGACCAAAACTCATGATGTGGTTCAGCCCTTGGCGCATGCATGGTTGACCATTAGGTCAACTCGGGTCAGTTAGGACTCGGTGCATGCAAGGGGAAAGGATCTAACTAGATGGATGAGTGGATCCCCATCAAATGGACCATTGTAAGGTTATAGGGCTCATAAGGAAATTAAAATTGATGCCATGGGTTTTTTTCAAAATTTTAATTTCATGAATGGATCACATGTTGATTGATGCCTATGCTTGTTTATTTAATCTTATGTGGGTTGCCCTAATGTGTGCTGTGCTGGGGCCTGCGTGCCTGGTAAATTATAAGTTAATATTATTGTGATCTGCGAAACAAATTTTTCATTAATTTATTGTATATTTGACCTGCGAGTCCAAAGCTTGTCTAGATAGATCAAATTGTGTTTGATTAGACAAGAGCACAAAGGCACACATCCAAGAGGGGCATTCACCTGGTGGTGCACCTGAGGTGCTCTTGGCGCTAGGGCACTGGGTTGGACCAGATGAGATGCAATGGAGCTCAAGTGAAGACTTAAGTAAAATTAAGGTCTTACTAGGGTTCAGGGCTTTTTACCACATAAGATCATGCTTTCTATTTATTATTTAAATAATTAGAATTGCATGTTTATGTTTATCTTCTGCTATAGCCATAGAATATGCCTGATAGTAAGAGATAAAAAGACCGTTAAAATCCAACGCTAATATATCAAGCTCGTAAGCCTTCTGACGCGAAACCTCACCGTTCTGACTATCGTTGGAGCCGTGTTGAACCCACTCAGTGGGCACGTCCATCTATCTTCAGACGGTGCTGGGATTACACCTGCGTGTTACAGAGCAGGGATTTATCCCTTCTCGTTTGCTCCAGCATAGCACGTGGTGGTCCAGGGAGTAGGTCAGGTCAGCTTGACCATGTAGTCTACATATGTGGCGCATATGGTAGCACATGGAGGCAGCCATCTGTGGGATCAGAGACTGTGTTGTACCAACTCAGTTGGCACAGTCTGCTGGATTGCCCAGATTGAAGGGGAATCGCACGGGTTGGCGATTGGCTGGGACAGCCTACCAGAAAATTAGTGCTTGTCATCTCTGTGCATCTTATCTCGCCTGAGCGGGACGCGGAGACCAAGTATGAAATCTGGATCCCATCTCACTAAAAGAGTGTTACTCTTTCGCGACTGTATACTGAATTTTTCAGTCAGACAAAATAGTGAGAAAAGAATCTTTCTAAGTCCTGGATTGATTCTGAACATTGATACTAACCTTGCTGTTCTTGCTTGTTGTAGATTCCTGCAGCAACGAACACCATGAGCTTCAATGTGCGATCCCTACTGGAAAGGGAGAAGTTTGCTGGGCCGAACTTCTCTGACATGGTTTGGACACCTTAAGATCGTTCTTAAGGCAGAGAGGAAACCTGTATGTCCTCGAGACGGCGATACCGCCGCAGCCCGCTCCGAACGCAGCAAGGGCGGTTCGGGTATGCCTATGAAAAGCACGTCAATGATAGCATTGATGTCGCTTGCCTGATGCTAGCGTCTATGACGCCAACCAACAAGGATCGCGCTGCAGCGGTCAGCATGAGGATATGTCGGCTATAGAGATTATAGCGAACCTCAAGATGCTGTATGCTGCACAAGGCGAGGACTGAGCGATATAATCTGACGAAGCTCTTCTTTCAGAGCAAACTGGCTGAAGGGAGCCCAGTGGGAGCTCACGTGCTCAAGATGATTGGGCACAAGGAGGGCTCTAGAGAAACTGGGGCATACCATCAACCAGGAGCTTGCTGTAGATATTATTCTGCAGTCTCTCCCGCCTTCTTTTTCGATGCGTTCATCATTACTTTAATATGAACAAAAATCGATTGTTACGCGGCAAGAGCTGCTGAATATGCTCTTGACTACTGAGGAAACTCTGATGGTAAGCCTTCAACTCTGTTTCTTGATGGTCCTTCTAGGAACAAGAAGAAGGGGAAGAAGGGCAAGGCCCCCTGTCAAGAACTACAGTAAGGCTCTGAAACAGAAGGTGAAGCGGTCGAGAGATAACATGGTGTTTCCACTGTGGCCAGCTGGGTCACTGGAAAAAGGACTGCAAAGCGCTCCAAGGAGATAAGAGGGGAAGCATTGCTTCTGGCTCAGGTAATATACGTGACGGAAGTCATCGGTTTCATCTTCTTCTATATCATGGGTGTTGGACACTGCATGTGGAGTTCACATTTGTTCAAATGTGCAGGAACTCAAGAGAAGAAGGCAGGTGGGACAGCATGAGAGTAGACCTACGAGTGGAAACGGGGCACAGGGTTGCTGCTGTTGCTGTAGGAGACTATTTCATTTCTTTACCATCTGGCATTGTATTGGAATTAAACTAATTGTTATTTTGTACCCAGTATACCAAGAATAATATCTCTATTCCTGCTCTTGTCAGGAAAGGATTTGCATTTGAATGCAAGATTTCAAAGTGTGTTTTAACTTATGATAATATTGTGTATGCGACTGGTTCAATTAACAATGGGTTATTCATGTTGGACATGGAACATTCTATACAAAACATTGATAACAAGAAAGCCAAGTATGCTGATCACAGCACCTTGCTATGGCATAGTCGTTTAGGCCATATTAACAAGAAACGCATTAAGCGGTTGCATGATCATGGACTGCTGGGATCATTCTCCTGTGAGGAGATTGATACATGCAAAGCTTGTTTTGATGGGTAAAATGGACGAAGTCACCTTTTCCTCATAAAGGTCAAAGGGCTTCAGGTTTTACTTGACCTTATACACAGTGATGTGTGTGGGCCATTTAGTAAACATGCCAGAGGTGGCTATCAGTACTTCATTACCTTTACTGATGATTTCAGTAGGATATGGGTATGTCTATTTAAATGAGAATAAAGTGAATCTTTTGACAAGTTCAAAGAGTTCAAAAATGAAGTACAAAATCAGTTAGGCCGAAATATCAAGGCACTTCCGTTTCTGATCGAGGTGGAGAATACCTAAGTCATACGTTTACTGACTATCTGAAGGAGTGTGGGATTATCTCACAGCTCACTCCGCCAGGAACACCGCAGTGGAATGGGTGTGTCCGAGAGGAAGAAATAGAACGTTACTTGATATGGTTCGTTCTATGATGAGTCAGGCTACCTACCATACTCCTTTTGGGTTTTGCACTGGAAACAGCTGCAAAAGTACTAAACCGAGTGCCATCCAAGGCAGTTTCAAAGACGCCATATGAATTATGGTATGGGGAAACAGCCTAGCTTGACATTTATCAGGATCTGGGGTTGCGAGGCTTATGTTCAAAAAGCTCGCCTCTGGGAAACTAGAGAGCAGATCTGACAAATGCATCTTTGTCGGTTACCCTAAGGAAACTAGGGTTATTTATTTCTTCGATCCTCCAAGGAGAACAAGGTATTTGTTGCTCGGACGGCCATATTTCTTGAGAAGGAATTTCTTCTGCAAAGAGGCCCAGTGGGAGAGAAATAAAGCTGGATGAGATTCCAGAAGAAGGACAAAGTAGTCAAGCACAGGATGGATGAGCCTGAGCCGGTAGATCAGGTTATTGAACAACCTGAGGCTCAAATATCACGGGAACCGCGAAGATCGGGAAGGATCCGTCGACTGCCTGAGCGCTATGACGGAGTCTACATCATTGATAATGTTGAACCCCTCAACTTATGCGGATGCGGTCAGTGGACCCGGAGTCAGCTAGATGGCTTGAAGCTATGCGAGCCGAAATGGACTCCATGTCAGATAACCAAGTCTGGGATTTGGTTGATCCGCCTCCGGGAGTAATCCATATAGGCTGTAAATGGATCTTCAAGAAGAAGATTGACATGGATGGTAACGTGGTTACCTATAAAGGCAGGCTAGTTGCGAAAGGTTTCAAACAAATCTACGGGATAGATTATGATGAAAACTTTTCTCACCTGTTGCCATGTTTAAGTCTATTCGGATTCTTTTTCGCGATAGCTGCATATTATGATTATGAGATCTGGCAGATGGATGTGAAGACAGCTTTCCTTAATGGAAATCTGGATGAGGATGTGTTTATGACACAACCTGAGGGTTTCACTAATCCAGCAGATCGGCATAAAATATGCAAGTTAAAGAAGTCCATTTATGGACTGAAGCAAGCATCAAGAAGGCTGAATATTCGTTTTGATGAATCAATCTCTGAGTTTGGATTCATCAAGAACGAGGATGACCTGTGTGTATATAAGAGGTTTAGTGGGAGCGTAATTACATTCCTAATCCTCTACGTCGATGATATCTTGATCATTGGAAATGATATTCCTGAACTGCATAGCGGTTAAAGCATGGTTAGGAAAATGTTTCCAGATGAAAGATCTAGGAGAAGCAGCCTATGTGTTAGGTGTGAAGATCTACCGGGATAGATCTAAGAGGCTTCTCGGGTTGTCCAGAGTAGCTGACTTACATCGATAAGTCCTGGAGAGATTCCATTTAGAGAATTCTAAACGTGGATATCTTCCAGTCAGACATGGTCTGAATCTTTCGAAGAAGTCATTGTCCACAAACACAGACTGAGAAAGATGAAATGGACAATACGCCTTATGACCTTCGGCTATTGGGTCCATCATGTATGCGATGTTGTGTACTCGCCCAGGACGTCGCTTACGGGTTAGCGTGACCAGTCGATAGCCTCAAAGTAATCCAGGTTTGGCGCACTGGATTGCGGTCAAGAACATTTTAAAATATCTGCGGAGGACCAAAGATATGTTCTTGATATATGGTGGTCAGGAAGAAACTCAGTATAGAGGGATATACTGACGCTTCGTTCCAGTCGGACCAGGATGATTTCCGATCGCAATCAGGCTATGTTTTAGCTTGAATGGTGGAGCAGTGGTGTGGAAGAGTTTCAAACAGTCAACTGTTGCTGACTTCCACAACAGAAGCCGAGTATGTTGCAGCCTCGGAAGCATCCAAGGAGGCAGTGTGGATTCGTAGGTCGTGAGAGAACTTGGTGTCGTTCCTTTCGAGTGCAGATCCTTTGTTATCTTCTGTGATAACACTGGAGCATCGCACAAGCAAAGGAACCACGGTCGCACCCAGAAGTCCAAGCACATACAGAGACGGTTTCACTTGATCCGGGAGATCATAGATCGAGGCGAGATCAAAATATGCATGTTCATACAGATGACAATCTGGCAGACCCACTTACCAAGCCTTCTAGGGCAGCAGAAGCATGAGCAAGCACTGTAATAATATGGGTTTGAGATTTCTCAACCATTAGATTAAGTGCAAGTGGGAGATTGTTGGGGTATGCCCTTAAGGCTAATGTTTGAGGCCTTTGGGATTGTAAAAGTATCATGTAATAAACTCTTGTGTTTATAAAGGCATGGTTGTTATTCAGATTGTTACCTTGTCTGCTGTAATAAGTGTACTTCTGAATAATGTCTCAAAGCTGTTCAGCTAAGGCTGACAGGCTATAAGTCCTTAGTCGAGATATCTTGGTGAAACTGAGACCAGCCTTGATATGATTGAGACTAATATGAGTGCTAATCTTATAGGATGCTTCGAGCATGGATAAGATGTAGACTCATAGGTACATTGGATGTACAGGACAGACCCTACTGGGATATTCCATTGCTTGTCACGATGTGAATGATCCCTGTAAGCAGCAAGTGGCACATGTCCTCTGACTTGAGATCACATTGTGTTACTAAATGATGATTGTCATTGTCTTGAGGTAGTTCAATATCATTTGAAACTTAATGATTATTGACTATCTTGGATGGTGAGCTTGAGTCAGGTTAGGGCACTTGTGATAGATAAAGGATTGCCGTCTCCTTTGTTCAAGGAGTGTGATGTTCTAAGGGGCCCCCCCTATATGAGATGATTGAGGAAGTGTATGGCCATACCCAGATGACTATGTTTCATCTGATCTAATCATGCTCATCGTATTGGAGTTACAGGCTTGACATGCTTGTCCAATAAGAACGTCCAGTGGCAAAGGATACATGTATGCCTTGTGAGTTTGATTCACACTTGTGCTATGGTTTGGGAGTAGTCTTGGAGACTCTTTCCTTTATATCGGGAGACAGTGATGTGTTGCTAGATACCCCTCACTGATCGTGAAACGTAAGTTATCGTTACCGACATTTAGAGGAAACCCTCAGGGATCGCACAATTTGGTGATATGGCTTACTTGAGTCAGATCGTATGGACTGAATTCTTTGAGTATCAGATTAGAGGGATTTAATCTCTGATTGTAAGTGAGATCTGGTCTGATCATGTTTGATTGATTAGGACTTGAGATCTGTAAGCTTAGATCGAGAGAGATGATGCTAGAACGAAGAGATCAGGGGCATCAGGAGATGAATGGTTAGATCATGAGCCTTGGGGTTCGATTTGGTCTAGACCAAGTGGCTTGAGCTATTTCGGTTTGGTTTAAAGAACCCAAAGTCGATTTGACGTTATTGGATTGAACCGGTTCACAAAGGTGAACGCTTGGTTCAATGTCAATAGGCATTTTAGGGTTGGCTTAAACGCATGGCTTGATTGTCTTTCCATTTATGGTAAGTAATCAAACCGGTTTTTAGCTCCCAACGCCAAAACGCATATGCGTTTTGCTCTTTGCTTCAACGCCTAGCTCTTTGGTTGGGCGATCGGAAAAAAAAAGAGAGGAGCTTTGGCAAGAGGAGCTCTCGGCCAAGAGGGAATCATCTCATCCACCCCCTTTCCATTCGACAAAAAAAAAAGCTTGGGTGTCTTGCTAGCACAAGGGACCGCAAGGAGTAAAGCATCTTCATCTTGTGTGTGAACTTGTGGAGGAGATCTAATTTGTTCTCTTCATCCAAGCCGACTTCCAAGCATATGGCGTTGTATGAATTTCCCTCTCAATCTATTCAACTCGGTTATAGTTGAACATATGGCATGCAAATGATCTTAAACCCTTGCTTCCGCTAGCATATTTTTCATTAGCGCCATGACTAGGGTTTTTGCCCCCCTTTTAAGGGGTTTCTTCAAGATTAGGGCGTCTCCCACTCCATACCTCTTATGGAATCTTTGAGATACTCTTAGATGGAACATTATTCAGTATTAGAGAAGCTGTTTCAAGTGCATGCCCCCAGAATGAGGGAGGGTAGAGTTGCATGACTCATCATACATCGAACCATGTCCAACCAAAGTTTGATTTCTCCTTTCAAACACACCATTCCATTGGGGTGTTCCAGGAGGAGTGAGTTGGACAGAATGCCACACTCTCTTAGATAGTCATGAAACCTCACCACTCAGGTGCTCTCCACCACGATCTGATCGAAGAGCCTTAATGGATCTACCAAGCTGGTCCTCTACCTTCCATTCTTGAACTCCTTGGATTCAGATTTATGTCTAATCAAGTAGACATAACCATATCTACTGAAATCATCAGTAAAGGTAATGAAGTAGCTATGTCCTCCTCTGGTTTATTGAATGGCCCACACACATCGCTGTGTATGAGATCCAACAAACCTCCTGCCCTCTCACTAATTTTGGTGAAGGGCACCTTTGTCATTTTCCCTAACAAACAAGGCTCACATGTATCAAATTCCTCCAAGGAACTTGAATCTAACAACCCATTTGCATGGAGTTGTTGAATGTGATTCTTGTTTATATGGGCTAAGAGAAAATGCCATAGGAAAGCACCAATTGAAACACTCAGTTTGGTCCTTTTATTGTTTATGTTACAAATAGCGTTAACCATGTCTAACACATATAGACCATTGCACAAAGCACCCTTCCCATAGAACATATTTGCAAATAAAAAAGAACAAGAGTTCTTATCTATTTCAAACTTAAATCCTTTCTTTGTCAATCAAGGAATGGATACAATGTTCTTAGTAAGCGAAGGTACATAATAGCAATTATCTAACTCTAATAGAAGTCCAGAAGGCAGGGAGAGAGTCAAAACTCCTATAGCAACAGCAGCAACCTGTGCCCCGTTTCCAACTCGTAGGTCAATCTCTCCAGCCTGTACCGATCTACTTTTCTTGAGCCCCTGCATATTTGTACAAATATGAGCTCCACATGTGGTATCCAATACCCATGTCACAGAGGTAGAAAGGTTGACTTCGGTAACATAAATACCTGAGCCAGAAGACGAAGCCCAGCTTCTCTTCTCCTCGTTCTGAAGTCGCACCATGTCCTTTAACATGTGAGGTGGCCCTCCACATGAATAGCACCTGTTATTCCTGATCCATTCCATCTTTAATTTTAGTTCCTTGGTCAAGCCTTTCAGCTCAACACATTGAATATCAACTTTAGGAGGATTGAGCCTAACCAATTCATTAAAGAGCTGTCTTAGATTAGTAATAATCTCAGAGGCACTCTTCAATTCATATTGCCCTTGAAGCTCGGGTGACATGTTGGTTAGCATCAATTGTGCAACCTCCAAAGTATCAGCCTGATGCATATCATAAGCATCCCTCTAAGCCGCTAAGGCCGAGCATGGAAGTGGTTCAGGAATGGGCTACTCAAGGACATAGAGCTTTCTCTCGAGCTTGAGCACAATTCTCAAGTTCATATACCAATCCATCAAGTTGGATCCAACCAACTTGTCCTTCTCAAGGATAGATCGCAGTGACCAACCGCTATTGTTTGTTGCCATTGTTCTACAACAACCAAGAAACAGCAGATTAGTACTACTTCAAATCATTTAAACTGGACTTGTTTTAAATGATTATGGCTCCCACTATTTTAATCGAATTGACAACTCACAAAGTCAATCAGGAAGTTTAAGACTTCCTAGTGATATGGGATCCCTTTCCACATGAGGCTTTGCGTCCCACGAGGGTGGGATGAGATGCACAAAGTAACCCATGCTTCCTAAGGTGGGCACGCCGGCCGATTGCTCTAAGCAATTCCCCTTATTGAGACAGTCCAGGCATTTCATGTCCAGCGAGGGCTGGATACAACATGAAACCCTAACCTCTCAACAATACCTCTATAATTCCACCATATGCCCAACACATGTGGAAATCTAGTCAAGTCTATTCCTAACCGTTATGCCCAGGGCCAACGAGTTTCCTTGCGAAGGCATGCCCGATTAAAACGAACTGGGGAAACCATTGCGACCACGCACTTTCTAAAGATAAGTGGGTGTGTCCCACGAGGGTGGGAAACAATTCACAACACCACTGATCGATAGCTTAGTGAGGGCTACACGTTAGAATGCTACTAGACTTAATATTTATTTATGAGGGTTTTTTTTTGAGGTCTCATCAGTTTTATCTTATGTCTAACATTACAGGCATGCAATCCTATAGTTATAATATAACGATAAAATAGGCATGCTTTAGCTGATATCGAAAGCAATAAATGAATGATGGGATCATAGTCTATTCAAGACATTGAACCAACCCATGCCAAAAGGAGGTTCAACTCTTGACCTAGGATTCAAGCCCCAAAGACAAGACCTAACCTAGCCGACCTCTAACTTGAGCTTCAAGGTTGGCTCCAAGGTCCTTCTCACCATGGTTTAGCTCTTAAACCCCAGAGGTAGTTCTAGGGGAACCCTAGAAGCACCCTCATAGCTTCGGCCAATGCCATGGGCTTTCTCCAAGAGTGACGCGCCACTAAGTATGGGCCAAGACACATAGCACAGAAGCCCTAAGGCTCGGGCAAGTCATCTTGCGCCATTACACTATGCGCCATCAAAGAAGAGTGCTTCTTGCGCCACCAGGTAAGGTGCGCAAGCAAGCATGCATGCGCCAATCTCCAAGTACATGCACCACCCTAATCTTCTTCTTAGTTAAAAGCAAAAAGAAAAGCGGCACGCAGGCCTCACAAGGATACATCACAAGCATGCAAAGGGGCATGACTCATGATCACAACATTATGCACAAGTAAGGTATCTATACATGCAATTCTACATGCTCATGAAAAACATAAAATTTGAAATTTTACATTTTCATAAAACCAGTCTCTTTTTCTCATCTTCTTCTCATAAATCTTTTAGTTATTTGTGATCTATTTTTCATGATGATTTCAAAGATCCTTTCGGCTGGCAATTTTGTCAAATCAAGAGACCCGGCCAGTCCGAAGACACAATGACCGTCCTACATGACAAAACCACGTGCGCCTTTGATCCTTAAATCATGCAAGAAAAATAACCCAAAAATACAAAAGAGATTGAAAAGATGATAGAAACAAGAAACCCTAATTTTTCCTACTTAGAAAAATCGTTTGCCACGTGATCATGCAATTTGCAAAAATTGAGATATGGCATGTGAGCATGGAAAAGTATGAAATTACATCGTTCGAGTCTCGCAAGTCCCTCTGATACCACTGTTGGGAAACCCCGGGGATATTTTACAATTTTCAGAGATAGAAATTACACAAATACATTGCGCAGCGGAACTAATATCCCCAAAACAGGCTAGTCCCAAAAACACAGTGAAGATCGCAAGTGAGGGAGTCGACACGATGAGATAGAAGATACCTCAAATCAAGACGATGTAAGACCCCTTTCTAGAGGGGGGGGGCGAAACCCAATAAGTGGCGCAAATAAAATTTCATGTGGAATCAAGGGTTTCATAAGATCATTAGCAAGAACACATGATCAACTTCATAAAGATTGGATTCATACCATAGCCATTTCGCTTGGATGCCGATTTGGAAGAAGAGAGAGCGAGAGGATCTCCTCCAAAGGATGTGCACACTAGATGAAGAAGTCGCCTACTCCCTTGGTACTCCTTGTGCTAGCAAGGCTCCAAGAGGTCTCGATCCGTGAGGGAAGATGAGATGAGTTGCTTGGCCGAATGCTTCTCTATCTCTTGTTGACACAAGCCACACGAGAACAAGAGCGAAGAGGAGCGACGAGAGTAACATTCACATTGAACGTGGGGCGTGGTTTCTAAAAATAGCAAGCCATAAACTCGCCTTCAACTCTCATGCGATCAAGCGTTTACATCAAGTGAACCGATCGCATACGCCACTCTCTTTGAACCAAGCGTTCACCTAAGTGAACCGGTTCTAATAAGGTTGGTTCAAAGACCAAACCAAAATAGCCCAAGTCATGGTCTAGATCTAATTGGACCCAATGGTTCCAGATCTAACCGCTCATCTCTGATGCTGCTGATCTCACCGATCTAACATCCATTCTCTCGATCAAAGCTTACCGATCTCAAGCCCTAATCAATCAAACATGATCAGACCAGATCTCACTTACAATCAGAGATTAAATCCCTTTTAAACTGAACCCAAACAATTCAGTCCACACGATCTGACTTAAGTAAGCCATATCATCAAATTGTGCGACCCTGAGGGTTTCCTTTAAATGTCGGTAACGATAACTTACGTTATCACGATCAGTGAGGGGTATCTAGCAACACATCACTGTCTCCCGATATAAAGGAAAGAGTCTTCCAAGACTACACCCAAACCACAGCACAAGTGTGAATCTACTCACAAGGCATACAAGTTTCCTTTGCCACTGGATGTTCTTATTGGACAAGCTAGTCAAGCCTGTAACTCCAATATGATGAACATGATTAGATCAGATGATCACAGTCATCTGGGTATGGCCATACACTTTCTCAATCATCTCATCCAGGGGGGCCCCTTTAGAACATCACACTCCAATCAAGGAGACGGCAATCCTATATCTATCACTAGTGCCCTAACCTAACTCATGATCATTATCCAAGATAGTCTATAACCATTATGTTTCAAATGATATTGAACTACCTCAAAACAATGACAACCATCATTTAGAAACACAAGTGATCTCAAGTCAGAGGAAATGTGCCACTTGTTGCATACAAGGATTATTCACATTGTGACAAGCAATTGAATATCCTAGTAGGGTCTGTCCAGTACAACCAATGTACCCATGAGTCTACATCTTATTCCATGCTCGAAGCATCCTATAAGATTAGAACACATATTAGTCTCAATCATATCAAGGCTGTCTCATGTTCACCAAGATATCTCGACTAAGGACATATAGCATGTCAGCCTAGCTGAACAGCATTGAGACATTATTCAAAAGTATACATATTGCAGCAGATGATGTAACAAACTGAATAACAACCATTGCCTTTATAAACTTAAGAGTTTATACATGATACTGATACAATCCCAAGGCCTCAAACATTAGCCTTAAGGGCATACCCCAACAATCTCCCACTTGCACTTAATCTAATGGTTGAGTAACCTCAAACCCATATTATTACAGTGCTTCTCATGCTTCTGCTGCGCCAGAGGCTTGGTAAGCGGGTCAGCCAGATTGTCATCTGTATGAACCTTGCAGACTTTGATCTCGCCACGATCATTGATCTCCCGGATCAAGTGAAACCGTCTCTGTATGTGCTTGGACTTCTGGTGCGACCGTGGTTCCTTTACTTGTGCGATTGCTCCAGTGTTATCACAGAAGATAACCAAAGGATCTGCACTCGAAGGAACAACACCAAGTTCCTGAATGAACTTACGAATCCACACTGCCTCCTTAGATGCTTCTGAGGCTGCAACATACTCGGCTTCTGTTGTGGAATCAGCAACGATGGACTGTTTGAAACTTTTCCACACCACAGCACCTCCATTCAAGCTAAACACATAGCCTGATTGCGATCGGAAATCATCCTGGTCAGATTGGAACGAAGCGTCAGTATATCCTTCAATACTGAGTTCTTCCTGACCACCATACACCAAGAACATATCTTTGGTCCTCCGAAGATATTTTAAAATGTTCTTGACTGCAATCCAGTGCGCCTGACCTGGATTACTTTGGAACCGACTGGTCACGCTTAACCCGTAAGCGACGTCTGGGCGAGTACACAACATCGCATACATAATGGACCCAATAGCCGAAGCATAAGGCGTATTGTCCATTTCATCTTTCTCAGTCTGTGTTTGTGGACACTGACTCTTTGAAAGATTCAGACCATGTCTGACTGGAAGATATCCGCTTTTAGAATTCTCTAAATGGAATCTCTCCAGGACTTTATCGATGTAAGTACTCTGGCACAGCCCGAGAAGCCTTTTAGATCTATCTCTGTAGATCTTCACACCTAATACATAGGCTTCTTCTCCTAAATCTTTCATCTGGAAACATTTCCTTAACCATGCCTTTACAGCATTCAGTTCAGGAATATCATTTCCAATGATTAAGATATCATCGACGTAGAGGACCAGGAAAGTAATCACGCTCCCACTAAACCTCTTATATACACACGGGTCATCTTCATTCTTGATGAAACCAAACTCAGAGATTGATTCATCAAAACGAATATTCCAGCTTCCAGATGCTTGCTTAAGTCCATAAATGGACTTCTTTAACTTGCATATTTTATGACGATCTGATGGATTAGTGAAACCTTCAGGTTGTGTCATATACACATCCTCATCCAGTTTTCCATTAAGGAAAGCCGTTTTCACATCCATCTGCCAGATCTCATAATCATAATATGCAGCTATCGCGAAAAGAATCCGAATCGACTTGAACATGGCTACAGGAGAGAAAGTTTCATCATAATCTATCCCGTAGATTTGTTTGAAACCTTTCGCTACTAGCCTGCCTTTATAGGTAACCACGTTACCATCCATGTCAATCTTCTTCTTGAAGATCCATTTACAGCCTATAGGGATTACTCCCGGAGGCGGATCAACCAAATCCCAGACTTGGTTATCTGACATGGAGTCCATTTCGGCTCGCATAGCTTCAAGCCATCTAGCTGACTCCGGTCCACTGACTGCATCCGCATAAGTGAGGGGTTCATCATTGTCAATGATGTAGACTCCGTCATAGCGCTCAGGCTGTCGACGGATCCTTCCCGATCTTCGTGGTTCCCGTGATATCTGAGCCTCAGGTTGTTCAATAACCTGTTCTACCGGCTCAGGCTCATCCAACTGTGCTTGACTACTTTGTCCTTCCTCTGGATTCTCATCCAGCTTTATTTCTCTCCCACTGGCTTCTTGCAGAAGAAACTCCTTCTCAAGAAATATTGCCGTCCGAGCAACAAATACCTTGTTCTCTTTGGGATCGTAGAAATAATAACCCTTAGTTTCCTTAGGGTAACCGACAAAGATACATTTCTCAGATCTGCTCTCTAGTTTCCCAGAGGCGAGCTTTTTGACATAAGCCTCGCAACCCCAGATCCTGATAAATGTCAAGCTCGGCTGTTTCCCATACCATAATTCATATGGAGTCTTTGAAACTGCCTTGGATGGCACTCGGTTTAGTACCTTTGCAGCTGTTTCCAGTGCAAATCCCCAAAAGGAGTAAGGTAGAGTAGCCTGACTCATCATAGAACGAACCATATCAAGTAACGTTCTATTTCTCCTCTCGGACACACCATTCCATTGCGGTGTTCCTGGCGGAGTGAGCTGTGAGATAATCCCACACTCCTTCAGATAGTCAGTAAACGCATGACTCAAGTATTCTCCACCTCGATCAGAACGAAGTGCCTTGATATTTCGGCCTAGCTGATTCTGTACTTCATTTTTGAATTCTTTGAACTTGTCAAAAGATTCACTCTTATACCTCATCAGATAGACATAACCATATCTACTGAAATCATCAGTAAAGGTAATGAAGTACGAATAGCCACCTCTGGCATGTTTACTAAATGGCCCACACACATCACTGTGTATGAGGTCAAGTAAACCTGAAGCCCTTTGACCTTTGTTAGGAAAAGGAGACTTCGTCATTTTACCCATTAAACAAGCTTTGCATGTATCAATCTCCTCATAGGAGAATGATCCCAGCAGTCCATTGTCATGCAACCGCTTAATGCGTTTCTTGTTAATATGGCCTAAACGACTATGCCATAGCAAGGTGCTATGATCAGCATACTTGGCTTTCTTATTATCAATAGTTTGTATAGAACATTCCATGTCCAACATGAATAACCCATTGTTAATTGAACCAGTAGCATAAACAATATTATCCAAAGAAATAATACACTTTGAAATATTGCATTCAAAGGAAAACCCTTTCCTGACAAGAGCAGGAATAGAGATAATATTCTTGGTAATGCTAGGAACAAAATAACAATTGTTTAATTCTAATACAAGTCCAGATGGTAATGAGATGTAATATTCCCCTACAGCAACAGCAGCAACCCGTGCCCCGTTTCCAACTCGTAGGTCCACCTCATGCTGCCCCACCTGTCTTCTTCTCTTGAGTTCCTGTACATTTGAACAAATGTGAACTCCACATGCAGTGTCCAACACCCATGATATAGAAGAAGATGATATCATGACTTCAGTCACAAATATACCTGAGCCAGAAGCGATGCTTCCCTTCTTGTCTCCTTGGAGCGCTTTACAGTCCTTTTTCCAGTGACCTAGCTGGCCACAGTGGAAACATCTGTATTCCTTCGACCACTTAACCTTCTGTTTCAGAGCCTTATTGTAGTTCTTGACTGGGGCTTTGCCCTTCTTCCCCTTCTTCTTGTTCCTAGAAGGAACCATTAAGATAGAGGTTGAAGGCTGTCCCTTCAGAGTCTCCTCAGTAGTCAAGAGCATATTCAGAAACTCTGCCAGAGTACAATCGATTTTGTTCATATTAAAGTTAATAATGAACGCATCGAAAGAGGCCGGGAGAGACTGCAGAATAATGTCTACAGCAAGCTCCTGATTGATGGTATGCCCCAGTTTCTCTAGAGCCTCTTTGTGCCCAATCATCTTGAGCACGTGAGCTCCCACTGGGCTCCCTTCAGCCAGTTTGCTCTAAAAGAAAAGCTTGGTCAAATTATAGCGCTCAGTCCTCGCCTGTGCAGCATACAACATTTTGAGGTTTGCTATAATTTCTATAGCAGACATATCCTCATGCTGGTGCTGCAACGGTGGCGTCATAGACGCTAGCATCAGGCAAGCGACATCAATGCTATCATTGACATGCTTTTCATAGGCTTCACGAACCGCCCTTGCGGCGTTCGCTGCGGGTTGAGGCGGTATTGCCATCTCGAGGACATACAGTTTCCTCTCTGCCTTAAGAACAATCTTAAGGTGTCCGTACCAGTCTGAGAAGTTTGGCCCAGCAAACTTCTCCCTTTCCAGTAGGGATCGCACATTGAAGCTCATGGTGTTCGTTGCTGCAGGAATCTACAACAATGCAAGAACAGCAAGGTCAGTATCAATGTTTAGAATCAATCCAGGACATAAGAAAGATTCTTTTCTCACTATTTTATCTGACTGAAAAATCCATTAAAACAGTCCGAAAGAGTAACACTCTTTTAGTGAGATGGGATCCAGATTTTATACTTGGTCTCCGCGTCCCGCTCAGGCGAGATAAGATGCACAGAGAGTACAAGCACTAATCTCTGGTAGGCAGTCCCTGCCAATCGCCAACCCGTGCGATTCCCCTTCATCTGGGCAATCCAGCAGACTGTGCCAACTGAGTTGGTACAACACAGTCTCTGATCCCACAGATGGCTGCCTCCATATAGCTAACATATGCCCCATATGTAGCCTACATGGTCAAGCTGACCTGACCTACTCCCTGGACCACCACGTGCTATGCTGAGCAACGAGAAGCGATAAATCCCTTCTCTGTAACACGCAGGTGAAATCACACACCGTCTGAAGATAGATGGGCGTGCCCACTGAGTGGGTACAACACGGCCCCAACGATAGTCAGAACAGTGAGGTTTCGTGCCAGAAGGCATTACGTGCTTGATATTTAGCGTTGGATTTTAACGGTCTTTTATCTTCTTACTATCAGGCAAATCCTATGGCTATAGCAGAAGATAAATAACTCATGCAATTCTAATTATTAAACAATAAAAGAAAGCATGGATCTTATGTGGTAAAAGCCCATTAAGCCTAAGTAAGACCTTAACCTAAATTAAGTCTTCACTTGCTTTCTTCATGGGGCTTTTTCTTCTCATTTGGCCCAACCCAGGGCCCAAGCGCCCACTGCAGCTCAAGGTGCGCCCACCAGGAAAATGCGCCTGTCCTAGGGTCGAACCCTAGACCTCCCACCTGGTCAAGCCACTGCTGCATGCGCCTCTGCCATGTGTGCTTTGTGCTCTTGTCTGATTAAATTACAAATTAATCTATCTAGACAAGATTGACACGCAGGTCAATTACACTTATAAATTAAACAAAATGTGATTCGCAGATCACAAATAAATATTAATTTACAATTAACCAGGCTCGCAGGCCCCAGCACAGCACACATTAAAGGGCAACCAAAATAAGATGAAATAAACAAGCACATGGCATCCAATCAAACATGTGATCCATTACTAAGAAAATAAAATTTTTTGAAAAACCCATTGTCATCCATTTTAATTTTCTTATCTGCCCTACAACCTTACAACGGTCCATTGATAGGGATCCACTCATCATGTCTAGTTAGATCCACTGCCCTTGCATGCACCAAGTCCTAACTGACTTGAGTTGACCTAATGGTCAACCATGCATGCGCCAAGGGCTGAACAACCATCATGAGTTCTGGCAAGCGGGTGTGACCCCGGGCCTAACTCATGTGCGTTCAATGGTTGTCTCAACTAGACCTCGCTACACGCCTGTGATGCAATCGACCTATAGCCACCTCGTGCTTGCGCACAGGTGCCATCTGGTCGATCCATCTAGGCTGTCAGATGGTCTGATCAGACTCTTTGGATCTAACCTAGAGGATGACTTCAACCCCATCAACCCGTCTAAGGGTTTATAGTAGGCGCTTAGATCTAAGTGAGGCGCGCAAGGGATGAAGTTTTTAAGAAAAACTATACATTCAACATGCGCAACAACATAAGCATCATACATGCGCCACAAAGAATAAACATGCGACAATGCATGCATGTAAAATTTTTCGCATGATGATAACCCTAGATCTATTCACCTCAAACATGGACATATTAACATGAAGCAATCATATGATCAAGCAATAACATACGCTCTGATACCAATTGTAAGACCCCTTTCTAGAGGGGGGGGGGCGAAACCCAATAAGTGGCGCAAATAAAATTTCATGCGGAATCAAGGGTTTCATAAGATCATTAGCAAGAACACATGATCAACTTCATAAAGATTGGATTCATACCATAGCCATTTCGCTTGGATGGCGATTTGGAAGAAGAGAGAGCGAGAGGATCTCCTCCAAAGGATGTGCACACTAGATGAAGAAGTCGCCTACTCCCTTGGTACTCCTTGTGCTAGCAAGGCTCCAAGAGGTCTCGATCCGTGAGGGAAGATGAGATGAGTTGCTTGGCCGAATGCTTCTCTATCTCTCGTTGACACAAGCCACACGAGAACAAGATGTTGGGGTATGCCCTTAAGGCTAATGTTTGAGGCCTTTGGGATTGCAATAGTATCATGTAATAAACTGTTATGTTTATAAAGGCATGGTTGTTATTCAGTTAAGCTACATTGTCTGCTGCAATATATGTTCTTCTGAATAATGTCTCAAAGTTGTTCAGCTAGGCTGACATGCAGTTAAGTCCTTAGTCGAGATATCTTGGTGGACATGAGACAGCCTTGATATGCTTGAGACTAATATGTGTTCTAATCTTATAGGATGCTTCGAGCATGGAATAAGATGTAGACTCATGGGTACATTGGATGTACTGGACAGACCCTACTAGGATATTCAATTGCTTGTCACAATGTGAATAATCCTTGTTTGCTACAAGTGGCACATCTCCTCTGACTTGAGATCACTTGTGTTTCTAAATGATGATTGTCATTGTTTTGAGGTAGTTCAATATCATTTGAAACATAATGGTTATAGACTATCTTGGATGGTGAGCTTGAGTCAGGTTAGGGCACTAGTGATAGACATAGGATTGCCGTCTCCTTGTTTAAGGAGTGTGGTGTTCTAAAGGGGCCCCCCGGCTGAGATGATTGAGAAAGTGTATGGCCATACCCAGGTGACTGTGTTCATCTGATCTAATCATGCTCATCATATTGGAGCTACAAGCTTGACACGCTTGTCCAATAAGAACATCCAGTGGCAAAGGAAATATGTATGCCTAGTGAAAAGGATTCACACTTGAGCTGTGTTTTGGGTGTAGTCTTGGAAGACTCTTTCCTTTATATCAGGAGACAGTGATGTGTTGCTAGATACCCCTCACTGATCGTGATAACGTAAGTTATCGTTACCGACATTTAAAGGAAACCCTCAGGGTCGCACAATTTGATGATATGGCTTACTTAAGTCAGATCGTGTGGACTGAATTGTTTCGGTTCAGTTTAAAGGGATTTAAACTCTGATTGTAAGTGAGATCTGGTCTGATCATGTTTGATTGATTAGGGCTTGAGATCGGTAAGCTTCGATCGAGAGTGTTGATGCTAGATCGATCAGATCAGAAGCATCTGGAGATGAATGGTCAGATCTAGGACCTTAGGGTCTAATTCGATCTAGACTTAATGTTTGGGCTGATTTGGTTTGGTCATTGAACCAAACATCTTGAACCGGCTCATGAGTTGAGCGCAAGGTTCAGGTGGGTGAAGAGAGTTGCGCATGGTTCACTTGGTGAACGCATAACGCATGTAATCAAGGCTTGCTATTTTGGGAACTTTCGGTTTTCAAAGTGGGAACGTTTCCACGTTCACTTGCAACTCCTCCTCTCTATTCCTCTCGCTAATTCGCTCTTGGCATTGGACGACTCACGGCTTGCGGCGTGAAGGTTGACGTCAAGAGGATTCGGCCAAGTTTTTCATCTCATCATCCCTGAAACGATCAAGGAAGCTTTGGAGCATTGCTAGCACAAATCGCCCCAAAGAAGTAGGCCTTCTTCCTCTTGTGTGCGACAACCTTTGGAGGAGATCTCTTTTGCTTTCTTCTTCCAAGACACCATCCAAGAGATGGCGACGGTATGGATCCTTCTCATATCTATCTAAGTTGATCATATGCGATAGAAAGATCTATGAAAGCCCTTCTTCCGCTTGCAAAATTTTATGCGCCACCCTAATAGGGTTTTCGCCCCCCTCTTGAAAGGGGTTCCTTCAATTGGTATCAGAGCGGGCGGTTTATATCTATGCATATGATTGCTTAATGCCATATTGTGATCCTTGTTTGCAAAACATGCTTAGATCTATAGCTTACATGCGAATATGATTACACATGATTTATGTTTGCGCATGTTTCACACTAGGCGCATCTTTGTGATCTTTGTTGTTGATGTTTTATCAAAAGAATATCACTTGCGCGCCTATCATTAGACTAAGCGCCTACTGTAAACCCTTAGACGGGTTAGTAGGGTTGAAGTCATCCTCTAGGTTAGATCCAACTAGTCTGATCAGACCATCTGACAGCCTAGATGGGTCGACCAGATAGCACCCTTGCGCAAGCAAGAGGTGGCTATAGGTCGGCTGCATCATAGGTGTGTAGCGATGTCTGGTTGAGACGTCTGTTGAACGCACATGAGTTAGGCCCGGGCTCACACCCGTTTGCCAGACCTCATTGTGGTTGTTCAGCCCTTGGTGCATGCATAGTTGACCACTGGGTTGACTCAAGTCAGTTAGGACTTGGTGCATGCAAGGGCACAGGATCTGACTAGATTGGATGAGTGGATCCCTATTATTGTACCGTTGTAAGGTTGTGGGGGCATATAAGAAAATTAAAATTGATGCCAATGCGGTTTTCGAAATTTTGTTTTCTTATTGGATCACATGCTGATGTTTGATGCCATATTGCCTGTTTATTTAATCTTATGTGGGCTGCCCATGTTAAATGTGTGCTGTGCTGGGGCCTGCGTGCCTGGTAAATTTTGTAAATTAATTTTTATATTGTGATCTGCGCATTGCATTTAATTTATAAAATGTAATTGACCTGCGAGTCAATCTTGTCTAGATAGATTAATATGTAAATTAATAAGACAAGAGCACAAAGCACACATGGCAAAGGCGCATGCAGCAGTGGCTAGACCAGGTGGGAGGTCTAGGGTTCGTCCCTAGGACCTGGCGCATATTCCTGGTGGGCGCACCAGAGCTGCAGATGGCGCTTGGGCCCTGGGTTGGGCCAGATGAGCAGCAAAAGTCCCATGAAGAAAAGCAAGTGAAGACTTAAGTTTATTTAAGGTCTTACTTAGGCTATGGGCTTTTACCACATAAGATCCATGCTTTCTTTTATTGTTTAATATTAGAATTGCATGATTAGTTTATCTTCTGCTATCACCATAGGAATTGCATGATAGTGAAGAAGATAAAAGACCGTTAAAATCCAACGATTAAATATCAAGCTCGTAAGCCTTCTGACGCGAAACCTCACTGTTCTGATTATCGTTGGAGCCGTGTTGTACCCACTCAGTGGGCACGTCCATCTATCTTCAGACGGTGTGTGATTTCACCTGCGTGTTACAGAGAAGGGATTTATCGCTTCTCGTTGCTCAGCATAGCACGTGGTGGTCCAGGGTGTAGGTCGGGTCAGCTTGGCCATGTAGGCTACATATGTGGCGCATATGGTAGCACATGGAGGCAGCCATCTGTGGGATCAGAGATTGTGTTGTACCAACTCAGTTGGCACAGTCTGCTGGATCGCCCAGATGAAGGGGAATCGCACGGGTTGGCGATTGGCAGGGACTGCCTACCAGAGATTAGTGCTTGTACTCTCTGTGCATCTTATCTCGCCTGAGCGGGACGCGGAGACCAAGTATGAAATCTGGATCCCATCTCACTAAAAGAGTTCTACTCTTTCGGGCTGTTTTGCTGGATTTTTTAGCCAGATAAAATAGTGAGAAAAAGAATCATTCTTAAGTCCTGATTGATTCTTTACATTGATACTGACCTTGCTGTTCTTGCATTGTTGTAGATTCCTGCAGCAACGAACACCATGAGCTTCAATGTGCGATCCCTACTGGAAAGGGAGAAGTTTGCTGGGCCAAACTTCTCGGACTGGTACGGACACCTTAAGATTGTTCTTAAGGCAGAGAGGAAACTGTATGTCCTCGAGTCGGCGATACCGCCGCAGCCCGCTCCGAACGCCGCAAGGGCGGTTCGGGAAACCTATGAAAAGCACGTCAATGATAGCATTGATGTCGCTTGCCTGATGCTAGCGTCTATGACGCCACCGCTGCAGCGTCAGCATGAGGATATGTCGGCTATAGAAATTATAGCGAACCTCAAGATGCTGTATGCTGCACAGGCGAGGACAGAACGCTATAATCTGACGAAGCTCTTCTTTCAGAGCAAACTGGCTGAAGGGAGCCCAGTGGGAGCTCACGTGCTCAAGATGATTGGGCACAAAGAGGCTCTAGAAAAACTGGGGCATACCATCAACCAGGAGCTTGCTGTAGATATTATTCTGCAGTCTCTCCCGCCTTCATTCGACGCGTTCATTATTAACTTTAATATGAACAAAATCGACTGTACTCCGGCAGAGCTGCTCAATATGCTCTTGACTACTGAGGAAACTCTGAAGGGAAAGCCTTCAACCTCTGTCTTACTGGTTCCTTCTAGGAACAAGAAGAAGGGGAAGAAGGGCAAGGCCCCGGTCAAGAACTACAGTAAGGCTCTGAAACAGAAGGTAAAGCGGTCCAAGGAATACAGGTGTTTCCACTGTGGCCAGCTAGGTCACTGGAAAAAGGACTATAAAGCGCTCCAAGGAGATAAGAGGGGAAGCATCGCTTCTGGCTCAGGTATATTCGTGACTGAAGTCATGTTTTCATCTTCTTCTATTTCATGGGTGTTGGACACTGCATGTGGAGTTCACATTTGTTCAAATGTACAGGAACTCAAGAGAAGAAGACAGGTGGGACAGCATGAGGTAGACCTACGAGTAGGAAACGGGGCACGGGTTGCTGCTGTTGCTGTAGGAGACTATTTCATTTCTTTGCCATCTGGACTTGTATTGGAACTAAACAGTTGTTATTTTGTTCCCAGTATTACTAAAAATATTATCTCTATTCCTGCTCTTGTCAGGAAAGGATTTTCCTTTGAATGCAATATTTCAAAGTGTGTTTTATCTTATGATAATATTGTTTATGCAACTGGTTCAATTAACAATGGGTTATTCATGTTGGACATGGAATGTTCGATACAAAATATTGATAATAAGAAAGCCAAGTATGCTGATGATAGCACCTTGCTATGGCATAGTCGTTTAGGCCATATCAACGAGAAACGCATTAAGCGGTTGCATGAACATGGACTGCTGGGATCATTCTCCTATGAGGAGATTGATACATGCAAAGCTTGTTTGATGGGTAAAATGACGAAGTCACCTTTTCTTCACAAAGGTCAAAGGGCTTCAGGTTTACTTGACCTTATACACAGTGATGTGTGTGGGCCATTTAGTAAACATGCCAGAGGTGGCTATCAGTACTTCATTACCTTTACTGATGATTTCAGTAGGTACGGTTATGTCTATCTGATGAGACATAAGAGTGAATCTTTTGACAAGTTCAAAGAGTTCAAGAATGAAGTACAAAATCAGCTAGGCCGAAATATCAAGGCACTTCGCTCAGATCGAGGTGGAGAATACCTAAGTCATGCGTTTACTGACTATCTAAAGGAGTGTGGGATTATCTCACAGCTCACTCCACCAGGAACACCGCAATGGAATGGTGTGTCCGAGAGGAGAAATAGAACATTGCTTGATATGGTTCGTTCTATGATGAGTCAGGCTACTCTACCTTACTCCTTTTGGGGGTTTGCACTGGAAACAGCTGCAAAGGTACTAAACCGAGTGCCATCCAAGGCAGTTTCTAAGACTCCATATGAATTATGGTATGGGAAACAGCCAAGCTTGACATTTATCAGGATCTGGGGCTGCGAGGCTTATGTCAAAAAGCTCGCCTCTGGGAAACTGGAAAGCAGATCTGAGAAATGCATCTTTGTCGGTTACCCTAAGGAAACTAAGGGTTATTATTTCTACGATCCCAAAGAGAACAAGGTTTTTGTTGCTCGGACGGCCATATTTCTTGAGAAGGAGTTTCTTCTGCAAGAGGCCAGTGGGAGAGAAATAAAGCTGGAAGAGAATCCAGAGGAAGGACAAAGTAGTCAAGCGCAGTTGGATGAGCCTGAGCCGGTAGAACAGGTTATTGAACAACCTGAGGCTCAGACATCACGGGAACCGCGAAGATCGGGAAGGATCCGTCGTCAGCCTGAGCGCTATGACGGAGTCTACATCATTGATAATGATGAACCCCTCACTTATGCGGATGCGGTCAGTGGACCGGAGTCAGCGAGATGGCTTGAAGCTATGCGCGCCGAGATGGACTCCATGTCAGATAACCAAGTCTGGGATTTGGTTGATCCGCCTCCGGGAGTAATCCCTATAGGCTGCAAATGGATCTTCAAGAAGAAGATTGACATGGATGGTAACGTGGTTACCTATAAAGGCAGGCTAGTTGCGAAAGGTTTCAAACAAATCTACGGGATAGATTATGATGAAACTTTCTCACCTGTAGCCATGTTTAAGTCTATTCGGATTCTTTTCGCGATAGCAGCATATTACGATTATGAGATCTGGCAGATGGATGTGAAAACAGCTTTCCTGAATGGAAATCTGGATGAGGATGTGTACATGACACAACCTGAGGGTTTCACTGATCCATCAGATCGTCATAAAATATGCAAATTAAAGAAGTCCATTTATGGACTTAAGCAAGCATCAAGAAGCTGGAATATTCGTTTTGATGAATCAGTCACTGAATTTGGTTTCATCAAGAACGAGGATGACCCGTGTGTATATAAGAGGTTTAGTGGGAGCGTGATTACTTTCCTAGTCCTCTACGTCGATGATATCTTGATCATTGGAAACGACATTCCTGAAATGCATGCGGTTAAGGCATGGTTAAGGAAATGTTTCCAGATGAAAGATTTAGGAGAAGCAGCCTATGTATTAGGTGTGAAGATCTACAGGGATAGATCTAAGAGGCTTCTCGGGCTGTGCCAGAGTACTTACATCGATAAAGTCCTGGAGAGATTTCATTTAGAGAATTCTAAAAGAGGATATCTTCCAGTCAGACATGGTCTGAATCTTTCGAAGAGTCAGTGTCCACAAACACAGACTGAGAAAGATGAAATGGACAATACGCCTTATGCTTCGGCTATTGGATCCATTATGTATGCGATGTTGTGTACTCGCCCAGACGTCGCTTACGGGTTAAGCGTGACCAGTCGGTTCCAAAGTAATCCAGGTATGGCGCACTGGATTGCAGTCAAGAACATCTTGAAATATCTTCGGAGGACCAAAGATATGTTCTTGATATATGGTGGTCAGGAAGAACTCAGTATTGAAGGATATACTGACGCTTCGTTCCAGTCTGACCAGGATGATTTCCGATCGCAATCAGGCTATGTTTCTAGCTTGAATGGAGGTGCAGTGGTGTGGAAAAGTTTCAAACAGTCAACTGTTGCTGATTCCACAACAGAAGCCGAGTATGTTGCAGCCTCGGAAGCATCCAAGGAGGCAGTGTGGATTCGTAAGTTCGTGAGAGAACTTGGTGTCGTTCCTTCGAGTGCAGATCCTTTGGTTATCTTCTGTGATAACACTGGAGCAATCGCACAAGCAAAGGAACCACGGTCGCACCAGAAGTCCAATCACATACAGAGACGGTTTCACTTGATCCGGGAGATCATAGATCGTGGCGAGATCAAAGTCTGCAAGGTACATACAGATGACAATCTGGCAGACCCGCTTACCAAGCCTCTGGCGCAGCAGAAGCATGAGAAGCACTGTAATAATATGGGTTTGAGATTTCTCAACCATTAGATTAAGTGCAAGTGGGAGATTGTTGGGGTATGCCCTTAAGGCTAATGTTTGAGGCCTTTGGGATTGTAACAGTATCATGTAATAAACTGTTATGTTTATAAAGGCATGGTTGTTATTCAGTTAAGCTACATTGTCTGCTGCAATATATGTTCTTCTGAATAATGTCTCAAAGTTGTTCAGCTAGGCTGACATGCAGTTAAGTCCTTAGTCGAGATATCTTGGTGAACATGAGACAGCCTTGATATGCTTGAGACTAATATGTGTTCTAATCTTATAGGATGCTTCGAGCATGGAATAAGATGTAGACTCATGGGTACATTGGATGTACTGGACAGACCCTACTAGGATATTCAATTGCTTGTCACAATGTGAATAATCCTTGTTTGCTACAAGTGGCACATCTCCTCTGACTTGAGATCACTTGTGTTTCTAAATGATGATTGTCATTGTTTTGAGGTAGTTCAATATCATTTGAAACATAATGGTTATAGACTATCTTGGATGGTGAGCTTGAGTCAGGTTAGGGCACTAGTGATAGACATAGGATTGCCGTCTCCTTGTTTAAGGAGTGTGGTGTTCTAAAGGGGCCCCCCGGCTGAGATGATTGAGAAAGTGTTTGGCCATACCCAGGTGACTGTGTTCATCTGATCTAATCATGCTCATCATATTGGAGCTACAAGCTTGACACGCTTGTCCAATAAGAACATCCAGTGGCAAAGGAAATATGTATGCCTAGTGAAAAGGATTCACACTTGAGCTGTGTTTTGGGTGTAGTCTTGGAAGACTCTTTCCTTTATATCGGGAGACAGTGATGTGTTGCTAGATACCCCTCACTGATCGTGATAACGTAAGTTATCGTTACCGACATTTAAAGGAAACCCTCAGGGTCGCACAATTTGATGATATGGCTTACTTAAGTCAGATCGTGTGGACTGAATTGTTTCGGTTCAGTTTAAAGGGATTTAAACTCTGATTGTAAGTGAGATCTGGTCTGATCATGTTTGATTGATTAGGGCTTGAGATCGGTAAGCTTCGATCGAGAGTGTTGATGCTAGATCGATCAGATCAGAAGCATCTGGAGATGAATGGTCAGATCTAGGACCTTAGGGTCTAATTCGATCTAGACTTAATGTTTGGGCTGATTTGGTTTGGTCATTGAACCAAACATCTTGAACCGGCTCATGAGTTGAGCGCAAGGTTCAGGTGGGTGAAGAGAGTTGCGCATGGTTCACTTGGTGAACGCATAACGCATGTAATCAAGGCTTGCTATTTTGGGAACTTTCGGTTTTCAAAGTGGGAACGTTTCCACGTTCACTTGCAACGCCTCCTCTCTATTCCTCTCGCTAATTCGCTCTTGGCATTGGACGACTCACGGCTTGCGGCGTGAAGGTTGACGTCAAGAGGATTCGGCCAAGTTTTTCATCTCATCATCCCTGAAACGATCAAGGAAGCTTTGGAGCATTGCTAGCACAAATCGCCCCAAAGAAGTAGGCCTTCTTCCTCTTGTGTGCGACAACCTTTGGAGGAGATCTCTTTTGCTTTCTTCTTCCAAGACACCATCCAAGAGATGGCGACGGTATGGATCCTTCTCATATCTATCTAAGTTGATCATATGCGATAGAAAGATCTATGAAAGCCCTTCTTCCGCTTGCAAAATTTTATGCGCCACCCTAATAGGGTTTTCGCCCCCCTCTTGAAAGGGGTTCCTTCACAAGAGCGAAGAGGAGCGACGAGAGTAACGTTCACATTGAACGTGGGGCGTGGTTTCTAAAAATAGCAAGCCATAAACTCGCCTTCAACTCTCATGCGATCAAGCGTTTACATCAAGTGAACCGGTTCTAATAAGGTTGGTTCAAAGTCCAAACCAAAATAGCCCAAGTCATGGTCTAGATCTAATTGGACCCAATGGTTCCAGATCTAACCGCTCATCTCTGATGCTGCTGATCTCACCGATCTAACATCCATTCTCTCGATCAAAGCTTACCGATCTCAAGCCCTAATCAATCAAACATGATCAGACCAGATCTCACTTACAATCAGAGATTAAATCCCTTTTAAACTGAACCCAAACAATTCAGTCCACACGATCTGACTTAAGTAAGCCATATCATCAAATTGTGCGACCCTGAGGGTTTCCTTTAAATGTCGGTAACGATAACTTACGTTATCACGATCAGTGAGGGGTATCTAGCAACACATCACTGTCTCCCGATATAAAGGAAAGAGTCTTCCAAGACTACACCCAAACCACAGCACAAGTGTGAATCTACTCACAAGGCATACAAGTTTCCTTTGCCACTGGATGTTCGTATTGGACAAGCTAGTCAAGCCTGTAACTCCAATATGATGAACATGATTAGATCAGATGATCACAGTCATCTGGGTATGGCCATACACTTTCTCAATCATCTCATCCAGGGGGGCCCCTTTAGAACATCACACTCCAATCAAGGAGACGGCAATCCTATATCTATCACTAGTGCCCTAACCTGACTCATGATCATTATCCAAGATAGTCTATAACCATTATGTTTCAAATGATATTGAACTACCTCAAAACAATGACAACCATCATTTAGAAACACAAGTGATCTCAAGTCAGAGGAAATGTGCCACTTGTTGCATACAAGGATTATTCACATTGTGACAAGCAATTGAATATCCTAGTAGGGTCTGTCCAGTACAACCAATGTACCCATGAGTCTACATCATATTCCATGCTCGAAGCATCCTATAAGATTAGAACACATATTAGTCTCAATCATATCAAGGCTGTCTCATGTTCACCAAGATATCTCGACTAAGGACATATAGCATGTCAGCCTAGCTGAACAGCATTGAGACATTATTCAGAAGTATACATATTGCAGCAAATGATGTAACAAACTGAATAACAACCATTGCCTTTATAAACTTAAGAGTTTATACATGATACTGATACAATCCCAAAGCCTCAAACATTAGCCTTAAGGGCATACCCCAACAGACGATGCCGATGTCGTGATAGGCGCCCAAGCGTGCACCCTCTGCAGTCTCACACACACGGATCTCTTGAGTCCCCTTCTTCCACGCCCGGTGCTAGCCTCGGGAAGAAGATCCAAGCCTTTGTGCTTCTTCTTCAAGCCTTCCGCCACCTCCAAGGTATTTACGCCAATAAAGAAGATGAAGAGAAGAGGATGAAGTCGCCAAGCCCTTTTCACACTTGCGCCACCTTCAAGGGAAGAAGCGCCAAGAGGAAGGAAGATGCTTGCGGCTATGAAGATGGAAGAGGAGGTTGCGCCACCTCCAAGCTTTCTCTCGCCTCTCTCTTGTGTTACTCATGCCTCCAAGGATTGTGCGTCAAGAGAGGGGCGCCTAGGGCCTCTTTTATAGAGCCATAGGTCGGTTATGCAAGGGGGGCGGCTAGGGTTAGGGTTGGGATTTGGCTTCATGAAGCAAAATCGCCTACTCCTCCCCATTATGCCCTTAGGCGCCAATGGGAGGAGATTTATCCCCATTATACCCTTTTTGCCCCTTTCTTCTTCATGATAACTTATTAGCAAGCCCAACTTATCAATGGGCCTAGCCAAGGTCCATTATGCACGTTAACCAAGTTATTGGATTCAATCCAAGTTAACCCAAGGTCAAATGAGGCTAACCATGGTTACATTGGTCAATATGCCAAAATTGGAAGTTGGCTCCAATATGTTTCTTCCACCTCATCAGTCCCATTGGCATAGATGAAATCTCCCAAATAGATCCGAGTTATCCAATAACTCGATCATAAGGCTTCCCGATCAATACGAGAACTCAAGTATCAAAGTGTGTGACCCTGTAGGTTCCTCTGACGCTGGCAGTGCTGACCAAAGGTCATCACAAGCAGTGTGTGGCACCTAGCAGTTCATCTCTGCTACCCAGGTCATTGGAATGGATATCGACATCGACATCCCCATCATCGCAATTAGGTAAAGATGCATTCCAGTCTCTTTGCCGAACTGATATCCGATTGGACAAGTGTGTCACCACTTGTTTTCATCCAATCTCATGGTTATGACTAAATCAGGTCTCACCTGGGTATGGCCATACACTTTCAGTCATCGAACCATAGAGGAGCTCCATGGATATCATGCTTCCCTTAGGAAGGGGCAAATCGTATGTCTGTCTATTGACCTTCTCCTATGGGTCATGACATGCTCAATGATGACCGTTATTACCTCCCAACTATGGCGAGGTGTTAGGTTGTATCAAAGCATATCCCCAACCATATAGAATGGCCAATGACCTCAAGTCAAGGGATCAATGCATCTCCTATTGCTTGTGAGGATAACTTGTGACACCAAGTCATTGCCTCATAGCGGGTCAGTCCAGTATATCCACCACTGATATACCTATATGTCTGCGTTAGCACCTCGTGCCTAACCAGCCCATATACTAGTCTCACAAGTACCAGAGCTGTCCCTTGTCCACTCAGGTACATCAACTGGGGACTATCATTTAGCACAGATCCAATTTGTCTCCAGGGACATTATCATATAAGTACATGTTTGCATATGTAAACAAATAATGATAACGACATTGCCAGTATGATATATATAAATATCAGTATCAAGTAGTACAATAATGGACCAAAACTAGGTCCTAGGGCATATACACCAACAGCAAGATCTTTATGAAATTCATTTCTATGCCTTAACTTGTGATTTTAAACTCATGGCTTGAACTCTAACACATTATATGGAACTTATGTCCCAGCCCTAAAAATCTCATTATCAATGTTATGCTTATGTCCAATAACAAATGGTATGTCAAATGAGTTAGGTTATATCTTATCAATGTTACACTCAAGCTCATTGTCATAGTGCTCTTCTTATGAAAGCTATATTGTGGGGAGAATTTGTGTGAACCCAAATGAGAGATTTGTATATGGATGTGGAGCAAAGTGCCACACCCCTAAAAAGGTGAGGGTCACCTATTGAATCCCTCCATCCAAAGGATTTGTTGGGAGCAAAGTGCCACACCCCTAAAAAGGTGGTGGCCACCTCTTTAGTCCCACTTTTCATATGGTAGTTGGGAGCAAAGTGCTACATTGAGCAAAGTGGCACACCTTTAAAAAGGTGGGGCCACCTCTTAAATTCATGTGAGCCACCGCTTGAATCCCACTACATCATGATAGTTGTGGAGCAAAGTGCCACACCCCTAAAAAGGTGGGGGCCACCTCTTGAATTCATGGGAGCCATCGCTTGAATCCCACTAATAATTTGCATGAAGAGCCCTAAGATGCTCAAGCTAGCTATTGTTTGCTCTCTCTCTTGACGAGGATGGGCTCAATTATGAATTCTGATTGTTTCTCCCATATCTATGATCTATGACGATTCATGATATGAATGCACCCCTATGCTGAATAATGATCGATGATTACTCATGATACAAATGCTCAATAATGATCAATGACTACTTGTGACTCAAATGTCTTATCCGTGGGGAATGTATTGCTATCTGGTTTGCTTTACCCAATTTTTGTGCTCAAGGGAGTTTTGTTATCCTTCATTATTGCTTTATTGTGTTTACTATTTCATTGATATGTATACCCTTTTTAGTTTTGTTTCCCTTAGCCTTTGGGATTACTTGTGGGCAAAATTTATGCTCATTCTTGTGTATACTAACCCATATTGCATACTAGCATGGCTACGCATTGTGGATAAAAGTATGAAATATTTTAGAAGCTCATTTGGATGTTTTGTCTATATCATGAAATTTTATAATCTTGGAAACATTGTATGTTCCATAAAAGACTTGTATTAAGGAGTCGTAATGTGACTTGTTGTGATGAGAATGTTACTAGTTTTGAAAATAATTTGATTACAATGGTTTATATTGATAGCACGTTTAGCTCTCGGATTTTGGATTGTATGACTCTACTTTGCTTTTGGGTAAAAGACTTTCAAGGAATGGATATTTTTCTGTTGCAACTTGGATGATGATATTTTATCACTTATTTTGTTGTTCAAGGGGTTAGAACTTGATATTGATTGTCAATCCTTGCAAAAATTATGTTGTATGATTACCAATTATGGATCGTTATTATCTAAGTGTGTGACACAGAGGTCCTTCCATGGACCCTCAGAAATAGGTAGTGCAGTATACAATCTAGTGTTTGGGGGTCGAGGCTTAGCAATTTGACAAGTGACACAGTGGCGGACAATGCGCTCCACATCTTTGCGCATGGAGGGCCAAAACAGGCTCTCCTCAGCCATCTCAAATGTCTTATCACGTCCATGGTGGCCGGCAACACCACCCGCGTGTAACTCTAACAAAAGGTGGTTGCGAAGGGAGGACTGGGGAATACACAACCGGTTCCCAAAGAACAAATAACCCTCACACAACTAGTAAGGTGATTCAACATCCTCAGACTCGCTCTGGCAAGTATAGATGGCACCAAAATCAGGACAGCTAGGGTACTCATCCTTAACATAGGTGAAGGTATTAACGCGAGTAGCATACCACACAAAAGGGTTCTTACTCGGCTTAGGGTGTCCGCTACAACGTTCTTCTTACCTGCCTTATGGTTAATCACAAAAGTATACTGTTACAAGTACTCCACCCAGTTGGCATGCCGGGCACCCAACTTCTTTTGGGCACTCAAGAAGGATAAAGCCTAGTGGTCACTATGCAGGATGAACTCTCGGTGGAGTAAATAGTGCCTCCACTGCCTTAATGATGGGACAAAGGCATATAATTCTTTATCGTATGTGGAGTACCACTGCCGAACGACATTTAGTTTTTCACTAAAGAAGGCAACCAGGTGGGCTTCTTGGCTCAGAGTTCCTCCGATGCCAGTACCAGAGGCATCGCATGCAACTTCAAAGACTTTGGAAAAGTCTGGAAGTCGAAGAACGGGGGCTGTAGTAAGGGCATCCTTAAGGGCATCAAAGGCAAGATGAGTGGCCGATGTCCACTCAAAGTCTTCTTTTGACAAATGTTGGGTTAATGGTGTAGCAATGGTGCTAAACCCATGGATCAATCGACAGTAGAACCCTACAAGACCTATGAAACTGCGAACCTCAGAAATAGTGCGAGGTTCTGGCCAATGCTGAATGACATCAATCTTGGTGGGGTCAATAGAGAGACCCTGGTCAGACACTATGTACCCCAGAAAGTGGACTTGGGTGGCCATAAAGGTGCACTCCTTCGTGTTGAGGAAGAGGCACTCCTGCCGGAGAATCTCAAAGGTAGAGCGAAGATGATCTAAGTGTTCCTCTCGGGTGCGCCTGAAAATCAGAATGTCATCAATGTAGACGATCAGGAATTTGCCCATGTAGGGCTTGAGGACTTGACTCATTAGCCTCATGAATGTGGAGGGGGCATTCGTCAAGCCAAAGGGCATGACTAACCACTCGTATAGACCATCCTTAGACTTGAATGCAGTCTTCCATTCATCACCCACATGGATGCGGACCTAGTGATATCCGCTCTAGGGGTCCAACTTGGTAAACCTTGACGAACCCGAAACCAAATCGAGCATGTCGTCAAGACAGGGTATGGGGAACCGGTACTTGACAATGATCCTATTAATGGCTTGACTATCTATGCACATGCATCATGACTCATCCTTTTTGGGTGTGAGTAGGGCAAGGATAGCGCATGGGCTAAGGCTCTCGCAGATGTACCCCTTGGTGAGGAGTTCATCCAATTGACGCTGTAACTCGGTGTGGTCAGTGGGGTTGACTCTATGGTGGGGCAATTTTCGTAGAGGGGCTCCCGGCACCAAGTCTATTGTGTGTTGGATCTCCCTTTCCAGGGGGAGTCCGTGAGGCAGATCCTCGGGTGTGATGTCGCTAACTAAGACAAGAGGGGGGCGATGTCGGCTGGGGGGTCCGTCTTCACCTAGGGCGATGGGTCCACTGCCTCACGTAACATCAGGGCATAAACCAACTTGGTCTCACTAGCTTCACGGATTAGCACTGGGGTGCGCATTAAGGACACAATTGCATCGAGTTTCGAGGGCACGATCAAGCCCTTATACGTTAATGCACACAACTCTTTGGGCGAGGTTGGGTTGAGCCAATTCTTCTAGTCATTATTGTCGAAGACATAAGTGTTCGGCCGGCCATAGTAGACTACATCATGGTCGTATAGCTAAGGGCAACTGTAACATCCCACATTCTTAACCCCAAACAAAAGGCACAATTCACAAATGATACAGGATGTTTCATATAAGATCGATCATATGCTAGGTAAAACCGAGTTCAAGAAAAACACGATCTGAAAAATTTCCATAAACCATACACACAAATTCACAAAACTCAAATCTCATAAGGGTACCTGCCACCACGCAATCCTTGCACTAGACATATGCAAGGCAATAGTTATATCAAAACCGATTCAAATTCATAAAATCCATAAAGGTACCTGCCACCAGGCAATACTTGCACTAGACATATGCAAGTTACAGGGTATATCAAAACCGATTGCACAGAATATACAACAAGCCGAAATTCAAAACAAAATCACAAAATCGATTTTATAAACTCATACCAAACACCGAAACCAGGCTGAAGCCCGCGGTGACACAAAAATCAAACTCATAAGACTGCCATAACTGGCAACATACTTCACATAGTTCACATAGCCTCATGATTCACATAGTTCATATAGTTTATGTTAAGGCCACAACCGGCCCCAAGAATTAAGCATAAAAATTCTTAAAACAGCAAACAGCATAATTATCCACGCCAATGCACTCAAGACATGCGCCCCTGCTCTATGCCTGAAAATAGTGAGGGGTGAGCTACACAGCCCAGTGAGTGGATAGTCTAAATCGACCATCCATAACATACATTCAAAAATATAGGCAGATTATTTTTTTTAAAAATATTTAACAGAACATTATGTCAACATATAACAAAATAAAGAAACAGAAGTCATATAGACAGTTAAATGTACACACTAGCATATAACAAATTCAGGTTCTAGAGTTTTACTCTAACCCAATTAAACACATATATTCTAAACCAACTAAACACACCATACTTAATTAACCTAGTTGTCCAGCATAATCAGTAGTGACCAATATGGTCTAACCCGGCTTGGCCAAAGCACTGGGAGCTGCAAATCACATGCAACACATAAACATGGATAGTGAGTAGAATCAAGAGGTGGCCCCCGCCAGGTCACGACGTGGCACTTTGCTCTATCACCCCATAACACATCAGAGTGATGACATCAAGAGGTGGCCCCTGTCTGATCAAGACATGGCACTTTGCGTCTTATATCACCCCGTCACATAAAAGAGTAATGACATCAAGAGGTGGCCCCTGTCTGATCAAGACATGGCACTTTGCGTCTTATATTACCCCATCACATAAAAGAGTAATGACATCAAGAGGTGGCCCCTGTCTGACCAAGACATGGCACTTTGCGTCAAAACCCGTTCTCCCAAAAGGTTCCTACTGGACAACAGACATATCTTATTTCATATTTCACATAGGTGAACATATTTCACAAAGGTGGACTCCTAAGTGTCAACTAGACTCTAGGATAGTCATCACAAAAATCATATCGGGCAGGCTGAACATCAACCCCCATCACAAAAATCATAATAGGCAGGCCGAACATGAGCCCCCTCACATATCAAATACAGGGCTGAAATTCAAACCCTTCACATATCACATAAGGACTATCCTATGAGTACACTGTTACACTTAGCTATAGTCCTAACCAACACATAACACATAATATTCAAAATTCTCATAATCACATAATTTTCAAAAATCTCATAACCACATAATGTTCA
The DNA here is from genome assembly GCA_027563935.2 of Costus lasius. Taxonomy (NCBI): domain Eukaryota; kingdom Viridiplantae; phylum Streptophyta; class Magnoliopsida; order Zingiberales; family Costaceae; genus Costus; species Costus lasius. The sequence continues at coordinate 36,273,782 of CM050452.1, read as the reverse complement.
CAATTTACATAACAACATAATATTCCAAAAATCACATAAACACCTAATATTTAAAAATCACACAATTACATAATATTAACAATCATATAATGTAGTGTGGTCCTTAGGTTTCATGCTGATTAGTTCAGTCAAACCTTACTAGGTTATCATCCAAATTTCTCAAACAATTTCTCAATAATGCAGTTAACAAGCATCCATAAAAATTAACATAAAACTAAAACATGTAGTCATACAAACTATCCATAAAATTAACAAAAATTAAAACATGTATTCATACCAACTATTTTACAAATCTCTACATATAAACCACGGTTAACATAACATACTATCTATTAAATTTTACACCTTGAATTAACATGAATTTCATGCTCAAACCATTGGTCTAAAACTTCCGAATTTCCATAATTTAATACCTTAAATTTCATATTACCAACTTTCGGATTTCATAAAGAAAATCATCAAAATTTCGGTTTTCATGCATATTATCAAGAATTTGGTCTTCATAAATAATATCAAGATTTCGGATTATCATGAATAATTATCAAAGATTCGGTTCACATGAAGAAACATCTTGAATTTGGTTTACATGAAAAATACATCTTGAGTTTCGGTTTTAACATGATAAAAATTCCAATAATTCAATTGTATCAAGTCACAAACACAACCAAACTAATAGATCAAATAAGACATTCCACTCACCTTGAACCGTGAACACCAAGGTGAAAAACCCTCCAACAATTTCGTCTAAAGCCTTTAAGCCGCCCAAAAATCTTCAAGAACTCGCCAAGGAAGTTTCTTCACTTCAAGGAAAATCACCAAGGGAAGAAGATGAAGAAAATCACCTCAAAATTCCAAGAACACCAAAGTCGCCTCCTTCTTCCTAGCCGTCGCCCAAAGTTTTCTCTCAAGCCAAAATCTCGCCCAAAAACTCCACCCTAACCGAAATACTAATTTGAATTTTTGGTTTTTAATTCCTTAACCCATTGACCCATTAATTCAATTAGGTTTTACCCATTTAACTAACTAATTTCGAATTTTAAATCTAATTTAAGTGTAACCCAATAACCCTTAGTTTAAGTGAACATCCAATAAGAGTTTAAATTAACATCCAATTAATTACTTCACTTAAACGCAAAATCCAATAAGGATTTAATTAATATCCAATAAGGTCTAATTAATTTATCCTAAATTAACAACCAATAATCAACCATTAATCTCTAATTAATTTACCATAAATTAACAACCAATATAAATCACAAATCAAATAATTACAAATTAACAATCAATAAGCCAGTTAATTAGCATCCAATAATTTTATTTAAATCATAAAGAAATATCACAGCTAATGATTTTATTTAAATCCAAATAATGCTTACCAGGACTTAAGATCCTTGGATCTTACAGCAACCCAACAGCATGTGGGCAACATCCATAGTTGCCACGTCACACCAAACTTTCTCCTTATAGTTCCCAAAACTAATGGGAACCTGACAATGGTGGTGACTAGTAGGCTCGATGTGTCGACCCAAGCGATGGAATACGGCTTCAGGTGGGGTTCAAGTATAAGGTTGAACTAAGTGACTGTGGTTCGTGACACCACATTCAGGCTACTATCCCCATCACTAACAATCTTACACGAATGGCCGTTGCATTTGATGTAAGTCGTGAAAATACTGGTTCGCCTCCAATCCTCGGAGGGAGGGGTTTGCACTAGAGTGCATCGAATAGCTGCCAGTGTGCGCTGACCTCATCTTCACTAGTATAACAATCAGGCTCAATGTCACGCTCCATGCACTCACGGGTCATAGTAGCCAATCGGGGCTGACTCTTGTCAACATGGGTAGGGCGCTTGGGCCACTCCTTCGAATAATGGCCAAGTTGGAGACAGTTGAAACAATTCACATGATTCGTGGACCCATGAGCTAGGGCCTTGCCCTTTTTCTCCCATGAAAGGTGAGGAGGAGGGGCGTCGGGTGTGGGACGCCTAGGGGGGTCATGAATAGGGGAAGTATGATGGGGCTCCAGGAGTGCCTCACAAGTAGCTAGAGCATATCGGGGCTCTGCGCGCTCGGCTATATAATGAACAAGTGGGGGACCAACAGCTGGGGGCGTCTAGATGGTACGAACTCGCTGCGCCTCACAGCAACACGTAAGTCTTGCTCGATGTCTAGAGCTCGCTGGAATGTCTGGTCCAAACTCTCCGAGTTATAGGTAGGGAGGGCTCTTCAGATCTCTGGGCGGAATTCATTCTTGAATTTAGATAGGGTAAACTCGGGGTCCTCTTGTAAGTTGCACCTAAGTGCTAATGTGTCAAAGGCTAGCCTATACTCAGCGACAGTACCGGATCACTGGTGTATGCTACTATATTGGTCCAAGACATGCTGCCTATATGAGGGGGGAACATACCGCTCATGGAGGCTGTACTTCATTTCATCCAACCGTGTAATGGGTGGGAACGCTTGCTGCTCTGGTTGTTGTTCCACATTTGGCCAATGCAGATGAGCTGGACCCTCTAAGAGGAGGTGTTGGGGCATGGCGCAGCACTCAAGGTAGTTTTCGACCAACGTAGCCCAATGAAGGAACCGTGTGGGGTTAAGGCTACCGTCAAAGGGTCCATGTGAGGTACGCACAATGCGATGAAAATCATCGTCCATCCAATTTCGACCAGAACGGGGTTGGGTTTGGGGCCTCTTGTGCGGCCCACACATCATCCTCATCAAATGGTTCATCCTCATCAAATGGTTCATCCTCATAAGGCCTACGCCTAACGGGTTGGGTTAAGGGGGGTAGCTCCCTAAAAGACAAAATTCAAGGATCATAGGGTCCTGGAAAAGATTTTCTAAGTCTTGGGGTTGACCTAAAGGTTGAGGATTAGGATCCAAGTCAAGCTCAAAAGGCTCTAAGTATTCCTTGGACTCAGGTTTGGTCAACATATGCTCCAGTATGAGAGTGGATGGACCTAGACATGACTCATAAAACATCAAGCTTAAAGATGGGCTTTATAAGCAAGGCTCATGATGCATTAAACTTATAGTAGGTGTATCCATACTAGGTTCATCTAAAGAGGTTAGACCTAACTTAGGTTCAAGCTGAGAACCTATGTGTATGGGCCCTAAAGTTGAAGGTAAAGGTGTTGGCCCTAAAATTGAAGGTGAAGGCATTGGTTCTACTTGAAGGTTTGGTTCTTCATGTCTTACTTCTTCAAGTTCACTGGTTTCATCAAGACATGAATTAGGCTCTAAAGTAGGCTCCCAGGTTTGTTCTCTAAGCTCTAAAGGGGTTGAACTCTTTTGTTCTTTTTGCAAGGATTGCTCTATACCACTCTTTATCTCTTGTAACATCTCGTTACACTGTTCACTTAGGCTTTTAGGGTAAATGATGTGTTCCAAACCTTTATGTATGAAGCTATAGTAGCAAGGTTTACTAAAATAATATCCTTGAAAATCATGCATAAATTCATTGCCTAATAAAATGTCAAAGCCTTCTAAACTCATCACATCACACCAAATTTTAGTTTTGATATTGTTTAGCATAATGGGAACTAAGCATTGAAAATCAACTAAAGTTATAGTCAAATCATCCCATGTTATGTAGTAAGGGTTAATGTGTTTTTCTAAGGTGACGCCAAATTGTTCAAGTGATCTAATAGATATAACATTGAACTTAATTTGATGATCTATAATAGTTTTACCTTTATAACCATTACACCAAACATGAGTTGTAAAACTATTAGGCCTATGGAGTGCAACAAGTTTGTAAGCAAGAAATTTTTTTTTTTTTCAATTACAAGTAAATAGCAAATACTTAACTAACATGCAACAATAAACAACAGGGCATGAAAACACAAACTAACAATGATGATTTTTTTTTATGCAAAGAGTAAAGCAAGGATCGTGTGGGCAGACAAGAGTTGCCCACGAACCACCTCTGATACCAAACTGATGTAGGGGGTGGAGACACGTGATGAGCAAACTAGAAAAAAAAAATAATTAAAACCTAAAGAGACAATAGGTAGTCAGATTCTAGTGCTACAAATAGATATCATTTAAGAAAAGTAGCAATGTCAGAGAGGGGTTTCCAATGACCCAATATCCAAACTAAATGAACCACATTGTAGAACTAAATTAGTTCTTGGCATGCGTATCAAGATGGAGAGTAGACTCCTACTCGAGCATAAAGATTATCTGCAACCAATATAGCTACTCAGATTAGACAATAAGATCAGTGCGGGAATTAATCAGATATGAAAATTTGTTAAGCTTTTGAGGTTGTTCCAGTATACTCGTCCATCTATTAGAGCAAGGTGAGTTCTTCCTATTAACGCCAAAGATCAAGATTTTGGTGGTGCCGATTGCTTAAAATACCTGCGAGAACAAACATAATCAGATTAGAAAGCAGATTACTGAAGCAGTAAACTTAATAAAAGAGATCAGGAACAGGGGACGTTTGCGTCGTTCCTCGACGATGGAGCATGGATTGCTCATCGGAGGCAAAGGAGACACAGGAGAAGGCAAGGTGGTGTCAATGTTGCCAGAGCACTGACGGTAGGTGGTGAGAAGAGGCGAGGACGGTGACGGAGTACAGGCGGAAGCGGAGAAACGGATGCTCAGCCGAACAGGGGAAGTGCGGGAGTGGAACAGGGATCGTCGGCGTTCGTCCGGTGGTGCACAATCGCCGGACCTTTTATGACTGGAGGTCCTTATGGTGATGGCAAAGATGTGGCCAGAGTTTGAGGTCGAGTAGTGGGCTGTCGGAGGAGGACGGTGTCGAAAGGTGAGACTAGGGCAGAAACTGGGCGGAAACAGGGGTTCTGGTCGGCATTTCGATTCCGCCCATCCAAGCGGCAGATGGATGGATGCCGGCGGCTGAGGGTTCTTGAGGGGAAGGTGAGCTGATGGCCGAAATCTTGTGGAGATCCAGCTAGTGGATAGTCAGCGGCGATGTTGCAAAGTTTCAAAATCTGGGTGAAGATTGACGTGTGCGGGTGTTTGCAGCGAAGCAGAGAGATTTTAAGGTTGTAGAGGAGATTTGAGGGGAAAGGAGAGGAGGAATGGCGACGCAAGCACCTAGAAAAGAGGGAAGGAAGAGATCCGATAAAGAGGAAGAAGAACCATTTCCAAATTCATTCAAAACATTCTACCGATTACAATGATCAACGTGATACATATAGAGGAGGAGCGATGCTGCTGAGATGTTGTAGGCGACAAAGACGTTGAAGCTTCCTTGTGGGCTGAGCGAAGGAGACGTTCCTACTTCCATGTTTGGCAGCATAGAGACGTTGAGGAGTTTTCCATTGTTGGTCTGTGACGTTGCAAGCTTTCCATCACAGGGTTGCTTCCATTGCTTTGGCGTGAGCATGAGCGTTGGATGAGATGGTGCTGATTTGGAGTTGGCGCAATTGTTGCTTTGGCGTGAGGGTGAGCGTTGGCCATTGGATGAGATCCTTTGTTTCCTCTTGTGCTGGTGCAAATATGTTCTTTACTGGGCTTGGGCTTGGACATCTTGTGCTTGAATGTCTTGAGTTTCTCTTGTGGTTGAAGTGATTTCTTCTGTTATTTAGCTAGCTTTATTGATTGACTTGCTAGCTTATTTGTGAGCCTCTAAACCTTTGTCTACGGTAGTCGTAGACTCCACTTGTACCTTCTTGGCCTGTGGTTTCTACCCCCATCAAAAAATCTAGGCAGAAATACACCCCCCCCCCAAATTTTTCTTGTGAGACCGTCACAGCCAGTCCGTGACCACCGTCATGGGCGTTATGGGCTATAGCGAACACAGACACAGGCATGCGCCAAGACACAGCCAGGAGGGCCAAGCCGTGATCGCCTTGACCAAATTCGGCGATCACATGCACGGGCGTGAAGACGAACACGGGCAAGCCGTGATCACCTCGGCGAAAAATAAAAAAACTAGTGATTCCAGACGTGAACGCAGTCTCGGCCATGAAGACCATAAAGGCTAGGCCGTGAACACTTAGTAGAATCTGGCACACCTAATCACGACCGTGAATGCCATCACAACTACGCCGTGATCACTTGTGATGATCTAGAATTACCAAGGAGACCCCATTTTGATGTACATCGCCCTCCATACTACATTCCTCCATGACAAGACAACCTGAAGTAGCCCAACAAGGTAATAATTCGGCGATCCCAATGCTCAAGTTAACCGCCAGACCGTTATATGGAGTCATCAGCCCACTATCAATCAATACCGAGGTCCTCCAGCCCATGGGCCTCACCACTCACCCCACTGACGGCCCAGTCCAAGACGGGTGTCACAACTACTTAAACAACATGGCCCAAGAGCAAGCTTCCACCATGATGAACTAGCCCATAATTTCAAAATTCTACTGTTTTGTCGTGGTGTGCTCCGAGCTCGTCTAGCCGTCGTCGCAATTCGTACGAGGACTAGTACCAAGGACATGCTCTAGCTTCACTTTAGTTGGTAGAAGTTTGTTTCGTTTTTGTCTTTTGCTGTAGCTTGACCACTTCTCGGGTTACAAGAGTAGGTTGTTGTTAGGATTTCTATTTTGTCTTGTTCCCTCCCCTCTTATACTGTAAATGAGGAGAATGGGGTAGCATTAGTTTTGAGTTCTCTAGTAGTGGTAGAGTTCTCAAAGTGAGCATAGTGCTCCAACTTAGGAGATCGCAGTTGGTGGCCCGATTCTGAAACTTGTAAGAGTCTTGGTCGGTGCCTCGACTTGGAAGCGTATTTTTCAACTTTATAAGAAGTAAATCCCACCACCTCTGGTGGGTCAGGATCACCTGTTTCTGATTCTTGCTAAGACTTTTCTATTGTGTTTTCACCTTCTACCTCCTTCACCCACGAGTATCCATACATTGGAGGCGTGGAATGATCTTTCTTGTTCTTTGGTGTGTCTTCAGATGCATAAGCGTCATAGCTGAGCCTTGTCGGTCCGCTGAACCCCAAAAGACGAGCTGCGGTTAAAATTGCTAAGAGGTTAGTGTGTAAATTTTGTGGATTAGAGTGTCGTGGTTTTCTCTTTGCATTCGTGTTGCCCTAAAATGATTTAGACACTGATTTCTTTGTGCTTCCTTGATGCACTTTCCAAGCGTTTTTACTTCTCTCGTGTCTATACCCCTCTCACGTTTTTTGTGCATTGTGTAAACACCATAGACCACGGAACTAAGGACCAACACTCCTATTATAGCTTCATCAATTCTGGTACCAGAGGTGTTGTGTGTTCAATTCTTATTATTTGCCTGGTCCAACTCCGTTGCATTTGCATGTTTCAGCATCGTTTCTATACTTTCCGCATCCTGCACTTAGTGTATCTTCCCCTTGTTTATGCATGTGGTCACAAGTCATACCATCCCAATTCCCTGAAACCATCCCTAAAAGCCAAGAGTCGGTCCAACCCTCGGAAGGGACTAGCACCCAATTAGAGTCTTTGGCTATGCCCACAGCACTAGTTAACATGCTAACCGTGTAGTTTGATTCCCATAGGCTATCGGTAGAAACCACAGTCTAGCAACTCTTGGCTGGATTCCCTGACCTCGCTGATCACTTCAATGTGTCAAATCATAGTCTCCCTAACCCAGCTCAACCCCCTCAGTCTGCACACCCCAGCCCCAACTAGGGAGTTGCCTCTGATAGCCACACCTACGTAGCGGCAACCCTTTGTTGATGAGTCCGGTCGTCGTAGGCCTTACGTGGACCATGGGGGCCCGGTTTATTCGGATAAGCCCTTTGATGAGGATGATGTTTCGGCAAGACAAAGGCCTCAAGCCCAACCCCACTATGAGCGCACCCGAGGGGCGGACGATTTTCGCTGCTTTGTCCGAACCAGCCCCGCACCCTTTGCGGGTGGTCTTGACCCCACGCAATTCATGGATTGGGTTGCATCCGTTGACATGTACTTTGACTTAAGTGATTGTCCCCCGCATATGCGTGTCTGATTCACACGCACTTTGCTTGAGGGCCCTGCGCGTTTACATTGGCAAAATATGAAATGTCAAAATGTGTAACACGCCTTCCCTCCTATCACCCGTTGGGAGGAGATAAAGTATCGCCTCCATGAGCGATACGTGCCCCCCTCATATAGGCAGCGCCTTCTTAACCAATATAGTAGCCTACACTAAGGGTCGTCTATCGTAGAAGAATATCGCCTAACTTTTGACACTTTGCAACTTAGTTGCCACTTATAAGAGGACCCCGAACTAGTGCTGTCCAAGTGTAAGAAATGGGCTTTGTTCAGACATCCGATTAGCCTTACCCAGTTATGGTTCAGAGATGTTAGATCAGACATTCCACGAGATTGAGATATGGAGCAAGACTTTCGTGCTGTGGCTAGATGTAGCGAGTTTGGCACCCATCAACGACCGCACATCGGTGGACCCTCGCTTACCCACCCTAGACCGAGCGACCCGAGGCTCATTTGGACCCACGTCCCACACCCAAAGCCCAAAGCTCCCCTCAATGTCCAGCCCCGGAAACCGCCACTTCTCGCCTGACTTGGGAAGAGAAGGGCAAGGCCCCCATCCTTGGGTTGTCCGCGTATGTGCATTGTTTCAATTGCCTTCAATCGGGTCACTCCTCTAGGGATTGTCCTAAGAAGTCCACCCATGTAGACAAGAGTCACACCCGTCTAGCCACTATCACTCGCGAGCGCACGGAGCATGATGTTGAGGCTGAGTACTACATGAGTGGTGACGAGTCGAGTCACCCCATACTTGCGGTTATACGGTGCACCCTTGTCCAAACCCCACCCTCCGAGGATTGGAGGTGCACTAGCATCTTCACGACTTACATCAAGTGCAACGTGCACTATTGTAAAATCATCATTGATGGGGGTAGTAGCTTGAACGTGGTCTCTCGTGTCGCGATCACCCATTTCGGTCTTCCCCTTAAGCCTCACTCGAAGCCTTACTCAATTGTGTGGGTCAATACATCGAGCCTTCCTGTCATCCACCGATGCCACATTCTCATTAATTTTGGGTACTACTGTGATAAAGTTTGGTGTGATGTGGCAGCTATGGATGTCACCCACATCCTTTAGGATGCCCTTGGTTGTACGATAGAGATGTAGTCCATTATGGCCGGCCGAACACTTATGTGTTTGACCATAATGACTAGAAGATCCACTTGATCCTGACTCCGTCCAAGGAGTTGCGGGCATCCATGTCCAAGGGCCTGATTCTCCCTCCCAAGCCTAACCCTTCGGCACCCACTATGGTCTCTCTCATGCGCACCCCCACGCTCATGCGTGAGCCAATGAGACCAATGTAGTCTATGCGCTGATGTTGCATGAGGCGCAGGAACCGTCGTCCCCTTCATACGTAGCGCCTCTCGCCGAAGTGTCAGTCCTCTTGTCTGAGTTTAGTGACATTAGCCTGAAGGACTTGCCCCATGGACTCCCTCTAGATTGGGAGATACAGCACGCAATTGATCTTGTCCCAGGAGCACCCCTCCCCAACCTTTGATGTAGGGTGGAGACACGAAATATGATACTAACTAAAAGTCCGATTATTATTATTTTTTTTATTTTCAAAATAAAGGTAAAAATTCAAAAAACAGCTAGAAAGATAGTGTTGCAGAAATATATCATTTAAGAAAAGCTACTATGCCTTGGACAAAAATCCGTAGATCCAAAATAAAAACCGATTAAACCAAGATGTCAAACAAAACTAGTTCTTTGATTGACATTAAAATTATACAGTGAAGATCTTTCAGCAAATTAGAATATCTACAACAAGATATCTAACTAGATTAGACAATAAAACAAGTGCATAAGAGATAATCAGATACGAAAAGTTCTCATATTTTTGAGGTTGATCCTTTGTCGTTTAAGTTGGGGCAACTCATCCAGCTTGTAGAGGAGGATCTGATCTTTCTAATAGATCCGAAGATGAGAAGTAGAGGCCTGTCCGTGAATGTTAAAAACCTGCCACAAGAAACTTAGTCAGATCACTTCTAAACAAAAAACAAAGAAGCAGGAAACAGAGTCCTGAAACAGGCAAGCGGGGTCGGTCGAAGATGTTGGAACTGGAGAGTTCATTGGCAATTCTGACAACGGGAAGAGATGGAGAAGGTGAGGGCAGCGTCGGAGTGCTGACGGGGGTGAAGCAACGGATCTTCAATCGGAACAAGGGAGTTGCAGAGTGGAGGCGGCTGTATGATCGGAATAGGGGAAGGTGCCCGAGGTACAGGGCTCCTCGCAGGACGGCCGGTGATGCACGGACGCTGAACCTGTTACAGTTGGGAGTTGTTGTGGTGATGGCGAAGAGGTGGCTGGATTTTCTGGTCGAATGGTGGCCGGACGGAGGAGGGCGACGATGAAAGGCGGAACTGAGGCGAGAGCATGGCGGAAGTAGGGGAAACATGAGTGCAGAGTAGAGTTGGCCGGCGTTCATCCGTTGGTCCACAATCGCTGGACCTGTTATGGTTGGAGGTCCCTCTGATGATGGCGAAGTGGTGGCCAGAGTTTGAGAGCGATTGGTGGCTGGTCGGAGGAGAACGGTGCTAGAAGACGGAACTAGGGCGGAAAGGCTGGCGAGAACAGTGGATTCGAATGGGCGTTCGATTCCGGTGATCGGGCGAGAGGATTGGCGGATACCGGTGGCTGAAGACACATCTTGGAGAGGAGGAGTGATGTTCGAAATCTTGTGAGGATCAGACCGGCGGATCGTCGGCGGCGTGCTCACAACGATTCAGAAAATCTGGGAGTTGGCTGTAATGTGCGGATGATTGCAGTAGAGAAAGAGTATTAATGGAGATGGATTAGAGAAGAGGAGAAGAAGGGAAATGTAGGTGACACAAGCACCTCAGAGGGGAAGAGGATGGGAGACATCCGATTCCATTGGAAGAAACTATTTCATTGATTCAAATTCACTATCCATTACATTGTGTTCGCGTGATACATATAGGTGAGGCTTCAGCAGACGAACGTTGTATCTTCCTTCTGTGGCAGCAGAGAATCTGTTGAAGGAGATGCTTCCTTGTTTGCAGCTTCCAATCGTGAGCAGCAGGGAGACGTTGAAGGCGAGATGTTGAAGAGACGTTGTTGCTTTCCTTCTTTGATAAAGACGAACGTTGCTATTTCCATCATCGGCTCGCACGTTGTTGGAGAGTTGATGCTCGGCTGGAGAAGTTATTCCATGATGAGTGTTGCCGTTGGATGAAATCCAAGATTTGATTAAATCCTTTGTTTCCTCTTGTGCTGGATGTAGGTCTCGGTTGAAGCCTGAGGCTGGATTTTGGGCTGAGCGACGGTGGACTTTGTGAAGGAAGGTGCTCTTGTTGAGATGGCGTGGATGTGGTTGGCGTATGCAACCCACAATTTATTGAATCTGGCAACTTCTTCACTGGGTTTGGGCTTGGGCTTAGACATCTTGAGCGTGAATGTCTTGACCATTATTTGTTGAAAGTAATTCTTCTATTATTGAGCTAGCTTTTGATTAAGCATGCTAGTTTATTCATGAGCCTCTGAGCCTTTGTCTATGGCACTCATAAACTCCATTTGTACCTTCTTGGCCTGTGATCTCTGCCCCCATCATTTCTCCCCGGGTGAAAAAAATTCTTCCCTAAAGAATTGTTCTTGTGGCGATGGAGAAATTTTGGAGAGGGAAGCGCTAATTGTTCCTCCAGGATTTGAATCTTCAAATTGTTGTCAGCATCACAGCATATTGTCTTGTTGCTTTTTGTCCACGGTCCAAACTGCATATCAAGGGTACCTGCATTGAATTCCCTTTCTCGGCCATACTCATTAGTAAAATTGTCATAGAAAATCACAAGACTTTGAAAAGAACAAGGAATGATGAAATCAATATGCTCAATTTGAAAAATATCCAAAGCAGTCTTGTTTAAAGGTTCAACTTGTGTGGGTTCTATGGGTGCCTTCAATGAGAGACAAGACTCTAGGATCATAGGATCTTCTAATTCTAAGCTATCTCCTAAGGGTTGAGGATGAGGATCTAAGTCAATTTCAAAAGGATCTAACTTAGGTTCAAAATCAAGTTCAAGAAGATCTATGGGTTTGGGTTCAAGTTGAGAACCTGTGGGTATGGGCCCTAAAATTGAAGGTAATGGTATTGGCCCTAAAATTGAATGTGAAGGTATTGGTTCTACTTGAAGGTTTGGTTCTTCATGTCTCACTTCTTCAAGTTCACTGGTTTCATCAAGACATGAGTTAGGCTCTAAGGTTTGCTCTTGAAGCTCTAAAAGGGTTGAACTTTTTTCTTTAACCTGCAAACATTGCTCTTTCAGTCTTTCTAAAATTTGCTTAATCTCTTTAATATCTTCACGCATTTCCTTACAAAGGCTATGTGTTGGCTTTTCATCTTTAGGATAGACTATGTGTTCCAAACCTTTTTGAATAAAACTATAACACCAAGGTTTTGTAAAATAATATCCTTGAAAATCATGCATAAATTCTTTGCCTAATAAAATGTCAAAGCCTTCTAAACTCATCACATCACACCAAATTTCAGTTCTGATATTGTCTAACTGGATGGGAACTAAACATTGAAAGTCAATTAAAGTTTTAGTATAGTCTTCCCAAGTTATGACATAAGGGTAATCATGTTTTTGCATTGTGAGGCCAAAGTGTTCAAGTGATCTAATAGATATAACATTGAACTTAACCTGATGATCTATAATTGTTCTACTTTTATAACCATTACACCAAGCATGAGTTTTGAAGCTATTTGGACTATGTGTGAGAACTTTATAGTTGTCCCTTTTAGATATAAGTTCTTTTTTGGGTGTGATTTCCCTTTGATAAAAGTGACGCACCATGATGTGTTATGAGTAGTTTGGGTGCAACTAGGGTGTAAGCAATTTTTTTTTCTTTTTTTTTTCTAGCAAATAATGAAAACTAAATAATAAGAACAACTAAGCATGAAAGCATGTAATATTTTTTTCATAAGCAAATAAACTAACATGGAAAGCGATGAAAACAACAAAACTAATATTTTTTTTTTAATGCAAAGTGTGAAGCAAGGATCGTGTGAGCAGACAAGAGTTGCCCACAACTTGCCCTCTCATACCAAACTGATGTAGAGTGGAGACACGAAATATGATACTAACTAAAAGTCCGATTATTATTATTTTTTTTATTTTCAAAATAAAGGTCAAAATTCAGAAAACAGCTAGAAACATAGTGTTGCAGAAATATATCATTTAAGAAAAGCTGCTATGCCTTGGACAAAAATCCGTAGATCCAAAATAAAAACTGATTAAACCAAGATGTCAAACAAAACTAGTTCTTTGATTGACATTAAAATTATACAGTGAAGATCTTTTAGCAAATTAGAATATCTGCAACAAGATATCTAACCAGATTAGACAATAAAACAAGTGCATAAGAGATAATCAGATACGAAAAGTTCTCATATTTTTGAGGTTGATCCTTTGTCGTTTCAGTTGGGGCAACTCGTCCAGCTTGTAGAGGAGGATCTGATCTTTCTGATAGATCCGAAGATGAGAAGTAGAGGCCTATCCGTGAAAGTTAAAAACCTGCCACAAGAAACTTAGTCAGATCACTTCTAAACAAAAAACAAAGAAGCAGGAAACAGAGTCCTGAAACAAGCAAGCGGGGTCGGTCGAAGATGTTGGAACTGGAGAGTTCATTAGCAATTCTGACAACGGGAGCAGATGGAGAAGGTGAGGGCGGTGTCGGAGCGCTGACGGGGGTGAAGCAACGGATCTTCAATCGGAACAGGGGAGTTGTAGAGTGGAGGCGGCTGTATGATCGGAACAGGGGAAGGTGCCCAAGTTACAGGGCTCCTCGCCGGACGGCCGGTGATGCACGGATGCCGAAGCTGTTACAGTTGGGAGTTGCTGTGGTGATGGCGAAGAGGTGGCTGGAGTTTCTGGTCGAATGGTGGCCGGATGGAGGAGGGCGACGATGAAAGGCGGAACTGAGGCGAGAGCATGGCGGAAGCAGGGGAAACATGAGCGTAGAGCAGAGTTGGCCGGCGTTCGTCCGGTGGTCCACAATCGCCGGACCTATTACGGTTGGAGGTCCCTCTGACGATGGCGAAGTGGTGGCCAGAGTTTGAGAGTGATTGGTGGCTGGTCGGAGGAGAACGGTGCTGGAAGACGGAACTAGGGCGGAAAGGCTGGCGAGAACAGAGGATTCGAACGGGCGTTCGATTCCAGTGATCGGGCGAGAGGATTGGCGGATGCCGGCGGCTAAAGACACATCTTGGAGAGGAGGAGTGATGTTCGAAATCTTGTGAGGATCAGACCAGCGGATCGTCGGCGGCGTGCACACAAAGATTCAGAAAATCTGGGAGTTGGCTGTAATGTGCGGATGATTGCAGCAGAGCAAGAGTATTAATGGAGACGGATTAGAGAAGAGGAGAAGAAGGGAAAGGTAGGTGACACAAGCACCTCAGAGGGGAAGAGGATGGGAGACATCCGGTTCCATTGGAAGAAACTAGTTCATTGATTCAAATTCACTATCCATTACATTGTGTTCGCGTGATACATATAGGTGAGGCTTCAGCAGACGAACGTTGTATCTTCCTTCTATGGCAGCAGAGAATCCGTTGAAGGAGATGCTTCCTTGTTTGCAGTGAAAGTTCCCTAAAGGGGGCGAAACCCTAATAAGCATGCACTTCTAAAATTTGCATGGGCGGAATCATAGGATTTCTAGGATCGATTTGCATGTCATATAATCAACTTGAAGATTGTATAGATCAACACAAGGATCATACCATTGCCATTGCTTGGATGGCGACTTGGAAGAAGAGGGCAAGCGGCTCTCCTCCAAAGGTGACGCACACAAGGTGAAGATGACTACTCCCTTGGCTTCTTTGTGCTAGCAAAACTTCAAGGTTTCCCTTCGTGAAGGAGATGAGAGATGTCTCTTGGCTTTGTTCTCTTCTCCTTTGCGTGGAGTCTCACCACCCGAGAGCAAGAGAGAAAGAGGGGCGAGAATAGGGGCGATCCCTCGAACGTGAGGCGTGCTACCTATTTTGGAAAGCATGACTTCCAAAAATAGTAAACCCTCACACGTTCAAGTGTTCACGCTTAGTGAACAAATCGCAATGTTCTCCCCTTTGAACCATGCGCTCACTTGATGAGCCGGTTCAATCTCATTTGGTTTAAAGACCAAATCAAACCAAGCATTGGTCTAGATCAAATTAAACCATAAGGCTCAAGATCTAACCATTCATCTCTTGATGCTCTTGATCTCACCGATCTAGCATCAATTCTCTCGATCGAAGCTTACCGATCTCAAGCCCTAATCAATCAAACATGATCAGACCAGATCTCACTTACAATCAGAGTTTAAACTCCTTTAAACTGAACCAAAACAATTCAGTCCACACGATCTGACATAAGTAAGCCATATCATCAAATTGTGCGACCCTAAGGGTTTCCTTTAAATGTCGGTAACGATAACTTACGTTATCACGATCAGTGAGGGGTATCTAGCAACACATCACTGTCTCCCGATATAAAGGAAAGAGTCTTCCAAGACTATACCCAAACCACAGCACAAGTGTGAACCCAAGTCACTTGACATATGTGTTTCCTTTG
Organism: Costus lasius; assembly: GCA_027563935.2. Taxonomy (NCBI): domain Eukaryota; kingdom Viridiplantae; phylum Streptophyta; class Magnoliopsida; order Zingiberales; family Costaceae; genus Costus; species Costus lasius. Next base: position 36,258,272 of record CM050452.1, on the reverse strand, counting down.
CCACTGGATGTTCTTATTGGACAAGCGTGTCAAGCCTGTAATTCCAATATGATGAGAATGATTAGATCAGATGAACATAGTCATCTGGGTATGGCCATACACTTTCTCAACCATCTCATCCAGGGGGCCCCTATAGAACATCACACTCCAAACAAGGAGACGGCAATCCTATATCTATCACTAGTGCCCTAACATGACTCATGCTCACTATCCAAGATAGTCTATAACCATTATGTTTCAAATGATATTGAACTACCTCAAAACAATGCCAATCATCATTTAGAAACACAAGTGATCTCAAGTCAGAGGAAATATGCCACTTCTTTGCATATAAGGATTATTCACATTGTGACAAGCAATTGAATATCCTAAGTAGGGTCTGTCCAGTACATCCAATGTACCCATGAGTCTACATCTTATTCCATGCTCGAAGCATCCTATAAGATTAGAACACATATTAGTCTCAATCATATCAAGGCTGTCTCATGTTCACCAAGATATCTCGACTAAGGACAAAACTGCATGTCAGCCAAGCTGAACAGCATTGAGACATTATTCAGAAGTATACATATTGCAGCAGATGATGTAACAACCTGAATAACAACCATTGCCTTTATAAACATAGAGTTTATACATGATATTGAAATAATCCCAAGGCCTCAAACATTAGCCTTAAGGGCATACCCCAACATGCAGCTTCCAATCGTAAGCAGCAGGGAGACGTTGAAGGCGAGATGTTGAAGAGACGTTGTTCCTTTCCTTCTTTGATAAAGACGAACGTTGTTGTTTCCATCATCGGCTCGCACGTTGTTGGAGAGTTGATGCTCGGCTGGAGAAGTTATTCCATGATGAGCATTGCCGTTGGATGAGATCCAAGATTTGATTAAATCCTTTGTTTCCTCTTGTGCTGGATTTAGGTCTCGGTTGAAGCCTGAGGCTGGATTTTGGGCTGAGCGACGGTGGACTTTGTGAAGGAAGGTGCTCTTGTTGAGATGGCGTGGATGTGGTTGGCGTATGCAACCCACAATTTATTGAATCCGGCAACTTCTTCACTGGGTTTGGGCTTGGGCTTAGACATCTTGAGCGTGAATGTCTTGACCATTATTTGTTGAAAGTAATTCTTCTATTATTGAGCTAGCTTTTGATTAAGCATGCTAGCTTATTCATGAGCCTCTGAGCCTTTGTCTATGGCACTCGTAAACTCCATTTGTAACTTCTTGGCCTGTGATCTCTGCCCCCATCAACCTTCCTCACCATCGGCTCAACCCCATGGAACACGCAAATTGTAGTGTCAAGTGGATGAACACTTTACCAAGGCGTACATACGTGAGAGTCTTAGTCCCTGTGCTGTCCCCGCGCTACTCACACCCAAGAAGGATGGGTCGTGGCGTATGTGCATTGACAGCTGCACCATTAATTGGATCACCATCAAGTATTGGTTCCCCATACCTCGGCTTGATAACATGTTGGACTTAGTTTTAGGAGCATCTTGGTTCTCCAAGCTCGACCTTCACAGCAGGTATCACTAAGTCTGCATTCGCGAAAGCGATAAATGGAAACCTGCATTCAAGACCAAGGATGGTCTATACGAGTGGCTTGTCATGCTATTCGGGTTGACCAATGCCCCATCCACGTTCATAATGCTGATGAGTCAGGTCCTCAAGCCCTATATGGGAAAGTTTCTATTCATCTACTTTGACAACATTATGATCTATAGTCAGACCCGAGATGAGCACTTGGAGCATCTTCGCTCTACATTTGACCTTCTACGCAAGGAGCGCCTCTTCCTTAACACGAAGAAGTGCGCCTTCATGAGCAACTGAGTCCCCTTGCTAGGGTACATTGTGTCTGACCAGGGTTTTTTTGTTGACCCTACCAAGGTCGAGGTGATCTAGCACTGTCTCTAAGGTCCACAGTTTTTTGGGTCTTGCGGGGTTCTACTGCCGCTTCATCCGGGGTTTTAGCATGATTGCAGCCCCATTGACCCAATGCTCATCTAAGGATGATTTCAAGTGGACACCCGCCACTCAACGCGCTTTTGTTGCCCTTAAGGATGCCCTTACGACAGCTCCCGTTCTCCGACTTCCCGACTTCTCAAAAGTTCTTGAGGTTGCGTGTGATGCCTCTGGTACCGGTATCGGACGTTCTCTTAGTCAAGAAGACCACCCCATCACCTTCTTTAGTGAGAAGTTGAACGCTATCCGACAACCTTACTCGACTTACGACAAGGAGTTTTTATGCCAGTGTACAGTCGCTATGTCAGTGGAGGCACTACCTCCTCCACCGTGAGTTCATTTTGTACAGCGATCACCAGGCCTTGTCCTTCCTTAATGCCCAAAAGAAATTGGGTGCCCACCATGCCAAATGTGTCAAGTACTTGCAGTAGTACTCGTTCGTGAATAACTACAAGGTGGGCAAAGAGAACGTTGTCGCGGATGCATTGAGCCACGTTCGGACCCTTTTGTCTATGATGCGCATGCACATCAACACTTTTGACCATGATAAGGAAGAATATCATTCTTGTTTGGATTTCGGTGCCACCTATGCTACCCTCACTGAGTCTTCCGACCCCGACTCCCCGTTTCAACTGTGTGAAGGGTACCTCTTTTTGGGGGACTGCTTGTGTATTCCCCGATCCTCCCTTTGAGACCATCTTTTACTTGAGTTACATGCGGGTGGAGTTGCTGGTCACCATGGCCGGGACAAGACCCTCGAGATGATAGAGGAACGCCTATTTTGGCCTTTCGTCCACAAGCCCTGTCACCTAAACATGGGTCTATACACCCCGTTGCCTATTTCTGTGGATCTGTGGCGCAACCTGAGCATGGACTTTGTCCTCATGTTACCTCAAACTGCGTCCAACTTTGACTCCGACTATGTGGTCATGGATCGGTTCTCGAAAATAGCCCACTTTATACCCTGTTCGCGGATGGCAGATGCTTGCCATGTGGCACACCTTTTTGTTAAGGAGATTATCCATCTCCATCGCCTCCCTTTGTCTATTGTGTCCGACCATGACACGCGATTTGTAAGCCACTTCTAGCGCTTACTTTGGTTACTTTTGGGCACCACCCTCCAGTTCTCTATGGCCTATCACCCCCAAACTGATGGGCAAACTGAGGTGGTTAACCATAGTTTTGGTAATTTGCTCCATTGCCTCATTGGCGATCACCCAAGGTCTTGGGACGCCATCCTCCCCATGGCGGAATTCACGTACAATAGTGCAGTCAATAGTTCTTCGGGTCTTAGTCCCTTCCAAGTCATCTTGGGCCATCAACCGCATAAATTCATTGACTTGCATGACCTACCCATGGAGTCCCACCACTCTGAACATGCATATTCTTTTGCCCGTCATGTAGCTAGCTTGCATGAGGAAGTTCGGTATCGTATCTTTCGGGCAACACTCGCAATGCAATAAGGGCCAACGAGCACCATAGACCACGTCATTTTTCTGTAGGTGAGTTGGTGTGGGTGCATATCCACCCCGAGCGTATCTCCAACATAGCACATTTTAAGCTCCTTCCACATTACATGGGGCCCTATGCCGTGGTGCAGCGGATCGGCTCCGACGCCAATGTCTTGGACTTACCCGAGAGCATGGGGATCCACCCCGTCTTCAATGTGGCGAACATCCTTCTCATCCACAGTCCGTTGGAGGAGCCCTTGGACACTGATGAGCCTCTTCCCCCCAGTTCTCTAGAGGAGAACTCATCAAACCGACGAGCTCTAGTGAACATAGACATGGGCATACGCCCAGACACGGCCAGGAGGGTGAAGCCGTGATCGCCTCGACCGAATTCGGTGATCACATGCACAAGCGTGAAGACGATCACGGGCAAGCTGTGATCTCCTCGACGAAAAATGAAAAAACTGGTGATTCTAGACGGGAACGTAGTCATGGCCATGAACACCATCACCGCCAAGCCGTGAACACCTTGGTAGAATTCAACAATCCTTATCACAGTCGTGCATGCCATCACAGCCAGGCCGTTATCACCCCTAAACATCCAAAATTACCCCGGAGGCCCCGTTTTGATGTACATCGCCTCCGTACTACATTCCTCCATCACAAGACAACCTAAAGGAGCCCAACAAGGTGATAATCCGGTGATCCCAATGTTCAAGTCAACCGCCGGACCGTTACATGGGAGTCATCAGCCCACTAGCAGTCCATACCGAGGTCTTTCAGGCCATGGGCCTCACCACTCCCCACCGATGGCCTAGTCCAAGACATGTATCACAACACTTGAACAATGCAGCCCAAGAGCAAGCTTCCACCGTGATTAACCAACCCATGATCTCAAAATTCCTCTGTTTTGTCATGGCAAGCTCCGAGCTCATCTAGCCGTCGACGCAACCCATACGAAGACCAAAACCAAAGACATGCGCCAGCTTCACTTTAGTTGGTAAGAGTTTGTTCATTTTTGTTTTTTGCTATAGTTTGACCACTTTTGGGGCATGGAAGAAGAGAGCTCGAGGCATCCGTGTGTGTGAGACTGAATAGGGCGCACACTTGGGCATCTACCTCAACATCAGCCTCATCTTGCTCCTAAGGTACTTACTATCTCATCGTGTCGACCCCTCGCAAGACGATCTTCATTGGGTTTTTGGGACCGGCCTGTTTCGGGGATATTCTTTTGCTGCATTTGTAATGTAATCTCTGTGAAAATTGTAAAATATCCTCGGGGTTTCCTAACACTTAGGATACAAACAAACACACATTTATTAGATCTGGGTTCTAGCTTGCTAGAATCCTGATGTTTGACATAAGCCTCACATCCCTATACTCTGATAAAAGAGAGATTCGGGTGTCTCTCACTCCATATGATGAAGGATGAAAATCCTAACGCCCAAGAATCACCCTTGGTATGTAGCTCTACGCGCAAGAGGAAACTAGATTTTAAGAAGTTAGGGGGTTGGTGCACCTGGACCCCTAAAGATAAGGGGGCCGAACTCCTTCTGCCTTCCTATGATAGTGATTGTCGTCCAAGGATCCTTCCCACCTTAGATGAAGTTTTGCTCAATGATCGCCGCTTGAACCGAGAGGAGATCGTTTGAAAATAGGTATTCAGCAATGGAACAGTAATCGCAACTAGTGATGATTGTAGGGAGCGCTCGACGGTGAAGTGTGGAAATGATGACACCAAAATATGTAGTATATTTTGTATCATTTTAGGTACCTTTTCATGCTAAATTGAGGATCTTTTTACTTGTTTTTATGCTGAATCCATTAAATATTGCAAAGTCTACTTCTATTTTGGTTTTTCGTATTTTTAGGCAAAAAGGCACTATTTTAGGCGTTTTCAAGCAAAAATCAAATAAATGAAAGAGTTCTCATCATCAAGAAGAAGTCACCCAATAATTTTCACGCAAATCGAGGCAAAGAACCCAAAATACGGTAGTGCCGTAAAGGATTTTACGGTACCGTATTTTACACGGCTACCGTATTATCGAGATCACGGCCGTATTTTGGAGATTTACCGAATAGAAGGCTTTCGCGAAATTACGGCACCACCGTAAGAATGTACACGACCGTATTTTGGGGCGCTTTCAGAACAGAGACCTTCGCTGAAATTACGGCACTGCCGTAAACCAGTTTACGGGCCATATTTTCTAGACGTCTTCAGAACAGAAAGTTGCCCTGAAATTACGGCACGGCCGTAAACCAGTTTACGGGTCGTATTTTCTAGACGAATTCGACCAGAGAGTCCAGCCGATTTTACGGCACTGCCATAAACCAAATTACGCTGCCGTATTGTTCCAGCAATTTCAGAACAGAATAATTGATGGATTTTACGGCAGTGTTGTAAGATATTACACTGTCGTATTCCGGTGTTTGAATGTGATTCCCAGGTCAATGTCCACGCCCGATCCTTGCGGAGATGATTGCGGACGATCCAGAAGTTTATATTCGATGCTGTAAGAAGCAAAAAGAGAGCTTTTCACGAGAGGATTACAATGAGACCAAAAGCCTCAATTTTGATCCACCGTCGAGGGAGAAATCTTGATCCATGCCATCGCCGAGGGTTTCGCCGCCACGTTCGATCCAGACGATCTCCAGCCGCGATTTTCATATTGAAGCTTCATCAGAGGGAGGAGACAACACACCAAAAGTTTCAGACCGTAAAGAGATCGATTGGAGGAGGAATCGAAGAGCAAAGCATCGCCGACACTGTTCACCGAAGCTATTTGCAAATTACGGCTGTGAAATACTTCATAGTCGTGTTGTATTTTCTAAAACTCCTCTTGTCTTTCAATTTTCGATCCTCTGAAACCATGATTTGTTGTAATTCCCTCATGATGATAGCTTAAACTATTTTTGGGACATGGGGAAGTAATTTACTTAACTTCCAATGACTAGATAACTCTTTTTCAATATTTCGTTGAGTTTGATCTTAACATGATGATTTTGCTCATGTGATATTTGTGCTTAGACTCTCTTTAAATTCATGTTATTAATTTTGTTCTTAGAATTTTCGCTTGAGACCGAAAGGTAATTGCTTGAGAATTTGGAACCCTAGAATTGCATGTTAGGATCCCTTCCTTAGGTTAGATTCATCTTGATCTTTTCTAGTAAAATAATTGCCATGATTATAATATGAATCTATAGATTGAGTCTATTTGTCAAACGTGGAGATCTTGTGCGAAAGCAAGGATCGGAACGTTGGAGATCCTCGAGCAAAACTAGTTGCGAGACTCGGATGCACGAAAGTGATCCTTGAGACTCCACTAGAGATTCCTAGAACTCGGATGCACGAAAGTGATCCTTGAGTTCATTGTTTGATAATATCTTCTTCATGATAAAATTGAATCAACGAAATTCTTATTCATATCTAGTCATAAAAGTTTAAGTAAACGAAACCCTAGTCCCAGCTTTTCTCTCTGATAATCCCGATTTAAGTTTCCGATTGCTATTTTCACGATCTCGATTTGCCTAGATAGTAAGAAATCAACTATTTAGTATTCGACAATGTAGGTCCCTGTGGATTCGATACTTTTTTTATTACTTCGTATACCCGTACACTTGCAGTTTAACAACAAGTTTTTGGTGCCGTTACCAAGGATTAGTCCAAGGTACACGCGTGCCAGATTTGTTGTGTTCCCTTTCGGGCTATCAAGTTTTTGGCGCCGTTGCCGGGGGCCTTAGTTTTGTCGATATTAGAGACGTTGAGATTATTGCTAGATTAGGTTTTTATTTACTATTTTTTTTATTTACTGCTTATTTTCTGTTTCTTGAAATCACTTGATCTGTTTACTTTGCATGGGCAGGAGCCTTAGGTCAGGACCACTTGTACCGTTGGATCCTAAAATCAATAAGACATTAAGAGCGCGCAGAAAGTTGAGGTTAGAAGAATCATCACAAGAAGAACTGCAAGAACAATCCCAACCAGAGTTACAAGAAGAGATTTTAGATATGGGAGATAATCAGAACCATCAGAGAACACTTAGGTACTATGCAGCCCCTAATCATCATGAAATTCGTTCTAGTATTGCTAGGCCAGCAATTGAGGCCAACAATTTCGAGATTAAACCTCAACTCATTGCAATGTTTCAACAAGATCAGTTTGTAGGATCTCCACTAGAGGATCCTAACCAACACTTGGCCTTATTTCTCGACTTATGCGAAACTATTAAGATGAATGGTGTTTCTAATGATGCATTTAGACTAAGACTTTTTCCTTTTTCTCTTAGGGACCGGGCAAAGACATGGCTTAATTCACACCCAGCCGGTACCTTCACCACTTGGAACCAACTGTCAAATTCCTTCTTGAAGAAATACTTTCCCCCAAGGAAGACACTTGAATTAAGGAACCAAATTACAAACTTCCAACAAAGAAGTGGGGAGTCGCTCAGTGAAGCCTGGGAGAGATTTAATGAACTGCAGCGGAAGTGTCCTCACCATGGATTAGAACTTCAAACTTTAATGCAAACTTTTTATATTACATTATCTGATCAGACTAAAATGATTGTGGATGCCGCTGCAGGAGGAGCTCTTATGAGCAAAACACCAGATGAAGCCTTCAGACTGCTAGAGGAGATGGCAGAAAACCATAATCAATGGACTACCGAAAGGGGAGTACTATACAAGCCTTCTCAAGGTAAGAGTGGAAGTGATGAAACACGCTCCTTAGAAGAGAATGTAAAATTTTTTGTGTAGTCAGTTAAATTCCATGCAAACTGCTTCTGTTTCTGCTATCACTTGTGAAAACTGTGGTAATGATGGTCATACTGCTGAATATTGTAGAATTGTGGATCAGGGTAATGAGCATGTGAACGCCATAGGGAATTACAACCAAAGTAGACCTAATGATCCCTATTCTAATACATACAACCCTGGATGGAGAAATCACCCCAACCTTTCATGGAAAAACAATAACAATGTAGGGGGGAACAATGAAAACAAAGGATTCCAAAAGCAAAATTGAACCAAAACATAAATCAAAATTCTAATAAGGGATCCATACTTAAAAAACTTTTGGCCAACCAAAATCAGTTCATGTCTGATATAAAAGAATACATGTCAAATCAAAACAAGCAAAATGAGGAATTTAAGGAAAATTTTCATCAAATCAACTCTAAACTGGATAGAGTAGAAGCCCACAACAAAATTCTTGAAAACCAAATTGCACAGCATGCTAGTGTTCCTTACAGACCCCCTAGGAAATTGCCTGCAAAACCTGAGATAAACCCTAGGGAGCACTGTAATGCCATCATGACTAGAAGTGGGAAACAACTGGGAGAACCTAGAGGGAGGTTTGAAAACACTAAAGAAAAGCTTAATGATAATAAAAGGGAATTGGAGATAGGAGAATCTTCTTCACATGAGAAACCCCAAATTTGTTTATCACCTCAAAAGGGTGATGAACCAAAAGGGGAGGAATCATGTGAGAAAGATAATCCTAAATCTGATTTACCTAATCCTTACCAAACACCTATACCTTTTCCTCAAAGGTTAGTTCAACATAAACTAGACAAAAAGTTTAGCAAGTTTCTTGATGTTTTTAAAAAGCTTTATATTAATGTTCCAATTCTTGAAGCTATTATTGAAATGCCATCTTATGCCAAGTTTTTAAAAGAGATATTGTCTAGTAAAAGAAAATTGGATGATTATGGTACTTGCATGGTTACACTAACAGAAGATTGTAGTGCAGTCATACAGAATAAATTGCCACCTAAATTGAAGGATCCAGGTAGCTTTTCTGTACCCTGTTCAATTGGCACCCTATCTTTTGACCGAGCCTTATGTGACTTAGGTGCGAGTGTAAGTTTAATGCCTCTTTCTACTTACAGGAAACTGAATTTGGGAGAGCTAAAGCCTACATCAATATCTTTGCAGCTTGCAGACTCATCAGTGAAGTATCTTGTAGGTATGTTAGAGAATATTCCAATAAAGATAGGTGAGTTTCTCATACCTGCAGATTTTGTAATATTGGACATGGAGGAAAATTGTAGAAATCCTATCATTCTGGGTAGACCACTATTGGCCATAGCTAACGCAAAAATTGATGTGTAATCAGGAAAAATTACCTTTGATATATGTGATAACAAGATCGAATTTAGTCTTAATGATTCAACAAACAAACTTTCATACTCAAGATCTTGTTGTAGTGTTGAAATATTTAATGATGAAATTTATAATGTTTCAAGTTTGTTTGATGAAACCCCAAATAATGAATCTAACAATCTTTTTGAGGGTATTGATGAGAAATTGTAGAAGAAGAAAAAGCCAAAGAGGAAGAGAAGAAGAGAAGGCTCTAGGATGATTGAGAAAATAGAAAGAATTCTGAGCAGATTTGGATACTGTTTCAAGATCGAGCCTTATGTTGTAAGATCAGAGTTGAGATCAAGAAATTCACGATCAAACCCGAGTGTTAAAGGGTCAAGCTAATGACATTTAAATTAGCGCTTCTTGGGAGGCAACTCAAGCTTTCTAACCCTTATTTTTGTTTTCTTTAACTTAATTTTTGCTTAGGACTAATTTTTATTTTATTTTTGTAGGTTTTTCGTGATTTGGAGCAAAATACGCCAGTACCATAAAGCATTTTACGGTACTGTATTTCAGTCTGCTCACGAACAGAAAGCTACGACGAAATTACGGTACTGCCGTAAAGGATTTCATGGTACCGTATTTCTGATCCAAAATCAACCCGAGAGTTATTTCGTTTTTACGGCACTACCGTAAGGTAGTTTACGTGCCGTATTTATTTTGAAATTTTTGCTTTTCTTTCTTTCAAAAAAAAAATTTCAAAATAAATATGGCACATAAACTACCTTACGGTAGTGTCGTTGTAGTATAGTGGTGAGTATACCCGCCTGTCACGCGGGTGACCCGGGTTCGGTCCCCGACAACTGGCTTAATTCACACCCAGCTGGTACCTTCACCACTTGGAACCAACTGTCAAATTCCTTCTTGAACAAATACTTTTCCCCAAGGAAGACACTTGAATTGAGGAACCAAATTACAAACTTCCAACAAAGAAGTGGGGAGTCGCTCAGTGAAGCCTTGGAGAGATTTAATGAACTGCAGCGGAAGTGTCCTCAGGATCTTGTTGTAGTGTTGAAATATTTAATGATGAAATTTATGATGTTTCAAGTTTGTTTGATGAAACCCCAAATAATGAATCTAACAATCTTTTTGAGGGTATTGATGAGAAATTGCATAAGAAGAAAAATCCAAAGAGGAAGAGAAGAAGAGAAGGCTCTAGGATGATTGAGAAAATAGAAAGAATTCTGAGCAGATTTGGATATTGTTTCAAGATCGAGCCTTATGTTGTAAGATCAAAGTTGAGATCCAGAAATTCACGATCAAACCCGAGTGTTAAAGGGTCAAGCTAATGACCTTTAAATTAGCGCTTCTTAGGAGGCAACCCAAGCTTTCTAACCCTTATTTTTGTTTTCTTTAACTTAATTTTTGCTTAGGACTAATTTTTATTTTATTTTTGTAGGTTTTTCGTGATTTGGAGCAAAATACGGCAGTACCGTAAAGCATTTTACGGTACCGTATTTCAGTCTGCTCATGAACAGAAAGCTACAACGAAATTACGGTACCATCGTAAAGGATTTCACGGTACCGTATTTCTGATCCAAAATCAACCTGAGTTCTTTCATTTTTACGGCACTACCGTAAGGTAGTTTACGTGCCGTATTTATTTTGAAATTTTTGCTTTTCTTTTTTTCAAAAAAAAAAATCTTTACTGTTTGAATATTACAGCGGTACCGTAAAGCATTTTACGGTACCGTATTTTTGATGTCATTCCGAACAGATCGTTGCCTAGATTTTACGGTGGTACCGTAAACTCTTTACGTACCGTAATTCCGCGTCGATTTTGAACAAAAGGTTTTCGATATTTTACGGCACATATCGTAAACAATTTTATGGTGTTTTAATTAGGAATTTGTTTCGAACAGAGAGTTGTTTCGAAATTACGGCACCGGCCGTAAAGTATTACACTGCCGTAAACAGCTTTCTGGCACGCGAGTCTGTACCGTATTTAGGGTTACAACCGAACCATTTTTAGGGTTTTTACCCTCGATCTCACTCGTTCTTGCACGGATTTTGGATCTCCGACTTTCTCCGACCACGTCAAGATGTCAACGACCCTTTCCGTTCAATCCTCGTCGTTGATTATGTAACCAATTCTCCAATTTTTACGTTTTAGTGAGTTTTGACGAACTTTTGCCTCTTTCGCTCGTTCTCACTCGATTCTTAACCGTTTCAAGTGATTTTTGATTCTATACACTCGTTAGAGGATAAGCTATCGATCCTGTGTTGTTTGAGAAGAATTTGAAACAATTTATGTAACTATCTGAGCTGAAATGCAACGTGAACGATTCTAAGTTACTGTTCACCGACGCCTTGAGTTAGATCATGAAAGTTAAATGGAATTCTTGTTTCCAACTTACTTGATAGTTGTTTCTGATGATTTCGGAGTGTAGTATTTACTTGCCATAACATGTTTAAATTGAGATTACATGCATGATTTTACTCTATTTTTTTTTCACCCTGTTATGGTTGATGACACATAGGATGCCATTTACACTGCTATATCATTATTTGTATGCTTTGAATGATAAGTTTGCAGCTTGAGTCCATGGCACCAAGAACAAAATCGATTGCACCAAGGGGGAAGGGGAAAGCCCCTGCTGAACCATCACAACCCCAGAACCCTCACGGGATCCTTTTCAGAAATGAGATGCAAGAGGCTAGGTACAACAAAATTTTGGAAAGAAAGATCATCAACACAAAATATGCTGACAGAAGAACCCTAGAGGCTTTGGGATTTCATGAAGATTTGCTATGGATGTTTGATAGAATTAAGGCCAAGGAGTTCTTCCAGATAACTCCTCATACCTACTTACCACTTGCCTTGGAGTTTTTGAGCAGCCTGGTCATAGAGCTGAAAGAGTATTCCCATGGCCCTGCTGATGGAAAAATTACTTTCAGATTGGCAAATGAAGAGAGAGAGCTTACACTACAAGAAATCAGGGACATCTTTAGATTGAGCACTGGGGGTTACACTGACATACCCCTTGGATTTATGGAGAATATATTCTGGAACCAAATCACTAATGAGAGCCACTTTTATGCTGTGTCTGCCAGAGCCTCAAAGATAGTAAACCCATGCATCAGATATGCACATAGGGTTCTAGCACACACAGTATTTGGGAGAGGAGATAGTGACACACGAGCTTTATTTTCTATGGGGCATACTCAATGGATTTGCAGTGGATGTGGCTTACTTTATGATCAAGCATATGGATAAGGTGGCTAGAGCTAGCAGAGGATTGGTAGTGATAGGAGGTTTGGTTACTCCTATAGCCAGATACATTGGGATGGAGCCCTATGGAGCTGACACGGCAAGAGGGAATGCAAGACTCGACATTGAGTCTTGCATAGCGATGAAGATGATAGTTAAAGAGGGAGACACTTTCTGTTTGGTCCATGGACCAAACATCTCTCCTCTACCCTTGCCCTGCATTGAGAAGACCACAATTAGAGAAAGGGCCAATTGGAAGCTATGTCTTAATGAAACTGAGGGAGTCTTTATTCCATCACCTGATACAGTTCCACCACCACCCACTGGGGGTAGTAGGAGTGATCCTTATGGGATGGAGTCACCCCCTCAGGACTTTTCACAGCCAGCTGGTACCTCCTCACACACACCTAGGGACAGATATGCTAGCCACCATGATCCTAGCTTCCAGGCACTCACAGCACAAATGTTCAGTCAGGAACACCGCTTGGATAAAATGGATGAGACTCTGAGATACATCCATAGAGATATGGAGAGGCTATGCAACCATATGGAAGACATGGGTAACTTCCTCTATGACCGTTTTGGTTATGCTGATCACAGAGACTATGGCTATCATGGTGATCAGGGAGGAACCCCATACTTTGATCCCGAGGAGACTGCTGTGAGAGACTCGGAGGCTACGCGATCTGACGATGATGAGTAGAGGCTTTGTGAGTATTATCTTCCCTTACCTTTTTGCTGTACTATGATTTTCTTTATCTCACTGTTGTTTTATATGATGAAGGGAAGGATGGTGCTTCCATGACTGCCGCCACTGCATTCTGTTTAACATGCCTATTATTCTTATTTCGATATGGTTGTATGATGATGATGATATTGATCTTTACTGATTCGATGGGGTTGTATGATATTTTGATATTCTGATGTTTGATATGATATACATGATGATATATTTTTGTTGATATGATATTGTGATAATTGATGGTGATGATGAGTTCACTCTTAATTTATACTGCTGATGACTTGAATGATTGATGATCTCAAATTCATGATTGAAAACATAACTCCATCATGTCAAATTTATTTCTTCAATACATATTTGTCTATTGAGATATGACATTGATTGATGCATAAAATTTTGGGGAGATATATTATTTGAAGAATGAAATTTAAAAGTGAAACTTCTCTTTTGAATAAAATGAGTATATTAGTATGATTTGTGAATTTAGATCAATTGATCAACCTAGTTGAGGTTTAGTCTATTTTTGCTATTTGTTGGGAAATAAGAATCCGAGATCCATAAAAAAATAGTGAGAGACTCCCCTACTTGGCACTATGTAAAATTGATAGAGGTACCTAAGACATGGGTTGAAGTCTATGCATGAAAAATAATGAGTGGTGAAAAGAATAAGACTCCTCTACTTGGCACTGTGTAAAATTGGCAGTGGTACCGAAGAAAGAGTTGAAGTCAAAAAATAAAAAGTATGTGTCTATGTGGATACATGCCGTCTATGCAAAGACAATGAAAAAAGAAACAAAAAGAAGAAAAAAATTATGTGTGGAAAAAGATCTTGGAGACCTAATTCCTGTAAACAAAAGCATGATAGATTTAAATTGATACTAGGTGAAATCATGAGATTGAAAAATTCTATCTATTGTACAAGTTGCGAAGTTTTATTTGATTGAGTTGTGAATCTAGAAAATTGAGTTCTGAGGATGATATGTTTACTTGAAATTTTGTAAATCAATTAATAGAATTTTTCATTGACAAGTTGTATTTTAGAAATTTATTGAGCATGAAAAAGTTATTCTTTTAATCAAATTTTGATTTCAAATTTTCATTTTTGCTTGAGGACAAGCAAGGTTTGAGCCTTATGTGTTTGATAACACCAAAATATGTAGTATATTTTGTATCATTTTAGATACCTTTTCATGCTAAATTGAGGATCTTTTTACTTGTTTTTATGCTGAATCCATTAAATATTGCAAAGTCTACTTCTATTTTGGTTTTTCATATTTTTCAGGCAAAAAGGCACTATTTTAGGCGTTTTCAAGCAAAAATCAAATACATGGAAGAGTTCTCATCATCAAGAAGAAGTCACCCAAGAATTTTTCATGCAAATCGAGGCAAAGAACCCAAAATATGGTAGTGCCGTAAAGGATTTTACACTACCATATTTTACACGGCTACCATATTATCGAGATCACGGCCGTATTTTGGTGATTTACCGAACAGAAGGCTTTCACGAAATTACGGCACCACCGTAAGAATTTACACGGCTGTATTTTGGGGCGCTTTCGGAACAGAGACCTTCGCTGAAATTACGACACTACCGTAGACCAGTTTACGGGCCGTATTTTTCAGACATCTTCAGAACAGAAAGTTGCCCTAAAATTACGGCACGGCCGTAAACTAGTTTACGGGCCATATTTTCTAGACGAATTTGACCAGCGAGTCCAGCCGATTTTACGGCACTGCCGTAAACCAAATTACGTTGTCGTATTGTTCCAGCAATTTCAGAACAGAATAATCGATGCATTTTATGGCAGTGACGTAAGATATTACACTGCCGTATTTCGGTGTTTGAATGCGATTCCCAGGTCAATGTCCACGCCCGATCCTTGCGGAGATGATTGCGGACGATCCAGAAGTTTATATTCGATGCCGTAAGAAGCAAAAAGAGAGCTTTTCACGAGAGGATTACAGAGAGACCAAAAGCCCCAATTTTGATCCACCGTCGAGGGAGAAATCTTGATCCACGCCGTCGCCGAGGGTTTCTCCGCCGCGTTCAATCCAGATGATCTCTAGCCGCGATTTTCATACTGAAGCTTCGTCAGAGGGAGGAGACAACACACCAAAAGTTTCAGACCGTAAAGAGATCGATTGGAGGAGGAATCGAAGAGCAAAGCATTGCCGACACTGTTCACCGAAGCTATTTGCAAATTACGGCTGTGAAATACTTCACAGCCGTGCTGTATTTTCTAAAACTCCTCTTGTCTTTCAATTTTCGATCCTCTGAAACCATGATTTGTTGTAATTCTCTCATGATGATAGGTTAAACTATTTTTCGGACATGGGGAAGTAATTTACTTAACTTCCAATGACTAGATAACTCTTTTTCAATATTTCGTTGAGTTTGATCTTAACATAATGATTTTGCTCATGTGATATTTGTGCTTAGACTCTCTTTAAATTCATGTTATTAATTTTGTTCTTAGAATTTTCGCTTGAGACCGAAAGGTAATTGCTTGAGAATTTAGAACCCTAGAATTGCATGTTAGGATCCCTTCCTTAGGTTAGATTCATCTTGATCTTTTCTAGTAAAATAATTGCCATGATTATAATATGAATCTATAGATCGAGTCTATTTGTCAAACGTGGAGATCTTGTGCGAAAGCAAGGATCGGAACGTTGGAGATCCTCGAGCAAAACTAGTTGCGAGACTCGGATGCACGAAAGTGATCCTTGAGACTCCACTAGAGATTCCTAGAACTCGGATGCATGAAAGTGATCCTTGAGTTCATTGTTTGATAATATCTTCTTCATGATAAAATTGAATCAACGAAATCCTTATTCATATCTAGTCATAAAAGTTTAAGTGAACGAAACCCTAGTCCCAGCTTTTCTCTCTGATAATCCCGATTTTAGTTTCTGATTGCTATTTTCACGATCTCGATTTGCCTAGATAGTAAGAAATCAACTATTTAGTATTCGACAACGTAGGTCCCTGTGGATTTGATACTTTTTTATTACTTCGTATACCCGTGCATTTGCGGTTTAACAACAAGTTTTTGGTGCCGTTACCAAGGATTAGTCCAAAGTACACGCGTGCTAGATTTGTTGTGTTCCCTTTCGGGCTATCAAGAAACGTTGGGGATGATTGATAACCAGTTGGAGAGCAAGCTCAATCCAAAGAGGAGCAAGCTCAACTCTCACAAACGCAAACACAGATTTTCAGTTTCAGAATATTTTTCACTTCGTGTGCAAAGTGAACAACGCAAGCTTAAAACCTTTCCTCCCAACATAGAAGCGACCCTTGGCATTTTGAAACAACCCTTGGCATTCTTCACTTGCTGGCGCCTCCTCGTTTTGGGTCTGAAACGGTGTCTTCTCCTGCATGCAAGATATCCTTATGCATGCAAGTTTTTAAGTGACCGTTGGCTAGTCATGATGATGGGATATCAGCCTCTTGATGGCATGTCTTGATGGCTAGATTAGTTTGGACTATTTGTCATTGTGGTGTTGGATCCCAATGGGCCTTGAACTGGTTTGTGATGGATTAGCTTGAGCCGAATGCTGGGAATGACCTCAGGCTAACGTCCTCGAATTTGGGCTGAAGTGTTGATGTTGATACTTGAATTGAACCTTTCCACGAGCTGATTTGACTTGGATGTTGGTGACTTGAATTGAACCTTCCTCGTGGCCTGATTTTGCGTTGGATGTTAATGTTCTTTGACTATGCCAAGATCACCTTCTTGGTTGGGAGGCTAGGTGCAGCATGTGCAATACATATGTGCATAAACCTAGTCTAAACAACCTATTACAACCACTACAAAATAAAATAAAGACTTCAAAGTAACCCTAGGCTAATCCTAGCTACAACATAACAACAATTGCTGACAATACCATAGAGTTTATAGCGTATTACAAAGCAACAAAACACAAAGTAACAAGTCTTAAATGAGTTCTCAAAATGTTAAGAAGAGTCAAGCATTCATCCCATAACGAATTGGGGTCTTCTTGAGTCTTGTTGACCTTCTTGGTGGTGTCCCTACATCACCATACCTCGTATGGAATCTTAGAGACACTCTTAGATGGAAAGTTATTCAGTATGAGAGAAGCTGTCTCAAGTGCATGGCCCCAGAACGGGGGTCGTAGAGTTGCATGACTCATCATAGATCGAACCATATCCAACAAAGTTCGATTTCTCCTCTCAAACACACCATTCTATTGAGGTGTTCTTGGAGGAGTGAGTTGGGATAGAATCTCACACTCTCCAAGATAGTCAAAGAACTCACCGCTCAAGAACTCTCCACCATGATCTGATCGAAGAGTCTTAATAGATCTACCAAGCTAGTTCTCTACTTCATTTTTGAACTCCTTAAATTTCTGAAATGATTAAGACTTATGTCTCATCAAATAGACATAACCATATCTACTGAAGTCATCAATAAATGTGATGAAATAGTTGTACCCTCCTCTGGCTTGTTTACTGAATGGCCCACACACATCACTATGTATGAGATCCAATAAACCTCCTGCCCTCTCACCTATCCCGGTGAAGGGCGCTTTTGTCATCTTCCCTAATAAACAAAGCTCACAAGTATCAAACTCTTCTAAGGAGGTTGAATCTAAAAATCCATTTTCATGGAGTTGTTGAATGTGATTGTTGTTTATATGGGTAATCGACAATGCCAAAGGTATGCACCAACTGAACCATTCAGTTTGATCCTTTTATTATTTATGTTACAAATAGAGTTATTCATATCCAAGACAGATAATCTATTGCATAAAGTATCCTTCCATTGAAACACATTTGTAAATGAAAAAGAACATGAGTCCTCTTTTATAACAAATTTAAATCCTTTCCTTGTCAAACAAGGAATAGATACAACGTTTTGGATAAGGGAAGGTACATAATAGCAATTATTTAACTCTAACTGAAATCTAGAAGGCAGTGAGAGTGTCAAAAGTCCCACAGCAATAGCAACAACCTGTGCCCCATTTCTAACTCGTAGATCAATCTCTCCAGGCCGCACCGATCTACTTTTCTTGAGCCCCTGCATATTTGTACAAATATGAGCTCCACATGCAGTATCCAATACCCATGCCATAGAAGTAGAAAGGTTAACTTTGGTAACATAAATACCTGAGCTAGAAGACGAAGTCTTGCTTCTCTTCTCCAATGCCATAGAAGTAGATCGGTTCCTTAGAAGTTGCTTGCAGTCCCTTCTCCAATGGCCCTGCTCGCCATAGTAGAAGCACCTCTGTTCCTTTGTCATTCTCACCTTCTTTTTTAGTGCTTTGGTTAGCGCTTTGGCATTGCCTTTAGCGCATGCCTTACCCTTCTTCGTTATCTTCTTGGTCGCAGGGACCAAAAGAACAGAATTGGGTTTGGTCTTGACTATTTCTTGCTCGGTCGTCTAGAGCATATTCAGTAGTTCCTCCCTTGTGCACTCAATCCGGTTCATATTGAAATTAATAATAAACGGACTGAAGCTAGAGGGCAGAGACTGTAGAATAAGATTCGTGACCAGCTCATTATAAATTGTGTGTCCCAGTCTCTTGAGATGATCCATATACCCAATAATCTTGAGTACATGGGGTCCCACTAGGGCACCTTCAGATAACTTGCACCGAAAGACTGCTTTGGCAATGTCATATCTCTCAGTCCTAGCCTGAGCCTCGAACATTTGTTTCAAATGTGTTATCATCTGAAACTCATTTTGCTCCTCATATTGCACCTGAAGTTCAGGTGCCATGGTGTCTAGCATGAGACATGCAACTTCCAAAGAGTAATGCTGATGCCTTCTAAAAGCATCCCTTTCAGCCACTAGGGCTATAGGTGGAGGAGGCGCGGGAAGAACTTGCTCAAGGACATATAGCTTCTTCTCGAGCTTGAAGGCTATCCACAAGTTCCGATGTGAGTCCATAAAGTTGGATCCAACCAACTTATCCTTCTCAAGAAGGTACTGTAGTGTCAATCTGCTATTGTTCGTAGCCATTGATCTACAACAATTAAGAAAGCAAATTAGTAATACTTCGAATCATTTAATTTGGACTTGCATTAAATGATCATGGCTCCTACTATTTTAATCAAATTGACAACCCACAAAGTCAATCGAGAAATATGAGATTTTCTAGTCTAGTGAGATGGGACCGTTATTTCACATGAGGTTTCACGTCCCATGAGAGTGGGATGAGATGTACAAAGTGACTTATGCTTCTTAAGGTGGGCATGTTAGCCGATTGCACTTGGCAATTCCCCTTATTGAGACAGTCTAGGCATTTCATGTATAGCGAGGGCTGGATACAACATGAAACCCTAACCTTTCAAAGCTGCCTCTAGAGTTCCATAATGTGGCCACCACATATGAAAAACTAGTGAAGTCTATCCTAACCGTTATACCCAGGGCCAACGAATTTCCTTGTGAAGGCATTTCCAGGTTAAAACTAGACAGGAGAAATCATTGTGACCACATACCTTCTAAAGATAAGTGGGTGTGTCCCACAACGGCGAAAATAGTGCACACTACCATTGATCGATAACTTGACGAGGGCTACGCGTCAGACGGCTATTTCAGACTTGATATTATTTTGAGAATTTTTGAGGCTTCATCTTCTTAGTTTTATCTTTTGTCTAACATTACATACATGTAATCATATAGTGATAACAAAATGATAAAACACATCCAGACATGCTTTAAAAGATATGGAAAGCAGTAAACATGTGATGTGGTCATAGCCTAATCAGCACACTGAACCATCACATGCCAAAGGATGTTCATTGTTTGACCTAGGTGACAAGCCCCAACAAGACCTAACCTAGTCGCCACTAAGCTTTGTCTTCAAGTGCGGCTCCAAGGTCCTCCACACCAAGGCATAGCACACGACCCTAGGGTTCGCCCAAGACCTTGGCGGCTCCTCCATGCATGATGCACCATCATGCTTGTGCCAAGAGGGATAGCTTACAAATCCTAGGGTTTGACCAAGCCCTTACTTGCGGCACCAAGCAAGATGCGCCATCATGGTTGATGCGGCAACAAGGAAGTTCATTTCTGCGCTTCAGGTGATTGCAACTACTGTGGATCTAATTAAGCTCTATTGTGACAACAATAGAGTGATTACACAGGCAAAAGGAACCACGATCTCATCAAAAGTCCAAACACATTCTCAGGAGATTTCACCTAATAAGAGAAATCATTGACCGAGGTGATGTCAAGATTAGCAGAGTTGACACTGACAACAATCTAGCAGACCCACTGACCAAGGCTTTGGCGCAGCATAAATATGATGGTCATGCTAGGGATATGGGGTTGAGAATTCTAAACAACTAGGTCTAAGTGCAAGTGGGAGATCGTTGGTGTATATGCCCTCAGGATCAGTTGTTGGTCTATCTTATGTGCTATTTGACATTGATATCTTATATATATCATAATGGCATTGTAATGCCATTATTATGTTATGTTTATATCTGCAACTATATACTTACATAACAATATCCCTAGAGACGGATTATATCTATGCTCAACCTCTGTACCCAGTCAAGTACCTGAGTTGATATAGGGTGGCTCTGGTACATGTGAGACGGGTATATGAGCTGGTTAGGCACAATGTGCTAATGCAGGCATTGTTGGTGTATATACCGTAGGACCTAGTATTGGTCCATTATTGTACTACTTGACTTTGATATTTATATATCTTTCTGGCATTGTCATTATCTATATTTGTCTATATCTACATTTATGTACTTACATGATAATGTTCCTGGAGACAGATTGGATCTGTGTTTAAATGATTATCCCAGTCGATGTAGTAGTTGTTAATTTATAATAACTTATTAATTCCTACTTAAATTTGTTAGCCAGGGAATTTAAAGGTGGGACCTCCATCTTTATTTGCTAGGATTGTAAAAAGCCTTTAATTCAAGTATTGTAATGATTTGTTTGTGCCTATTTGGTGGTTGTGTGTGCTCCAAAGCTCATAAGACCCATCTATTCTCAACCGCTAGAAAGTAAGTACACTTTATGTTATTTTCATTTATCACTCTTTTAGAATTCCATATGTAAATTTATTGTTTTCATAGAATTGCATGAATAAATTAAGTTTTACTATAAAAATACAAAAATTACTTTTAAAACGTAATATAACTTTAATTTCAATATTTATAAAATATAAAAAAAAAATTATTTTCTCCAATTCTATGTTTACATGCGAAGAAATGGCCTAAGCGGGGTACCTAGCTTAATGCCACTAATCTAGGTACCCTAAAAATCACTTAAAAAGGTTTTTTTTAAAAAAAATTTATAGAAATGATCTATACACTATAAGCTATCTAATGATACCAATATTGCTATAAACAATATTACACACTAGAAAAAATTAACCTAAATATTTTATGTAAAAAATAAAAATAAATAATATATTTTTTTAATATAAATTATTTAAGATAATTTCTTATTTTGTGTAATCTTATTCATAACAATATTGATGCCATTGAATAGCTTAAAATGTAAAGATTATTTTCATAAACAAAAAAAAATTTAAAATTTTTTTAACCTAAAATGGGGTACCCAATTTAGTGTTACCCGGCTTAGGCCATTTGTTCCTTACATGCTCTTTAGCCCATTACATGCTCCACCCGACGTGAAGCAATTCCTCTTAATTTGGAATAAGATATATAGCTAACCGTACTTGAAGCAAGTTTTTGAAGTTTCACACACATTACGACAAACGACAAGGACATAGAGTGAAAGAGAGGACGATGGAACTTTTTAAAAAAAAAATAAAAAAAAAGAGAAAAATAGAACAAAGGAAAGCAAACGATGATCAAGTAAAGAGGAAGACACACTGAATACTCATACTAAACTTGATTAAGCAGCAAACGCTGACAACAGCTTCAAGTTGTCGAGCGGATGATCGATGAGGATTATTTTGGTTACATGGAAAGTAAAATAAGACAAGCTGCTACCATTTGCCTGTTCAAGCTTGTCTTGTATTTCCATCCATGATGAATACTGCTGGCGCTGCTGGCGGTGGGCGTACTTGTAGCCGAAGTGTTGCCTTTTGCTGCTGTATCACAATGCCAAAGACATTAGTTATAAACATCAGTTTTTTTAAAGCAAATTATATGTTAACAAATTATATGTTAGAGTTTAGTGTGAAAATTTCTAATCAATATCGATTTATTCTAAAATTATAGAGAATAATGTTGGACATTCGTTCTAAATTATACAACCATCCAATACATATAAATTACAAGGGCCACTCCAAACTTGCTCTTTATATTTAAACCATACTCCGTGCAGCAGTCCAATCAATTAGCTGCAGCAGCTTTTGGAAAAGCTATGCAATCTCCGGCCAACAATAAATGCACTCGGCACAAGCAAGTAAATAAAAAGTTAAAGCACTCACCGGTAGGCAAGATTTGTCAGTAAAAAAGTGAAGGGCCGCAGTTAAAATAAATAAATGAAAGGGTTAAAAATGTAAAACTACACTAACCCTGTGTCATGCTAGTGGAAGGGTTCTGCTTGAATATC
Organism: Costus lasius; assembly: GCA_027563935.2. Taxonomy (NCBI): domain Eukaryota; kingdom Viridiplantae; phylum Streptophyta; class Magnoliopsida; order Zingiberales; family Costaceae; genus Costus; species Costus lasius. Next base: position 36,235,254 of record CM050452.1, on the reverse strand, counting down.
TCGGTCTCCTTGGAATTGGACGGCAGGTGGAGCAGCTCTGCACCACCCAAAACAAATTATAAGATTTATTAAGAAATATGTATTAGGGAACATAAATTCGTATGCATAGGAAAACCAAAAATTTATATAGCATAATGGCGAAAAAGTATAAAATTTGTAGGGCCCAAGTAAACATATAGGACTGGTAATTAACTTCATCTACCAGACTAAAATTAATTTGTCCTCCAAATATTAAATACTCGCATTTATTGCATGAGCATTTTGTGCGTACGAAAAAGTAAAATTTTCATTAAAAGTAATAATATAATTAACATTTTACCAACCAAACTGAAGCAAGTTAAAATTTTCATTAATTTTAATTTTGGCAATACCAATAAATGTGTGGAAGAGAAATATGCATACTGGGGCAGGCGGAGATGTTAGCGGCGGCGGTGCAGGCGGCGGGCAGAGCGAGGGCGCGGGTGACGTTAATCTTGATGGGCAACTGGGGATCATCATGGTCCTTCACGAGGACGCACAGGCATTTGGGGCTCCTCGCCAGCACGCCCTTCAGCCCGTCACAGCAGTCGGGCGTCGGCGCCTTCGCCGTGCTCTGCACGTACGGGAGGCACGTCTGCATACCCACCAGCGCCGTCCCGCACTCCGCCACGTCGGCAGCCGTGTCGGCGGTGGCACTTGTGCTGAAGTTGCAGTAGATGAGAGGGATAAGTAGAGCGAGAAAAGGGAGACAAGAGTTGGGCGCCATGGCAGATGCAAGTTGTAACAAAGCAAGTGATGGTCTTCACTATTTGTAGGGCAGGCAGAAACAGAGCGACGATAAATTATGATGGCCTTTATGAGATAACATAACTGGGCTAAAAGTAACGGACGCTCCCTCGCAAGGCCTCAATCCTCAAATTAAAATAAGGATTTTCACATTATAGATAATAACTAAGTGTAAAACATACTAAAAATAAGATAGTTTTGTCGATTTACAACATGGCATTTGTTGTGCTTCATTATTCTTTATCTCGCTACCTATATTTTTCTTTTATTTACCTAAAAAAAAAGTAAAAATTTGGTTACCTAATATATCAAAATATGATATGATAATGCAAACTTAATATTCAAACTTGACCTAGATACCTCATTGCATAATCCATATTTAATTTATATATTTAAATGGGTATCCATTTTTATTTTTTATTTTAAATTATTTTTGAAATAAAAATATTGTAATTTTTTATATTTATATAATATTATTTTTATTATTAACCAATAGAGAATTTTAGGTAAAATTATGATTTTATTTATACTTTTAAATCAATTATTAAATACATTACCAGAAAACAAGATGGACCCAACCAACATGAATGAAATTAGGCATGTTAATCTTCTTTAGATCATGACCCAAAATTATTATTATTTAGGTCAAGCTAGGGGCATATAACATATAACATATATATATATATATATATATATATATATATATATATATATATATATATATATATATATATATATATATATATATATATATATATATTATAATTTAATAGAAATAGTTTGTGTCGAATTACATATTTGACTAGCTCAACTTTAGTTATCATGTTTTTATGTTTACCCCTCGTTTGCGTGTAGTTTTCCATGTATAAACGACTTCTTATTCACTAAGGCTATTCTCATTCTTTTTTTTTCTTCTTCTATGTGATATAGAATAGGGGTTGGGCTGATGTTAGATGGGAACAGAAAGAATAATTATATGTGAGTAATAGTTCTAACTAACAATTATATTTAAACTCCATGTTTATGAACTCTTTACTACACCAAACTCCTTCTTGTAGGAATGACACGTGAGGATGACACGAAGAAAGTGGCGCTCTCTTTCAAGGCTTCTCTAGGCGCTTTTCTTTGCCCTCTTTTCTATTTAGCTAGTCTTTAACTTGTATAGCAAGAAAATTTGGAGGCCTAGTCTTCTCTTTGGATTTGCATTATAAATGACTTTTAATGTTTGCTTAACAATTCACCCATCCAAGTATAAGGTTGCATGAAATGCATGTGAGTAAGCTTATAGGGCCAAAGATATCTTTTCTATTCTGAGAGGTGCACGGTGAGAGTCTTTAATTTACTATCATTTCATTGCTTTCCTAGATGTAGTTTAGTGTAATATTTGGTTTTCTAATATAAAGTGAAAAATTATTTTCATACTTCTTCGTTAGAGTAAATCGGATTTCAATACATATCTTATTACAAAATGTTGGGAATCCGCAGACCAATTTAAAATTAAGTTGCAGCGGAAGAACCCGAAACAGAATTCCCGTGATGTCGGGATCCTCTACGAGTGAGAACCGATAGATGTGAATAGTAGTATCTTATCAAGCAATTATCTGGAGTAAGCCCATGATGCAGACACACAAGGGTATGTCCTCTATAATTTTGCACACACGGGCTCCTCGAGTCCTCTCGAACCTCCATGCTTGGTGCTAGTCTCGGGAGGTGAGAACTATGTCTAGAAGGAGTCTTTCTTGCTTGTGCCAATTAATCACCAAGAAAGCACCAACACAAGCTGTCCCCTTTTGGACGAAAGGAGTTGGAAGCACTCCCACTTGCGCCAATAGGTGATGAGAAGGGGAGAGGCGCTAAGGAGAGGGGAAGCCTCTTCAACTTGCGTCTCTTCTTTTTCAACCTTGCTGCCCACAATCATCAATATGCGCCACCACCAACAGGAGGAGGGCCGGCTAGGGTTTGTCTACATGCCTAGGGCTTCAAGTTGTCTGTGTAGCATGCGCCTATACCCCTCTTTATATAGAGATTTGAGACAGGTCCCATCACTTAAGTTACAAATATATATATCGAAATAATCCCTTAAGTTATGCTGGCCCCACAACTTTAAGTTATGAATATAAATAATACAAATATTCACTTAAGTTGTGTGTGGCCCCAACAACATAAGTTGCGAATAATTATCAATATAAATATTTATAATGAGCATAAATTGCAGGCCCCCTTGAGTTACGTTTAATTAAGTCGTTAAAGCCTCCGAACAATCCAAAGCTGACATACGATTTTTGACCCATCGACTAGACCTAGTCTATCGAGGTCACTCGAAGGTCAACTAGGGTGAAAATGCAACTAATCTCCATATGATCTCCTCAGTCTCATCAGATGCATCTGAGATGCATCAGACTCCCACTCAGATCCGAATCAACCAAATGACTTGATCTAGGCTATCCGATCAGTATGACAACTCGAGTGTCTAAGTGTGCAACTCTATAGGTTATTCAGACGTTGGCAGTGAAAACCATAGAGCATCACAAGTAATGAGTGACACCTAACAGTACATCATTGCTACCTAAGTCTTCAAAATGGATTCATCATCGACATCCCCTAAAACTACGATAAAGTACATGTATACATTTGTCCTTTTGTCAGGCTGATGTCTAGATTGGACAAGTGTGTCACACTTGTTTAATCCCAATTAAATGGTCATGACTAAATCAAGTTCTCATCTGGGTATGACCATACACTTTCAGTCATGTATCTATATAGGGGCGCCATGGACATCAAACTTCCTAGCAAGGAAGGGGTAAATCCTCTATTAGCATATTGAATCTCTCCTATGACTTATGATATATCCAATGACAACCGTTAGGACTCCCCTACTGCGGCGAAGCATTAGGTTGTATCAAAGTATATCCCTCACCATATAGAGATATCAATGCCCTCAAGTCAAGGACAAGCATACCTTTGTCTCTGTGATATTCATCTTATGACACCAAAATGAATCCTTACGGCGGGTTGGTCTAGTATATCTCCCTTGATATACCCATATGACTGCATTAGCAACCCGTGCTCAACCAGCGCATATATCATTCTCAAATATATCATAGTTGTCCTATATCTACTATGATACTCGACTAGGAACAAAAATTGAGACTAGATAGAATCTATCTCTTAGGGACATTGTCTATAGAAATGTACACATGCGGCAGATGTATAAGGTGCATAACAATGTCTATGCCAGGATATGTCATTTAACAAACATAGATGTGACACACATCGCACCAGACCAACCATAGGTCATAGGGCATTAACACTAACAATCTCCCACTTGCACTAGGATCATGCTTGTTGAGCAATCTCAACGCTATGTCCCAAGCTCGACCTGCCATGCTCTTGCTGCGCTAGAGCATTGGTCAATGGGCCCACTATGTCAATGTCAAAATCTACTATGTTTATATTACCTTTGTCCCCGAGACAAGGTATAAGCATTTGAGTATGCGTTGTTCGAATTATGTGAAGTTCAATAAAGAACTCTCATTATTAAAACTACTTCCTAAAAGCATTAACATACTCTGCTTTTAGTAATATGCTCTGAAGCTTCCCCAGCTTCTAGAATTACTACCAGAATAGCTAGACTGTAACTTTGGTTTGACTAGAACAAGCTACCAAGTGTAAACACTAAGCTTTTCCTATCATTTTTGACCAAGAACCACTCATTAGTTCCTTTCAGAATCTAAGGATGTTCTTTACTCCTAATCCAATGCCATGCATCTGGATTTAGACCAGGTACCATTTGATTATGCCCATGGCATAATCTAAGTGTTTAAGCTCCCACTATACTTAGGTATTATAGGGTGAAGATTCTTTGTCTAAGTTAGGAGTTACCCATAACTCAAACACCCATGAATCCTTTCAACCTATTCAACCTAACTATTCCGAACCCAGGTTGCTCATAGCCTGTAACCATGACTCAGAATCCATTCATGACAATGTGTGTTAAGTGGTTGACCTTAGACTAGATCCAAGTTAGAACTTCCTATCACTAACCTTTTTCAAGAAAAGACATTGCCAAGAAAAATAGCAATAAGAGCAACAATAACTTAGGGTGCGTTTGGGAGTGTACCGTAGGTTGAATAGTTGTAGGTTATAAAAGCAGCACTGTTACTGTGCTGTAAGTATGATTGCGGTGTAGGTACTGTACATTGCTTTTAAAAAAGATAATATAAAATAATCATGCCACGAACGTCGCCGCCAGCGTCCGCTTCCCTCGCGTCCAAGGAAGGTGGCGTCCGCCAGCGTCGCCGCCACGAACGTCGCCGCCAGCGTCTGCTCCGCACGGAAACGATCCTGCCACCGTCTGAAGGAAGGTGGCTGCGATGGGGAAGAGAGGGAAAGTGGAAGAGGTGACCGAAGTGGAAGAGGCGGGGAAGGAAGGTGGCTGCGATGGGGAAGAGAGGGACGGCGCTGGGTGGAGGCAGCGGGGGAGGTTGGAGGCGGAAGCGGAAGCGGCGAACGGGGCTGGAGGAGGAGAGGTGGAAGCGGCTGGAGGAGACGAGGGCGGAGAGGTGGCTGGAGGAGGCGACGGCAGGGGCTGGAGGAGGAAGCGGAAGCGGCGGAAGGGGCGACGGTGCAGGCTGGAGGCGGCGGCTGGAGGCAGCGGGGGAGAGGTGGAGGTTAGGGAAGCGAAGGGCTGTAGGCTGTAGGCTGAGGCGGACAAAGGGTTTCCCTCCTCACGGAACTGCACCCACGCGACCCACAGGGTCTCCCCTGTAGGCTGAGGCGGACGAAAAACAGCCGGTCGCTGTTGGTCAACATGGATAAGCAGCCATTAAGTACCCTCGGCGCCAAACGAAAACTGCTTGGTTGACCGACGCCCCACGCGACCGGGCGCTCCACCTACACTCCCAAACGCAGCCTTATTCTCATGTGGGTCTATGAAAATCTGTATCCCTAAGTCACCTTAGGATACACCACTTATACTTTATCCGATCTTGGTTCTATCTCAATAGAACTCAGATGTATGACCTCAAATCTCACATCACTAGATCCTGATAACATGTCAGATGGAGAATAATTCAGTGCTGAGAAAAACTATCTTGTTGCATCAACTTAGAAAAGGTATATGACTCATCACTTATTGAATCTTGCCCAGCAGGATTCAAATCCTCCCACTTGACTTACCATCACACTGAGGTGTTCTAGGAAGGATGAGCTATGAGTAACCTCACACTCATAATGATAGTCATTTATGGCACAAGTACTCTTCTTCCAGACTAAAGAGTTCTTATGAATATAACAAGCTGGTTCCACATATATATATTTTCATCAATCAAACAAGTCTTGCCTATTTCCCAACGTACCGAAGGAGGTTAGAAATAGCCAATCTCCTCTAAGGAGTTTGAGTCCATGAGACCATTTGCATAGGGTCAATGGATGTTATTCTTGTTCTATGATAAAATATCAAAGTCAAAAGAAAGGTATTCTTTATGAATCACTTATCTTATTCATTTAGTTATTTTGTTACCCATATCACTTTGCACAATGTAATAACAAAAGATTACAAATTAAAAGAATACCAAATTCCTTTTTTTCCAAAATTTCATTCCCAAGGAATAGATAAAATGTCAATTACATTATTGCAAATAATAAAAGAATCCTATCTATGACTACAAAAAGAGTGACTATGGCAACATCCTATGCTCCAGCTCAGTCTTCTTGCTGTCATCTCTATCCTATTTTTGTTGAGCACCTACATATTTTTGCAAATATCAATCTCATCATGTGGTATAAATATACCTGTGGTTAGAAATAGACAATATAGGATTTTGGTAACAAAATTACCTGAGCCTGAAGACGAAAGGTCACTTCTCTTCACCTCATTCTGAAGTTGCATGAATCCTTTTCTTAAGTGCCTAACTCTCCCTATGATGGGGACAGGAACCACAAGCCACGAAGATACAAGTGGAGCCTAAAGGTGCCATAGACAAAGACTCGTGAGGTCACAAATAAGCTAGCATGCTTAATCAAAAGCTAGCTCAATAATAGAAGAATTACTTTCAACAAATAATGGTCAAGGCATTCACGCTCAAGATGTCTAAGCCCAAGCCCAAGCCCAGTGAAGAAGTTGCTGGATTCAATAAATTGTGGGTTGCATACGCCAACCACATCCACGCCATCTCAACAAGAGCACCTTCCTTCACAAAGTCCACCGTCGCTCAGCCCAAAATCTAGCCTCAAGCTTCAACGTCTACATGCACCTCTTAAGGAATCTCCAACGTCTCCTCTTTGCTGATCAAACTTGGAAGCTGCAACGTTCCTCTCAACGTCTCTTGCTCATCAATATGGAAATAGCAAACGTCTCTCTCACTTATATGTATCACGCACAACTTTGTAATATACAGACTTGTTGAATGAAAGAAATAGTTTTCCTTCTAATAGCATCGGATGTCTCTTTCCCTTGTCTTCTCTGAGGTGCTTGTGTCACCTAGCTTTCCACTCATCTCCTCTAATCCCTCTCCATTAACACTCCTGCTCCGCTGCATTCATCCGCTCATCTCAGCCATCTTCCAGATTTTTGAAAGATTGTGAGCACGCCGCCGACGATCCGCCGGTCTGATCCTCACAAAACTTCGGGCATCACCCCTCCTCCCTAAGATGAAGCTCTAGCCGCCGGCATCCGTCCATCCGCCACCCCAATCGCCGGAATCGAAACACTGAACTACTCCCCTGTTTCCGCCCAGTTTCCGCCCTAGTTCCGCCTTTCACCGTCGTCCTCGTCCGACTGGCCACCGTCCTCCTTGAAACTCCATCCACCTCTCTATCATCATCACAGCAATCTCCAATCGTAGTAGGTTTTGATTTGGAGCATCACCGGACGACCGCCAGAGACCTCTGCTCAAATCGCTACTCCCCTGTTCTGCTGAACTGCGCGTCTCTGCCTTCCGACACCGTCCTCCTCCGACCTGCTACCGCCCGCCTCCAAATTCCAGCCACCACTTGGCCCTCAACAGAACGACCTCCAGTCGTAACAGGTCCTCCAGTCGTACACCACCGGACGAACGCCGACGACTTCCGCCCCTTACGCAACATCCCCTGTTCCTCCAGATTTCCCCGTGTCTGCTACTTCAAATTCTGTTTTCTAATGATACCAATCTGACTAAGCTTCTTTCTATAGGTATTCTGAGCATGTGGTGGACCACAAATTTATAAGCTTGGCACGATCAAGAAGAATGCATCTTATTCTATCATTTGGACTAAATGAATCGAACCAAGCTTCAACAGATTAACCTAAGCTGCATGGCAAGTTTTGATGAATGATACATTCCTGCACAAATCTTATTTTCTAATCTCATTAGCTATCTTGTTGCTCTTCACGTTCCAATTTTTACACAATTCAAAAGAACTCATTTAATTCAATATCTTGGATTAGTCTGTTTGAATTTATGTTCATTGGAACCCATTCTATGGCATAACAACTTTTCCTAACTTATTATCTTTGTTGCCCTGGAATTTTGGCTGCTTACTGTAATTTTAGGTTTTAATTACTTACTTTTTTTTTCTAGTTTGCTCATCACGTGTCTCCACCCCACATCATCCTACCTTTTTCATCTTCACCTTTTTCAAGTCTTTAGGATTACTAGTGGTTTAAGGCATCACTTTAGGGGTGCAACAACTCTCAACAGTAGCCTATCCATGGAAGAGTTGCTTCAAATTATTAATAATTTCGAAAGGAATCAACCCTTCAAATAGCTCTCGCCATTCAGGTGACATGTTGGTTAGCATAAATTGTGGAACATCTAAAGAATCCTTTTGATGATAATCAAAATCATCATTCTCAGCCGCTGAGGTTGTAGATGAAATAGGGTCGGAGAGTGGCATCTAAAGAACATACAACTTCTTCTCGCATCTGAGGATAATCCTCAAATCTTGGTACCAGTTCTCGAAGTTGGTTCCAACTAACTTCTTTTTCTCGAGGAAAGGTCGGAGTGATAGTCTATCGTTGTTATTCTTTGTATAAGCCATCTACAACAAAGACAAAAGCAAATAAGTATCGTATTTCAATCATTTATTTTGGACTTTTATAAATGATTATTTCTCACTATTTTATTCGAATCGATAATCCTCAAAAATCGATTGGGAAGTCACCTGATTTCCTTAGTGAGATGGGATCCTCATTTTGTACATGGTCTTGTGTCCCGTTAGGGCAGGATGTACAACACAAGGTTGTGCATGCTTCCTGAGGTAGGCTCACTGGCCATTTTCAACTTGGCAATTCCTCTTCTCAAGATAGTTCAGGCATTTTGTGCTTAGCTAGGGCTAGAACAACACAAAACCCTAACTTCATAAGGGTGCCTCTAGAATTATTCATCACGTGTTCTTCACACATATGAAAGATCTAGTGAAGTCTGACCTGACTATTATACCTAGGGACAACGAATTCCTTGCAAAGACGCGTCTAGGATTTTAACTAGATTGAGAAAACATTGTCACCACATGCCTCCTAATGATAAATGGGTGTGTCCACTAGGGTGGAAACAGTTTACAACACCATCGATTGATAGTTTGTGATGGGGACAGGAACCACAAGCCACGAAGATACAAGTGGAGCCTAAGGTGCCATAGACAAAGACTCGTGAGGTCACAAATAAGCTAGCATGCTTAATCAAAAGCTAGCTCAATAATAGAAGAATTACTTTCAACAAATAAGGGTCAAGACATTCACGCTCAAGATGTCTAAGCCCAAGCCCAAGCCTAGTGAAGAAGTTGCTGGATTCAATAAATTGTGGGGTGCATACGCCAACCACATCCACGCCATCTCAACAAGAGCACCTTCCTTCACAAAGTCCACCGTCGCTCAGCCCAAAATCCAGCCTCAGGCTTCAACGTCTACATGCACCTCTTAAGGAATCTCCAACGTCTCCTCTTTGCTGATCAAACTTGGAAGCTGCAACGTTCCTCTCAACGTCTCTTGCTCATCAATATGGAAATAGCAAACGTCTCTCTCGCTTATATGTATCACGCACAACTTTGTAATATACAGACTTGTTGAATGAAAGAAGTAGTTTTCCTTCTAATGGCATTGGATGTCTCTTTCCCTTGTCTTCTCTGAGGTGCTTGTGTCACCTAGCTTTCCCCTCATCTCCTCCAATCCCTCTCCATTAACACTCCTGCTCCGCTGCATTCATCCGCTCATCTCAGCCATCTTCCAGATTTTTGAAAGATTGTGAGCACGCCGCCGATGATCCGCCGGTCTGATCCTCACAAAACTTCGGGCATCACCCCTGCTCCCCAAGATGAAGCTCTAGCCGCCGGCAACCGTCCATCCGCCACCCCGATCGCCGGAATCGAAACACTGAACTACTCCCCTGTTTCCGCCCTAATCCCGCCTCAAACCCGCCTTTCATCGTCGATCTCCTCCGTCCGGCCACTATCCTCCATGAAACTCCGGCCACGTCGTCACCACAACCTCATCAACTCCCAGTCGTAGCAGTTTCGGCGTCCGTGCACTACCAGCCGTCCAGCGACGCGTCCTGTTCTTCTTTTGCATTTCCCCTGTTTCCGCCAGTCTTCTGCCCCAGCTCCGCCTTTCCTCGTCGCCCTCCTTCGACCGGCCACCATTCGACCTCAAACTCCGGCCACGTCGTCCCCACAACCATACCAACCTCCAGTTGTAGCAGGTCCGGCGAACGTCCACCACCCGACGAACAGCGGCCACCTCTGCTCCACACGCGCGTCTCCCCTGTTCTGCTGAACAGCGCGTCCCCGCCTCTGCCTGCGTTACCACCCTCGCCTTGCCCCACCACCAGCCGTCAGTGTTCCGATGATACCAACGCCGCCTCGTCTCCTCCTTGCTTCCAAATCCTCCGACGAGCAATCCACGTTCGAGCGTCGATGAACGACGCAAACCTTGTGTTCCCTGTTTCTGATCTCCATGAATTTCCTGCTTCAACTTCCTGTTCGCTAATCTGAATATGTTTGTTTTCGCAGGTATTTTAAGCAATCGGCGCCACCAAAATCTTGATCGTTGGCGTCACGAGGAAGAACTCACTTTGCTCTACAAGAGGGACGAGTTGATCCAACTGAAGCTACAATGGATCAGTCCAAAAGACATGACAACTTTTCGTAAATGATATTTTTGTAGCACTAAAATCTATTTGCTATTTCCTAGCTACATTCTAAATTTTGATTTTTTTCTAAAAAAAAATAGTTTTAATCAGTAGAATTGTTACACGTGTCTCCACCCCACATCAGTTTGGTATCAGAGCAGGCAAGTGGTCAACTCTTGTCTGCCCACACGATCCCGTCTTTACTCTTTGCATTAAAAAAAAATCATTCTTAGTTTTGCTTTCATGTTTACTGCTCTTGCATGTTAGTTAAGTTGTTTGCTCTTTATTGATTAGAAAAAAAAAATTGCTTGCATTGAACAATTTGCCAAAAAAAACTGCATTTGAATTTTTGCAAATCAATTCTGTACAACTAAGATCTCTGAGTTGATTCAAAATTCTGGATAGTGTTGAATGACTTTTGAACTTGCAGCTAGTATCAATGTTTAATCTGCTTAGAACCTTTAAGTGCTAAGTTTTGGTTCTCTGATTTGAATTCCTGCATGCTGAATTTTGCACTTTGACTTCTTGGTTTAAAAATCTCGTTTTCAGCCTGCATACTACACCTGAACTCAATCAAACTGCATATAGCACATCATCAACCTATTTGAACTTTCAGCCCTAAGCATGCTGCAATCAATTTTGATTTACTATTGGGTTTTTGTTTATAAGTCTGCACTCCCACATGACTTCTGAGAGCTGTATTTGACATTGTTGATTACTGAAACTGAAATCTTCACTATTTTAAGCTTCGCAAACTCTGTTCTTTTTGCCATCTAAATTCTCATTTTTTCAAACTGAGTTTAGCATGCTTGCTGTACATAATTTCCATCAAATTGCAGCTAAGGTAACCATCAATATCTTTCAGTTTGGACCATCTACAAGTGCAGCCTTTAATGTATTGATTTAATGCTGAAATTCTGCATTTGAATTCTGAATTGTCTTTCAGCCTTCTTCATACTGCAGTCATCAACTTGTTGCAATTGACTTCATTTAGTGCTGAAATAGTATTCCTACACTACAATAATCATTTTTTCAGCTTATCAAGTTTCTTTTATCATCATGCGCTATTTTAACGCAAGTGGATTAATTTTTGATTGGAGAGCTTGCAAAAGACTCACCCTTAGACCTGAAAGTTTTACTACCTTTGTTTGGTGTAATAAACAAAAGGGTAGAACCGTGTTAGACCATCTAGTTAGTTTTAATGCTATATCTGCTAGGGCTATTGATAAGTTTGGTCTCATCTTAGAAAAACACAGACAGCCATATACCATATTCTGGGAAGAATATAGAGTTACCACCTTAGTTAACTTTCAATGTCTCGTCCCTATTCAACTGGATGGTATGAAATTCAACATTTGGTGTGATGTTCTCTGCTTAGAAGGTTTTAATATCTTGCTAGGTAATGAATTCCTTCGTAGTGTTCAAGCCTATCATCATAAAGAACCTTGGTCCTATAGTGTCAACTTTAGAGGGTTAAAACACATCATTTATCCTAGAAATCTGGAGTCAACACAAGCTAGCACTACTAAAGCTATTCGTGATAATATGAATAAACAATTTGATAATATGAATAAACAATTTGATGATGTGAAACAGCTCTTAAAAAGAATTAATGATATGTGCCTACAACAAGCGTCCAATCAAACCATAGAATTTACCCAACCACACACCGAGACTAAGATTCCGCTCAATCCTTTAGGTGACTTGAACCTAGAAAACACCAATGAACAAGATGACACCTCAAACTATGAACACATAGGGACAACCCAATTTGAGCCTAAGTTAGAACTTGAACCTAAAGACATTAGGCTAGACTTAAACATAGAGGATATAAAAGAACAACATGAACCCTTAGAACAAATGTCTCTAAGAACTCAACCCTTAATTCCCTATGAAACAAGTTCTCCTCCACCTATAGAACTAGAACTCCTTGAGCAACTTGAGCCTACTCAAACCATAGATGATGAAAACTTAGGCCTGAACCAACTTGATCATAGTGAGTCCATAGAAATTCAACCACTTAGCCAAACCAAAGACATAGGAAATGTGTCTCTAGATAGCTGTGAACCTAATCCCATAGATTTCATTGGGATTGACAAACACTTAGGGAATAAAATACCTCAAACTATAGACAACCCTAAACCTCAACTCTTAAGTCAACCTCAACCTATTAACACATTAGACTTGCACCATGACCCATTGGATTCTCAGTCTTGCCTCTTAGGTCCTTCTACCCACACCGTTAAACCCCCATTAGGATCAACTCAACTTGACAAAATTGAAAATAAATTTGCTTTGTCTATTTCTGAAATTGAATATATTGATTTCATTATTCCATGCCACTTAGATATTAGAATTCCTTATCACAAGTGTACTAATGACAATGGCTGAGAAAGGGAATTCAATGCAAGTAACCTTAATATGCTACTTGGATTGTGGACATGGAACAATAAGATAGGATGCTCTGATGACAACATTTTGAATATTCAGACCCATGAAGGACAATTGTCTTTTGCCCCTCCAGGACTTCTACACCACCGCCGCAATAACCATTCTTCAGAGAAGAATTTTTTTTCACCCGGGGAGAATGATGGGGACAGGAACCACAAGTCACGAAGATACAAGTAGAGCCTAAAGGTGCCATAGACAAAGACTCGTGAGGTCACAAATAAACTAGCATGCTTAATCAAAAGCTAGCTCAATAATAGAAGAATTACTTTCAACAAATAATTGTCAAGACATTCATGCTCAAGATGTCTAAGCCCAAGCCCAAGCCTAGTGAAGAAGTTGCTGGATTCAATAAATTGTGGGTTGCATACGCCAACCACATCCACGCCATCTCAACAAGAGCACCTTCCTTCACAAAGTCCACCGTCGCTCAGCCCAAAATCCAGCCTCAGGCTTCAACGTCTACATGCACCTCTCAAGGAATCTCCAACGTCTCCTCTTTGTTGATCAAACTTGGAAGCTGCAACGTTCCTCTCAATGTCTCTTGCTCATCAATATGGAAATAGCAAACGTCTCTCTCGCTTATATGTATCACGCACAACTTTGTAATATACAGACTTGTTGAATGAAAGAAATAGTTTTCCTTCTAATGGCATCAGATGTCTCTTTCCCTTGTCTTCTCTGAGGTGCTTGTGTCACCTAGCTTTCCCCTCATCTCCTCTAATCCCTCTCCATTAACACTCCTTCTCCATTGCATTCATCCGCTCATCTCAGCCATCTTCCAGATTTTTGAAAGATTGTGAGCACGCCGCCGACGATCCGCCGGTCTGATCCTCACAAAACTTCTGGCATCACCCCTCCTCCCCAAAATGAAGCTCTAGCTGTCGGCATCCGTCCATCCGCCACCCCGATCGCCGGAATCGAAACACTGAACTACTCCCCTGTTTCTGCCCTAATCCCGCCTCAAACCCGCCTTTCATCGTCGATCTCCTCCGTTCGGCCACTATCCTCCATGAAACTCCGGCCACGTCGTCACCACAACCTCATCAACTCCCAGTAGTAGCAGTTTTAGCGTCCGTGCACTACCAGCCGTCCAGCAACGCATCCTGTTCTTCTTTTGCATTTCCCCTGTTTTCGCCAGTCTTCTGCCCCAGCTCCGCCTTTCCTCGTTGCCCTCCTCCGACCGGCCACCATTCGACCTTAAACTCCGGCCATGTCGTCCCCACAACCATACCAACCTCCAGTTGTAGCAGGTCCGGTGAACGTCCAACACCCGACGAACGGCAGCCACCTTTGCTCCACACGCGCCTCTCCTCTATTCTGCTGAACAGCGCATCCCCGCCTCCGCCTGCGTTACCACCCTCGCCTCGCCCCACCACCAGCCGTCGGTGTTCCGATGATACCGACGCCGCCTCATCTCCCCCTTGCTTCCAAATCCTCCGATGAGCAATCCACGTTCGAGCGTCGATGAATGACGCAAACCTTGCGTTCCCTGTTTCTAATCTCCATGAATTTCCTGTTTCAACTTCCTGTTCGCTAATCTGAATATGTTTGTTTTCGCTGGTATTTTAAGCAATCGGCGCCACCAAAATCTTGATCGTTGGCATCACGAGGAAGAACTCACTTTGCTCTACAAGAGGGACGAGTTGATTCAACTGAAGCTACAATGGATCAGTCCGAAAGACATGACAACTTTTCGTAAATGATATTTTTGTAGCACTGAAATCTATTTGCTATTTCCTCGCTGCATTCTAAATTTTGATTTTTTTTTCTAAAAAAAAAGAAAATAGTTTTAATCAATAGAATTGTTACACGTGTCTCCACCCCCACATCAGTTTGATAAGGGTTACGCGTCAAAAGGCTAAGGATCGGGACTTGATATGATTTAATGAGGATTTTTGTGGTCTGAGCATAATGTAATTTTATCTTATTCCACCAATATAGGCATGCAATCGTATGGTGGAATAAAACAAAATGGTAAAGGCATGCTTTAGAACAGAAAAATAAACATGGTGTGATAAAAGCCCACTCACTGGGTAACAAGCCCCTAGACCTAGTCCTACACACCTAGCACTACCATGGGCCTTGAGCCATGGGCCTTTGCCAATAACTCAGCTCATCCCTGAGTGCCCTAAGGACTCTGCTCCAAAACCCTAGGGACACTGCCTAGGTCTTCAACTTCATGGGTCAGCACACAAACCCTAAAGGCACCATCCAGGAAAGCCCAGATGCCCTTTTAAGTTCGGCCAACCCTTGTCTCATCCTCCGTGCTAGCTTGCAAACCCTAGACTCCTTCCAGGGTTCAGCCAAACATCGATGCACCATCCTTATCTAAGTGTCTCACCATCTTCGCTAGATGCGCCACTTCTCTTTGTAAGGTGCGCCACCACAAGGTGCGCCTCCTCTGCTTGTATGTTCCATTAAGCAAGTATAGGTGTCGTTCTTCCCTTCATTAGCCCTTGTGTTCAAGAAGCTCCCCTAAGGGCCTTCACACTCTTGGCCAAGAAAGAAAAACAGCCCCTCTTCAAGTTTAGGTGTCCCAACCATCTTGATCAACCCATGAACCATTAGATGCACCACTAGGAAACCCCAATTAGCATCATGGTTCAGCAAAAAAAGATGATCAGCCCCCTTAGGATGCTCTACCTTCACCATCAGCCCTTGAACCAAAATATGCGCCACTAGGAAAACCTAGAAGCCATCATGATGTAGGAGAAGATAGCATAGAAGAAGGGGAAAATTTGGTCCAGATGGCGTCTCAAAAATTTTTTGGTGAAAAAAGTCACGGTGGTGGAAAAAGTCACGGCCAAACTGCTGAAGTTTCTGTGAATTCTAGCACAAATGAAGAAGACGGTGATTCTCAGCATGAACAAAGTCTCGACTATGGAAAAAGTCACGGCCAGACCACGAAAGTTTATGTGAATTATGGCACAAATGAAGAAGTGATGCAGGAGCATTTTGAAATCTTAATTATGTGTTTATTTTATTACAATTAGGATTAGTTTAGATTTTATTTCCTTTAAAGCATTTTAAATTTTTAGTTAATGTATTAGGCTGCAACTAGTTTAGGTTTGGCATTCTCCTTATTTTAGTAGGATTAGCTAAGTCCAAAGTCAACTAGTCAACATCAAAGTCAATATCTCAAAGAAGGTCAAAGCTCAAATTGAATATCAACAACAAGCTTCAATCTTCAGCCAAGCTCATCAAATTAAATCAAGGCATCCCAATGACAAGTCAACAATTTGAAAGCAAAGTCAACATGCAACTCTACCATGCCACGTTGCATGTAACATAAAGTCTTAAAGGAATTGATAGCAACGAACAGCCATCAAGACAATCGGCCGCTTCTAAATCCAGCTGTAGATTTTGAAATTCAAGATTCAATTTTGGAACTTCCGCCAACCATATGCAGCCATTAGTCCAGCGAGGACACGTCTTGCGCCTGCAGACTCCATCTTCACGCACGCAGCCAAGCCAACGTTCAGCATGCGCACAAATATCAGCCGATCACATTGGCCAATCAGTTCCAATGTTGCCTTGCATGCACCTGCGGCTTCCAACCGATTTATCTCCATCAAATTCCATACGCCGGCAAAATCCACCTGAAGCAAAGCTCTACACGCCAAGAATGGAAGTCTAAGGGACGAATTCATCTCCAACACCCATTTCAAAGCAAGAAACGATGGCCTTTAGATCCAATTTGAGAGGATGTTAACGTTGAGGGTAAAATGGCTTTAAAAGCTAATGTAATTCTCATGTTTGGATTAAGTTGCTAAGAATATTTTTGAAAAAAAAGATCTTTGGGTTGTTTGTCGTCCTCCTAGGGAGATTAGGTTTAGGGTTATGTAGCTTCTTCTCTTCCCCCTTAGCTTGCTAAGCTAAGGGTTTCTTCTCTTCTCTTCTCCTCTCCTCTTCTCTTCTTCTTCTCTTCTCCAAACTTCCGTTCTGCGTCCAGAAGATGGTGATTCTCGGCGCAAACAAAGTCTCGACCAGACCTCGGTGATTTTTGACGCAAACAAAGTCACGGCCGTGGAAAATGCCGTGGCTAGGCCGCGGAAGTTTCTGTGGATTCTGGCACAACTAATCACGGGCATGAGTAGAGTCACGGCCAAGCCGTGACCACTCCTGAAGCTACAGAGTAGCCCCGCCGACCCCATATCGACGTACACAACCCTCCCTACCATGTCCATCCTTCCAAGGAGGGTCCACAAAAGGCCAAGAAGGTGGTAATACGCTGATCTCAATGCACCTCTCAACCACCGGACCGTTTCGTGGGAGTCATCAGCCCATTGTCAATTCATACCGAAGTTCTTCAGCCCAAGAGCATGGCCAGCTGTCCACCTGAAGGCCCAATCCCCGAAGGGCCTCGCAATCACCTTAGCAACACAGCCCAAGACCGCGCTACTTCGGTCATGACCCAGCCCACAATGTCCAAATTCTGCTGCTTCGTCGCAGTTTGTTACGAACGCGTCTAACCGCCCAGTCGTCGCCATACAAAAGCAATAGGACATGTGTCAGATTCAAAGGATATTAGGTAGAAGTTTGTTATGTTTTATCTTGTAGTTGCAGCTTGACCACTTTTGTGGCCTATAGGAGTAGGTAGTTGTTAAAGTGTGTTGTCTTGTTCCCTCCTCTCTTGCTCCATAAAAGAGGAGGCTGGGGTAGTTCATTCTTCAGTTCTCTTGGTGGTAGTGTTCTTCCGGTGAGCTGACAGCCTCCAGTGCATGTAGGAGTCAAAGTTGGAGCTTTGCCTCCAGAGTTTGTACGGGTCGTGGTTGGTGCCTTGACTCCGAAGTTGTTTCCCGTTTCCAGCACTAGTAAAATAAATCCCACCGCTTCTGGTGGGTCAGGTCCGCCTGCTCCTTCATCTCCTCTTGTTTATTTCTAATTGCGATTTCTATCTTTCCACGAGTATCCGTATGCCGGAGACGTGGTCGTTCTGTTGTTCCTTGGTCTATTTCAAGTGCATAGGCGTGCGAGCTGTGCCCTGCGAATCCACTGGTCCCCATTGCTACGTGCTGAGCTTAAAATCTGCTATGAGAGTGTGCTAATTGCTAAGAGGTTAGAGAAGTATTTTCAGTAGTTGGGTGTCGTTGGTTTACTCTCGCATTCGTGTTGCCCCGATCAAACTTGACGTTGATTTCTTCATGCATTTTGCTGCATTTCCGAAGTGCTTTTCACTTCCCTCATCTAAAGACCCTCTCCTGTTTTCACGTACATTGTATAACTCCTTAGAGTACGGCTTTATGGACCATCCCACCTATTGTAGCTGCATCATTTCTAATATCAGAGGAGTTGCGCATTCGATTCTTATTGTTTGCACGGTCCAACTCCGTTGCATTGCATATTTTCGCATTGTTTTCGTGTTTTCAGCATCCCACACTTAGTCTTTTCTTAGCCTTGTTTGTGCATGGTGACTACATGATGGAGGCGGCAAACATAATACAAAAGTGCATACAAACAACGCTTTTACAAAATAGTTTTTTTGTATTTTTATAATAAAATCGAGAATTACTCTAACGAGGTTGGAAAATATTTTTGGTATCTTATAATAGAGAAAACTGAAAAACTACAATTACTTATGCTACTTGCAAGAAATAAAAGACTTCAAAGTAAACACTCGCCTTGGACCCCTTGAGAATAGAAGGGGTCACCTTACCATTCTTCACCGGTCCAATGGTTGATGGCAACGAAGTAGGGCCCTATGAGCTTACACACATGCCAACATTCAAAGCCCACACATGCGTGGGTGAGTGATATGAAAATATAACTGTCCAACAATGATAAGATCAAGAGGGGAGATAGGCTCCCAAGTTCTCTTGCTAAACAAGCTTTAGACTATCTATTTTAGAGGAGGGGTGGAAGAGAAGAGACTTGCGCCAATTGGTGTTCTCCAAACCTTGCATCAACCTTCATCAAACAACCATATTAGTGTAGGGACGAGTTCAAAACATAAAGAGAAGGAAGGGTGAAAGAACTTAGCCGTTGGTTGCCTTCAAAGGAGGAATTCTGCATGTGGCCGAGAGTTGAAGGAGTCTTAATGATCACCTCTTGTTCTTTGACGTGGGCTAGAGGTTGAACTTGCTTTAGATGTGCACAAGAGATGTTGAGGAAGCCTTCAAGGGTCGGTTGTAAGTGGAATAGAGGAGAAAGGAGAACAGAGGAAGGGAAAGGGCTCGGCCCTTTAGAGGAGGGAGAGGTAGAAGTTCATAGGCGACACAAGAACCATTGCAAACTCAATTTTTTTCATCTAGGCAACTATCCGACAATAAGCATGGGATTTCAAGTTATAGGGTTTTTTGAGCCAAGGGCAAGGATGGCATTCCACCCTAGGCGCAATTACAAGATAAGGAAGAAATAAATGTCACAATTAAACATTACCTTCTAGGGCATTGAATTTGAAATTCGAATTTGTTCTAATCATTTGAGCTCTCCTTGTGGCCAAAATCCTTAGAGCTCCATCCTTGTTTACTTGGATGAAATGGCGTCTTCATACATTGAACCCTTTAGAATTTGAAAATCCTTCCTTGAAGGGCTTTGGCGGCTAGGAGGTTTCCAAAGATGGTTCCACAAATTAATGATGTAGATGGGAATCCCTTGATTTGTGGATCTTGATTGATCTTTGATGGCTTGGTGCAATTTTGTAAAGTATGGGCTGGTATCCTCTTGTATTCGAATTCCTCTTAATTGTTGGCCGAATCCTTCTTCATAGTGGCTTTGAATTTTGAATCCCTTCCTTTCATGGCTTCCCCAAATTGTGGATCTTGATTGGGGCATTGATGGCTTGGCGCAATTGGAAGGATCTTGGGCTGAATTTGATTCCTCCTCTTATGCTTTGGCGCCTAGGCTTGATTTGGAATGGTGGAGTTGCATTGATTGTAAGCATCTTCAAGTTGAGGTTTTTAGTTGACGTAGTTGAAGTCCTTCCTTCCATAATTGGAACTCCACTTGATAAGTGGCTTGACTTGAGCTCCTTAGGGTTTATTTGAGCTAACCTTAACCTGCCATGTTAGTTGCAAATGCAAATATACTATCCTAGCATGCATTGCATAATCTAAAGAGAACTTCATGGATACTAGAAGTAAAATTTATTCAACCAAAGCAAAGTGCAAATATGGAAAGTGCAAAAAGAAAACATGCAAGTAAAGGGAAAATGCAACCAAATGGCCTAGGATGGGAAGCCATTTTGGGAGGGCTACCTCCTAGTCCTATGTGACTTATGAGGGGTAGGGGCTGGTCCTCCATCACTACAAGGTGCAACTGATGTCTTCCCAATTCCCTGACACTATCGCGGACGCCCAAGAGTCGGTCCAACCTTCGGAAGGGACTAGCACTCGTTTAGACTCCTTAGCTGCACTTATAGTGCAAGTGGACGTGCTAACTACGCAGCTTCCTGCGTAGAAGCAGTCCATGGACACCGCCATGCAGCAACTCAAGCTATCCTCGGAGACCATTTTCCAACAACTTTTGGCTGTTTTTCAGGACCTTGTTGATGCCGTTAATGTGTTGGGGCAAAGGCGCCCCAACTTGAGTCAACCCCCTTAGTCCGCTCGCACTGCTCCAACTAGGGAGTTACCGCCGGTAGTCGTGCCCATTCGGTGCCAACCCATTGTGGATGAATCTAGCCGTCATGGGCCTTACATGGATCGTGAAGGCCCAGGTTATGAGGATGAGCCATACGATGAAGACGATGTTTGGGCTGCACAAAGGCCCCCAACCCAGCCTATGTTCGAGCGACAATGACTCGATGTTGATTTCCATCGTTTTATCCGTGAGACCCACCCCCCCCCCCCCCCAACACATTTCGCGGGTGGTCTGGATCCAACCAAGATTTTAGATTGGGTCGTGTCGGTAGACACCTACTTTGATTTGAGTGACACCCCATAGCACATGCGAGTCCGAGTAGTCCGCACCTTGTTAGATGGTCCCACACGCCTACATTGACAAAATGTGGAGGGCCAAAATGAGCAGAATGCTCACCCTCCCATCACCTGTTGGGAGGAGATTAAGTATCACCTTCGCGAGCGATACATCCCACCCTCGCATAGGCAGTGTCTACTAGACCAATATATTAGCCTCCAACAAGGGACCAGTACCGTTGCAGAGTACCGCTTGACTTTTGACACGTTGCAACTCCATTGCAACTTGCAAGAGGATCCCTAGTTAATTTTGTCCAAATTCAAGAATGGGCTTTGCTCAGATATCCGACGGGCCTTACCTGCATATGGGTCCGAATTGCTAGACCAAACCTATCAACGTGCGTTAGACATTGAGCAAGACCTTCGCGTAGCAACCCACCGCAATGAGTTTGTCCCTCCGCAGTGTCCGCACCATGGCGGACCCCCGCATGTCCACCCTCAGGCTGAACATTCCGAACCACATTCAGACCCGCGTCCCGTGCCTAGTTTCATGGTTCCCCTCGGCGCCCAGCCCAGGAGGTTGCGCCTTCTCGCGCCACTTGGGAGGAGAAGGGCAAGGCCCCTGCCGTCGGGTTGGCCGAGCGAATCCATTGCTACAATTGTTTGCAGCCGGGTCATTACTCTAGAGACTGCCCTAAGATGTCCATGGTCACGGAAAAGAATCACACACGTGTAGCCACTATTACCCGAGAGCACGAGGAGCGTGTTGTCGAAGCTGAGTGTTACACGAGTGGTGAGGAGTGGGGTCACCCCACACTTGCGGTTCTGAGGTGCACCATTGTGCAAACCCCGCCCTCCGAGGATTGGAATCGCACGAGCATATTCACAACTTACATCATGTGCAACGGGCACTCATGTAAGATCGTCAATGATGGGGGAAGTAGTTTGAACGTGGTCTCTCGGACTGTGATCACTCACTTTGGCCTTCCCCTAGAGCCCCACCCCAAGTCCTACTCGATTGTGTGGGTTGAGGCATCAAGCCTTCCGGTTACCCATCGGTGCCAAGTTCCCATCGCGTTTAGGAACTACCGTGAGAAGGTGTGGTGTGAAGTGGCAGTGATAGATGTTGCCCATGTCCTTTTAGGACGTCCCTGGTTCTATGATAGGGATGTGGTTCACTATGGCGGGTCGAACACCTATGTGTTTGACCATGGTGACCAAAAGATCCGTTTGATCCCAGCCCCACCCAATGAATTGTGCGCGTCCACCTCTAAGGGTGTGATTGTTCCTCTCACGGCTGCTCCGCCGGTGCCCACTATCATGTCCCTTATGCGCACCTCCGCACTTATGTGTGAGGCTACGAAGTCCAAGGTTGTTTACGCTTTAATGATACATGAGTCCCAGGATTCTTCCCCTCCCTTAGACACGGCGCCTGCCCTGGAAATCTTAGCCCTTTTGGCTGAATTTGCAGACATAAGCCCAGAAGATTTGCCCCGTGGTCTCCCACCGGATAGGGAGATCCAGCACGCCATCGATCTTGTCCCTGGTGCGCCTCTCCCCAACTTGCCCCATCACCGTTTAAACCCCACTGAGCACGTTGAACTGCAGCATCTAGTAGATGACCTCCTCACTAAGGGGTATATCCGCAAGAGTCTAAGTCCCTGTGTTGTTCCTGCCATGCTCACACCTAAGAAAAATGGGTCATGGTGCATGTGCATAGACAACCGTGCCATCAAGTTGGCAGTTGCCCCGGGCTTGCTCCATCTGGCTGTTGGGAAACCTCGGGGATATTTTACAATTTTTAAAGATAGAGATTACACCAAACATTGCACAGCTGAAGCAATATCCCCGAAATGAGCCGGTCCCAAAAACCCAGTGAAGATTGCATGCGAGGGAGTCGACACGATGAGATAGAATATACCTTATAGCAAGATGAGGCCGATGTCGAGGTAGGCGCCCAAGCGTGCGCCCTCTGCAGTCTCACACACACAGATTCCTTGAGTATCAAGATATGTGACCCTGTAGGTTCCTCTGACACTGGCAGTGCTGACCAAAGGTTACCACAAGCAGTGAGTGACACCTAGCAGTGGATCGCTGCTACCCAGGTCATTGGAATGGATATCGACATCGACATCCCCATCATCGTAATTAGGTACAGATGCATTCCAGTCTCTTTGCCGTACTGATATCCGATTGGACAAGTGTGTCACCACTTGTTTTCATCTAATCTCATGTCTATGACTAAATTAGGTCTCACCTGGGTATGGCCAAACACTTTCAGTCATAGAACCATAGAGGAGCTACATGGATATCAAACTTCCCGTAGGAAGGGGCAATCCTTTATCTGTCCATTGACCTTCTCATATGGGTCGTGACATGCTCAATGACAACTGTTATTACCCCCCAACTATGGCGAGGTGTTAGGTTGTATCAAAGCATATCCCTAACTAAATAGAATGGCCAATGACCTCTAGTCAAGGGATCAATGCATCTCCTATTACTTGTGAGGATAACTTGTGACACCAAGTCATTGCCTCACAGTGGGTCATTCTAGTATATCCACCACTGATATACTCATATGTCTGCGTTAGCACCTCGTGCCTAACCAGCCCATATACCAGTCTCACAAGTACTAGAGCTGTCCCATATCCACTCAGGTACATCGACTGGGGACTATCATTTGAGCGCAGATCCAATCTGTCTCCAGGGACATTATCATATAAGTACACAATCGCAGATGTAAGCATATATAGATAATGACAATGCCATAATGATATAAAATATCATGTCAAGTAGTATAATAATGGACCAAAACTAGGTCCTAGGGCATATACACCAACAATCTCTCACTTGCACTAAGACCTAGAGGTTGAGGAATCTCAACCCCATATCTCTAGCGTGACAGTCATGCTTTTGCTGCGCCAAAGCCTTGGTCAATGGGTCTGCCAGATTGTTGTCTGTGTCAACTTTGCTAATCTTGACATCACCTCTGTCTATGATCTCTTTGATCAGGTGAAATCTTCTGAGTATATGTTTGGATCTTTGATGAGACCGTGGTTCTTTGGCTTGTGCAATTGTTCCATTATTATCATAGTAGATTTCAATGGGATCCACTGCACTAGGAACCACCTGAAGTTCAGAAATGAACTTCCTTATCCAAACAGCTTCTTTGGTTGCCTTAGAAGCGGCCACATACTCAGCTTTATTTTTAGAATTGGCAATTGCGGATTGCTTGAAGCTCTTCTAACAAACAGCACCTCCATTTATCTTAAACACATAGCTAGCTTGCGATCTAAAGTCATCAGGGTCAGACTAGAATGACGTATCAGTGTAGCCCTGCATACTAAGCTCTTCCTGTCCCCCATAGACTAGGAACAAAATCTTAGTTCTTCTCAGATACTTCAGGATGTTCTTTACAGCCACCCAGTGCAGCACTCCAGGATTGGATTGGTATCGGCTGGTTATGCTCACAGCATAAGCCACATTTGGTCTAGTACACAACATTGCATAAATGATCGATCCCACTGCCGAAGCATAAGACACTCGACTCATGTCATCCCTCTCAGCCTGTGTGGTAGGACACTAGCTCTTTGAGAGAGTAAGACCATGTCTCACTAGAAGGTACCCTTTCTTGGATTGCTCCAAGTTGAACCTTTCTATGACCGTATCAATGTAGGTATTCTGACTAAGGGCTAGGAGCCTCTTGGATCTATCCCGGTAGATCCTCATGCCTAGGATATAGGCGGCCTTCCCTAAGTCCTTCATCTTGAAACACTTCCCTAACCATGTCTTCACAGCTTAAAGACAAGGGATGTCATTCCCGATGAGCAGTATGTCATCGACATACAAGACCAGAAAAGTCACCAAGCTCCCACTGAATTTTCTGTATACACAGGTGTTATCTTTGCTTTTGATAAAGCCATAATGTAACATCCCTCAGAATCACACCCCACACGCATACAAGTAAAATACGGGGTTTTTAAAAATTTTTACTCTTCCATTAAAACACAAGAAGAAAGCGGCATCGAAGGACATTACTACGGAATTGAAAACCGCACAGAACTGAGTAGGATCGATTACTAGGAAATAGAAATCCGGAAATCCAGAAGAAAACAAAATCCGGCAGCAAGTATACTAAATTACTGCTGCACAGACCCATATATCCTGGAACAAAACAGATGTCCACACTACACATATGTGGAGAACACAAATTTCAGAAATATTGCAGAAACTGATTATTCAGATACCAAATACAACAATAACTCGGTTACACATTTCAGAATAAGAACAATTGTATTTTCATGACTCCAAAACTCGTATCCAACAATAAAACGACACAACTATAATATAATATCCTGAAAACAGGCATAAGCCCTCAGGAGATAAAACGTGTCATATAAGTAAGTTAGGCACGCAGGCCTGATAAATCTTTAGAAGACAACTCTTAGAAATTATATGAAACATTAGCAAGCATTATAACAAATTAAGTAGCTGTAGCAATCACTGTCCTGATGTCTCACCTGAAAATATTTAAACAACGGGGGTGAGCTAAAAAGCTCAGTGAGTAAAAGACACTAAAAGCCATCCATAGTACACATCAAAAATATCATGCTTGCAGATAAGACACTTAACATGCACACTCATATTAGAAACAAAACATAATCAAATACAGACAGTTATAACAATAGGCATCAAGCATGAAGTAGGGTATAAGTATACCAACCCATTCCAACTAATCACACCGCCCAACACCTCTATACGACAGATCGAAACAGAACTACAGAAATCAGAACTGACAGACAGAAAGTCAGAATTTTCAGAATCCAAACAGATAGTCTACATCGGAAACAGAAAGGCCACAGAAGGCCTGAAGACCACAGAAGGTCTGATGACCACAGAAGGTCTGACCCCACCTCTGCCGAGGACGAGACATGCATGCATATCAGAAACAGAATGGTAGAGGAGGTATCAGTGGGTGGCCCCCGTCTTGTCAGGACGTGGCACTTTTGCCTCCAATACTGGTAGAGGAGGTATCAGTGGGTGGCCCCCGTCTTGTTAGGACGTGGCACTCTGGCCTCCAATACCCAGAACAGAACAGAAATAGTGGAGGGAGAACGGAAGGTGAGACCAGCTCACATCTACCCTTCACTAGTGTCTCAAGGGTCGTAGTAGACTATCAGCACCATTACAGCGCCACAAAAGGAGGGTAAGGACACGGAAGAGTGCTACACTAGGGCATAATTTTTTTACAGAACAGGTCATGCTGAAACGGAGGAGTAGGACTAACTACTACTCAATTCTCACATCATGCCCAAAGTGTCTCACAAACCAGAAAATGACACACCCCAATATCCAGTCCTTAACAAAATCACAATTTGCAGAAAATCAAAGCTGAACACACTTCATAATTTTTACCATCAACCAGAAGTGATATATGAGTGAATTCCTTGAATTCCTTAGATTTCATGCAACTATCCTTAATTCATGTCAAACCATTCTATGTTCTCACAAAGGTTATAACACATTCAAAGTTTCAGAAAATTCACAACATATGTACAGAATAGAAATTTTTCACATAACAAACAATTAAACAAGCCTAGGAATTATAGGAAAATATATACAGATATTCATTGTAATATTCTTCCCCAAAATTCCTAAAAAACGTGAGTCAAAAGAAATCACCGCAAGGGCGAAATTTTCAGAATCCTTGCAGAACATACAAATTTCATGAAAATAATTTCAGTCCCCCACTACAGATAATTTTAATTGCACGTTTGTGAAGGGAAAATGACAAAAGCCCCAAAATTGGCCCGAACCATGATTTTCAAAAATTTCCTAAGTTCTTAGTTAAATCCCCAAATTTTGTTTTCTCTATAATTTCTCATCAAGCAAATAATTTTAGAAGAACTACAGATCACAACTTAAGAGATTAAACCATACAGGATAAATTTTTCTCACAAAGGAATATTCGTCCGGCACAGGTAAATTTCGAATTTCACATATGCATAAGTAAGTAATCTAAAATAGGCAATATGATATTCACAATGAAGCTATTTGAATCTACTTTCCAATAGAACTGAATCCGTCGGATTTGGAGTTATAACTGGGGAGGTATGGGTGTTCGAACATAGAAAGGTCGGGATTTCAGAATTCCAGAAAACAGATTCGTATATCAGAATTGCGACACAAATTTCAGATCCAATAACTAACAGAAAATAGGCGACATGGTAGTCAAAATGAATCCCTTCGAGTCTACTTTCTAATAAAACTGATTTCACAAGATTTCGGGCTATACCTAGAGAGATATGATGGTTTGAACACATAAAGGTCGAAATCCAGATTTCCAGAAAACTGATTTTGTACAGCTAGATTGCAATACAGATTGAAATACGAATACAACTCGGATATAGTCGATATTACATTCAAATAAAAGCCGAATGTATCTAGTTTCATACAAAATTTATTTCGTGCGATTTGGATCTATAGGCCATGAGATATTGGGGTTATAGTACACAAAGGTCAGATTAGAGAATGCAGATTTCAGCAGAACAGGATTTTAAAACCCTATAAATATTTGAATTCGTCCCCATAGAAACGAATATCATGAGATTCAAAACCCAAATCAAGCATAGAAGACACAAGAGACGTCAAAATTTGGTTCATACAGATAATCATTGCAAATAACGAATTTTAATTGAATGATAATCTACAATTTAGCGGATTAGACTCCTTAGGATCGAATTACTCACAGAAAAATCGTCCACAGAGAAAAACGCCAAGACAGAGGATCACCAGGAAATTCGTCCACCACCAGTCTGCCACCACCAGCGTCAGAAATTTCAGGAGGCGCCAAGCACAGTGAGGGGCGACAACCAAAGGCGGCTAGGGCAAGAAAACACAAAAGTCGTGAGGGAGAGGAGCCCTCACGCAATTCCTCTTTTTCTCCCACCCCAAACGGATCCAAGACCCAATAACCTAGTTAACTTAAGTGAAAAAATCGGTTTTAAGGCTTACCTGGGCTTAACCACCCCGCGCCACTCCAATAACATCAGTGATATGCGCCACCATGGTGGAAGGAATTCCAGGAGCAAAGAATCAAGGTTGAGGGTTCAAATCCCCAACCAAAATAATTATTTTTGCCCTGTAGGAAAAATTCCTACACTTAGGCAAAAATCCCAAAATTTTAACAGATAAAAATACAGAAACAGAATTTCTAACCTTAAATCATAATTCAGAAAAATCGAGGGCGTTACATCCTCCCCCCCCCCTTATAGAGCTTTAGTCCTCTAAAGCTGACCAAGCCCGTCACTGAACAGGTGAGGATGCTCCTTTCTCATATCTGCTTCAACCTCCCAAGAGGCTTCTTCAACAGACTGAT
Organism: Costus lasius; assembly: GCA_027563935.2. Taxonomy (NCBI): domain Eukaryota; kingdom Viridiplantae; phylum Streptophyta; class Magnoliopsida; order Zingiberales; family Costaceae; genus Costus; species Costus lasius. The sequence goes on along the minus strand of CM050452.1, from coordinate 36,206,701 downwards.
TTCCCCAGATGACTTTCACAAGTGGAATAACCTTATTTCTCAGCACTTTCTCTTTTCTATCTTCAATTCTGAGAGGTTTCACCACAAAAGTCATATTCTCTTCAAGCTGAAGAGGTTCCAACTCTAGAACATGAGAAGGATCAGAACAATATTTTCTGAGTGCAGATACATGGAACACATTATGGAGGTGTTCCAGTGATGGGGGCAGAGCAAGTCGGTATGCCACAGGTCCAACCCTCTCAATGATATCAAAGGGACCAATGTACCTGGGACTCAATTTTCCCCTCTTCCCAAATCTCATCACCCCTTTCATAGGTGAGACCTTTAGGAAAACATGCTCTCCCACCAAAAACTCAAGAGGACGCCGCCTCACATCAGCATACTCTTCTGTCTATCCTGAGCAATCTTCATCTTTCTCTGAATTTCTCTGATCTTCTCAGTGGCTTCCTGAACAGCATCAGACCTTAGCACTGTTCTGTCCCCAGTTTCTTCCCAGCATATAGGTGTTCTGCATTTCCTCCCATATAGGGCCTCATACGGAGCCATCTGTATGCTAGAGTGAAAGCTATTGTTGTAGGTGAACTCTATCAGTGATAAGTCCAGATCCCACTCAACAGACCAGTCAACCACATAAGATCTCAGAAGATCCTCAAGTATCTGAATAGTTCTCTCTGTCTGACCATCAGATTGAGGATGATATGCAGTGCTGAAACTCAGATTAGTTCCCAAATCTTCCTGTAATTTCTTCCAAAACCTGGACAGAAATCGAGGATCACGGTCAGAGACAATGTCCAAGGGAACTCCATGCAATCTGACAATCTCATCGATGTACAGTTTTGCTAACCGATCCAAACTGTAAGTCATTTTGATCGGTAAGAAGTGAGCTGACTTCATGAGTCTGTCCACAATCACCCATACGGCATCATGATTCCTTCTGGTATTGGGCAGTCCACACACAAAGTCCATACTGATATGCTCCCACTTCCACTGAGGAATAGGGAGAGACTGCATCAAACCGCCCGGCCTCTGATGCTTAGCCTTCACGGTTTGGCAAGTCAAACATCTGGACACAAACAAATGCACATCCTTCTTCATACCATGCCACCAGAAAGTCTTTTTCAGATCCTGATACATCTTGGTACTACCAGGATGAACGGTATACTTAGTGCAATGGCTTTCCTTAAGAATTTCATTTCTCAACTCAGGGTCCTCAGGGACACAGACCCTTCCACGGAATCTGAGGAGACCATCATCTGACATACTGAAATTCTCAACCCAGTCTTGCTCAGACCTCTCTTTCCACCGTAAAATATCCGGATCTGACTGCTGCCCTGATCTCAGTCTCTGCAGTAACTCTGACTGAACCCTGAGAGAAGCTAGAAGACCGCCTCTCTCACCCGGAGTCACACTCAGATGCATGTCACTGAACTCCTGCAATAGTCGCCACTCCTAGACTCGCAGTGCAGCTATCTGAGTCACAGGATACCGACTAAGAGCATCAGCCACCACATTGGCTTTACCAGACTGATATTGGATGGTGAAGTCATAATCCTTTATCAATTCAAGCCATCGCCTCTATCTCATATTCAGCTCTTTCTGAGTGAAGATATACTTCAAGCTCTGGTGATCTGTAAACAATTCAAATGTCTGTCCAAACAGATAGTGCCTCCAGATCTTCAAGGCAAAAACTACAGCTGCCAACTCCAGATCATGAGTGGGGTAGTTTACCTCATAGTCTTTGAGTTGCCTTGAAGCATAAGCAACTACCTTTCCTTGCTGCATCAGTACAGCACCCAGACCCTTACCAGAGGCATCAGTGTACACAGTGAACTTCTCTCCATCACAGGGAATGATGAGGATAGGAGCACTGGTCAGTCTCCTTTTCAGTTCTTGAAAACTAAACTCACAATCATCAGACCACTCAAACTTCAAATTCTTTCTAGTTAGCTTAGTCAGAGGACCAGCCAGCTTGGAAAAACCCTCCACAAAGCGGCGGTAGTATCCAGCTAAGCCCAGAAAACTTCTGACCTCAGTCGCTGTAGTTGGTCTTCCCCAGTGAAGAATGGCCTCCACCTTCACTGGATCCACAGACACACCCTGGCCAGAAATAATGTGCCCCAGAAAGCCAATCTGATATAGCCAGAACTCACATTTGCTGGCCTTAGCATACAGCTGCTTCAGCCGCAGAATCTCCAGCACCTTGCGCAAATCCTGAGAGTGATCTTGCGCATTCTTGGAGTAGATCAGAATATCATCAATGAAGACGACCACACATTTGTCCAGGAGCTCATGAAATACCCTGTTCATCAGATCCATAAACACCGCAGGGGCATTTGTTAATCCAAAGGGCATAACAAGAAACTCATAGTGCCCATACCTGGTCCTGAATGCAGTTTTAGGTACATCCACCTCCTGAACTCTCAGCTGATGATAGCCAGACCTCAGGTCAATTTTAGAGAATACAGTAGCACCCTGCAACTGATCAAAGAGATCATCAATACGGGGTAATGGGTACTTATTCCTAACAGTCACTTGATTGAGTTGACGGTAATCGATGCACATGCGCAAAGTACCATCCTTCTTCTTCACAAATAACACAGGTGCTCCCCATGGAGAAACACTGGGTCGAATATACCCCTTCTCTAATAGTTCTTCCAATTGCTTCTTCAGCTCCGTCAGTTCTGAAGTTGCCATCCTGTAAGGAGCTTTAGATATCGGTGCCGTGCCTGGCAACAACTCGATACCAAACTCAACTTCTCTGCTGGGTGGTAACCCAGATAAATCATCAGAGAAGACGTCAGCAAACTCTCTTACCACAGGAATTTTAGCCAGATCCAAATCATACTCAGTCTGCACCTTGACATGCGCCAGATACCCCTTGCAGCCCTGGGCTAAAAGCTTCCTGGCCTGCAGATGAGATATCACCAAAGGCTCCTATTCTGAAATCCGGCCTTGGATAACCAGTTGCTGTCCATCACTTAGATGCAGAGTAATTAACTTTTCAAAACAATCTAAAGTAGCATGTGAAGGTCCCCACAAGGGGGCGAAACCCTAACTCATAGGCGCATATGGGAATGAAAGCAGCGGAAAGGGGGTTTCTAGATCTTGCATGCTATATGATTAACAAAAATGACCCAATTGCAAATAGAGAAGGATCATACCATAGCCATTTCTAGATGGCGCCTTGGAAGCAAAGATCAAACTTGATCTTCTCCAGAGGTGACGCACACAGTTGATGTCGCCTACTCCCTTTGCGATCCTTGTGCTAGCAAGGCCCAAAGATGTCCTTGTCGAGTGGAAGGGAAGAGATGTCTTGGCTTGGCGATTCTTTTTTTTTTTTTTCTCCTCGTCGAGCTCTTCACCACCGTATGTTCTCTCGTCGAGAGCAAGAGACAAGGCGACTAACGAAAAGAGGAAAGGCGTGAACGTGAGAGAGGGTCACGTAAGAGAAGTGCTATCTAAAAATAGCATGCCACTTCTCTTCATGCGATCATGGGTTTACCCATTCGCAAACTCCACTTCACCCTTGAACCATGCGCTCATTCATGAGCCGGTTCACTTGAATTTGGTTCAATAACCAAATAAACCAAGCCATAAGTCCAGATCACATTAAAACCCTAAGGTACTTGATCTGACCGTTCATCTCCCGATGCTCCTGATCTCACCGATCCAGCATCCATTCTCTCAATCGAAGCTTACCGATCTCAAGCCCTAATCAATCAAACATGATCAGACTAGATCTCACTTACAATCAGAGATTAAATCCCTTTAAATTGAACCTGAACAATTCAGTCCACACGATCTGACTTAAGTAAGCCATATCATCAAATTGTGCGACCCTGAGGGTTTCCTTTAAATGTCGGTAACGATAACTCACGTTATCACGATCAGTGAGGGGTATCTAGCAACACATCACTGTCTCCCGATATAAAGAAAAGAGTCTTCCAAGACTACACCCAAAAACAGCACAAGTGTGAACCAACTCACAAGGCATGCATAAATCCTTTGCCACTGGATGTTCTTATTGGACAAGCGTGTCAAGCTTGTAACTCCAATATGATGAGCATGATTAGATCAGATGAACATAGTCACCTGGGTATGGCCATACACTATTCTCAATCATCTCATCCAGGGGGGCCCTTTAGAACATCACACTCCAATTAAGGAGACGGCAATCCTTTGTCTATCACTAGTGCCCTAACCTGACTCAAGCTCACCATCCAAGATAGCCTATAATCATTATGTTTCAAATGATATTGAACTAACTCAAAATAATGACAATCATCATTTAGAAAACACAAGTGATCTCAAGTCAGAGGAAATGTGCCACTTGTCGCAATCAAGGATTATTCACATTGTGACAAGCAATTGAATATCCTAGTAGGGTCTGTCCAGTACATCCCATGTACCCATGAGTCTACATCTTATTCCATGCTCGAAGCATCCTATAAGATTAGAACACATATTAGTCTCAATCATATCAAGGCTGTCTCATGTTCACCAAGATATCTCGACTAAGGACTTAACTGCATGTCAGCCTAGCTGAACAGCTTTGAGACATTATTCAGAAGAACATATATATTGCAGCAGACAATGTAGCAACCTGAATAATAACCATGCCTTTATAAACATAAGAGTTTATTACATGATACTGTTACAATCCCAAGGCCTCAAACATTAGCCTTAAGGGCATACCCCAACAATCTCCCACTTGCACTTAATCTAATGGTTGAGAAATCTCAAACCCATATTATTACAGTGCTTCTCATGCTTCTGCTGCGCCAGAGGCTTGGTAAGCGGGTCTGCCAGATTGTCATCTGTATGTACCTTGCAGACTTTGATCTCGCCACGATCTATGATCTCCCTGATCAAGTGAAACCGTCTCTGTATGTGCTTGGACTTCTGGTGCGACCGTGGTTCCTTTGCTTGTGCGATTGCTCCAGTGTTATCACAGAAGATAACCAAAGGATCGACACTCGAAGGAACAACACCAAGTTCTCTCACGAACTTACGAATCCACACTGCCTCCTTGGATGCTTCCGAGGCTGCAACATACTCGGCTTCTGTTGTGGAATCAGCAACAGTTGACTGTTTGAAACTCTTCCACACCACTGCTCCTCCATTCAAGCTAAAAACATAGCCTGATTGCGATCGGAAATCATCCTAGTCTGACTGGAACGAAGCGTCAGTATATCCTTCAATACTGAGTTCTTCCTGACCACCATATATCAAGAACATATCTTTGGTCCTCCGCAGATATTTTAAGATGTTCTTGACTGCAATCCAGTGCGCCTGACCTGGATTACTTTGGAACCGACTGGTCACGCTTAACCCGTAAGCAACGTCTGGGCGAGTACACAACATCGCATACATTATGGATCCAATAGCCGAAGCATAAGGCGTATTGTCCATTTCATCTTTCTCAGTCTGTGTTTGTGGACACTGACTCTTCGAAAGATTCAGACCATGTCTGACTGGAAGATATCCTCTTTTAGAATTCTCTAAATGAAATCTCTCCAGGACTTTATCGATGTAAGTACTCTGGCACAGCCCGAGAAGCCTCTTAGATCTATCCCGGTAGATCTTCACACCTAACACATAGGCTGCTTCTCCTAGATCTTTCATCTGGAAATATTTCCTTAACCATGCCTTTACGGCATGCATTTCAGGAATGTCATTTCCAATGATCAAGATATCATCGACGTAGAGGACTAGGAAAGTAATCACGCTCCCACTAAACCTCTTATATACACACGGGTCATCTTCGTTCTTGATGAAACCAAATTCAGAGATTGATTCATCAAAACGAATATTCCAGCTTCTAGATGCTTGTTTAAGTCCATAAATAGACTTCTTTAACTTGCATATCTTATGACGATCTGATGGATTAGTGAAACCTTCTGGTTGTGTCATATACACATCCTCATCCAGATTTCCATTAAGGAAAGCTGTCTTCACATCCATTTGCCAAATCTCATAATCATAATATGCAGCTATCGCGAAAAGAATCCGAATAGACTTAAACATAGCTACAGGGGAGAAAGTTTCATCATAATCTATCCCGTAGATTTGTTTGAAACCTTTCGCAACTAGCCTGCCTTTATAGGTAACCACGTTACCATCCATGTCAATCTTCTTCTTGAAGATCCATTTACAGCCTATAGGGATAACTCCCGGAGGCGGATCAACCAAATCCCAAACTTGGTTATCTGACATGGAGTCCATCTCGGCGCGCATAGCTTCAAGCCATCTCGCTGACTCCGGTCCACTGACCGCATCCGCATAAGTGAGGGGTTCATCATTATCAATGATGTAGACTCCGTCATAGCGCTCAGGCTGTCGACGGATCCTTCCCGATCTTCGCGGTTCCCGTGATATCTGAGCCTCAGGTTGTTCAATAACCTGTTCTACCAGCTCAGGCTCATCCAACTGTGCTTGTGCACTTTGTCCTTCCTCTGGATTCTCATCCAGCTTTATTTCTCTCCCACTGGCCTCTTGCAGAAGAAACTCCTTCTCAAGAAATATAGCCGTCCGAGCAACAAATACCTTGTTCTCTTTGGGATCGTAGAAATAATAACCCTTAGTTTCCTTAGGGTAACCGACAAAGATACATTTGTCAGATCTGCTCTCTAGTTTCCCAGAGGCGAGCTTTTTGACATAAGCCTCGCAACCCCAGATCCTGATAAATGTCAAGCTCGGCTGTTTCCCATACCATAACTCATATGGCGTCTTAGAAACTGCCTTGGATGGCACTCGGTTTAGTACCTTTGCAGCTGTTTCCAGTGCAAATCCCCAAAAGGAGTAAGGTAGAGTAGCCTGACTCATCATAGAACGAACCATATCAAGTAACGTTCTATTTCTCCTTTCGGACACACCATTCCATTGCGGTGTTCCTGGCGGAGTGAGCTGTGAGATAATCCCACACTCCTTCAGATAGTCAGTAAATTCTCGACTTAGGTATTCTCCACCTCGATCAGAACGAAGTGCCTTGATATTTCGGCCTAGCTGATTTTGTACTTCATTCTTGAACTCTTTGAACTTGTCAAAAGATTCACTTTTATGTCTCATTAGATAGACATACCCATACCTACTGAAATCATCAGTAAAGGTAATGAAGTACTGATAGCCACCTCTGGCATGTTTACTAAATGGCCCACACACATCACTGTGTATAAGGTCAAGTAAACCTGAAGCCCTTTGACCTTTGTTAGAAAAAGGTGACTTCGTCATTTTACCCATTAAACAAGTCTTGCATGTATCAATCTCCTCATAGGAGAATGATCCCAGCAGTCCATGATCATGCAACCGCTTAATGCGTTTCTTGTTAATATGGCCTAAACGACTATGCCATAGCAAGGTGCTGTCATCAGCATACTTGGCTTTCTTAATATCAATCGCGTGTATAGAACATTCCATGTCCAACATGAATAACCCATTATTAATTGAACCAGTAGCATAAACTATATTATCAAGAGATAAAACACACTTTGAAATATTGCATTCAAAGGAAAACCCTTTCCTGACAAGAGCAGGAATAGAGATAATATTTTTAGTGATACTAGGAACAAAGTAACAACTGTTTAGTTCTAATACAAGCCCAGATGGCAAAGAGATGAAATAGTCTCCTATAGCAACAGCAGCAACCCGTGCCCCGTTTCCAACTCGTAGGTCCACCTCATGCTGTCCCACCTGCCTTCTTCTCTTGAGTTCCTGTACATTTGAACAAATGTGAACTCCACATGCAGTGTCCAACACCCATGACATAGAAGAAGATGAAACCATGACTTCCGTCACGTATATACCTGAGCCAGAAGCAAGGCTTCCCCTCTTGTCTCCTTGGAGCGCTTTACAGTCCTTTTTCCAGTGACCCAGCTGGCCACAGTGGAAACACCTGTATTCCTTGGACCGCTTAACCTTCTGCTTCAGAGCCTTGCTGTAACTCTTGACAGGGGTCTTGCCCTTCTTCCCCTTCTTCTTGTTCCTCGAAGGAACCATCAAGACAGAGGTTGAAGGCTTACCCTTCAGAGTTTCCTCAGTAGTCAAGAGCATATTCAGCAGCTCTGCCGGAGTACAATCGATTTTGTTCATATTAAAGTTAATAATGAACGCATCGAAAGAAGGCGGAAGAGACTGCAGAATAATGTCTACAGCAAGCTCCTGGTTGATGGTATGCCCCAGTTTTTCTAGAGCCTCCTTGTGCCCAATCATCTTGAGCACGTGAGCTCCCACTGGGCTCCCTTCAGCCAGTTTGCTCTGAAAGAACAGCTTTGTCAAATTATAGCGTTCTGTCCTCGCCTGTGCAGCATACAGCATCTTGAGGTTTGCTATCATGTCTATGGCAGACATATCCTCATGCTGACGCTGCAGCGGTGGCGTCATAGACGCTAGCATCAGGCAAGCGACATCAATGCTATCATTGACGTGATTTTCATAGGCTTCCCGAACCGCCCTTGCGGCGTTCGGAGCGGGCTGAGGCGGTATCGCCGTCTCGAGGACATACAGTTTCCTCTCTGCCTTAAGAACTATCTTAAGGTGTCCGAACCAGTCTGAGAAGTTCGGCCCAACAAACTTCTCTCTTTCCAGTAGGGATCGCACATTGAAGCTCATGGTGTTCGTTGCTGCAGGTATCTACAACAATGCAAGAACAGCAAGGTCAGTATCAATGTTAAGAATCAATCAGGACTTAAGAAAGATTCTTTTTCTCACTATTTTATCTGGCTGAAAAATCCAGCAAAATAGCCCGAAAGAGTAGTACTCTTTTAGTGAGATGGGATCCAGATTTCATACTTGGTCTCCGCGTCCCGCTCAGGCGAGATAAGATGCACAGAGAGTACAAGCACTAATCTCTGGTAGGCAGTCCCTGCCAATCGCCTACCTGTGCGATTCCCCTTCATCTGGGCAATCCAGCAGACTGTGCCAACTGAGTTGGTACAACACAATCTCTGACCCCACAGATGGCTGCCTCCATGCGCTACCATATGCGCCACATATGTAGCCTACATGGTCAAGCTGACCCGACCTACTCCCTGGACCACCACGTGCTATGCTGAGCAACGAGAAGCGATAAATCCCTTCTCTGTAACACGCAGGTGTAATCCCGCACCGTCTGAAGATAGATGGACGTGCCCACTGAGTGGGTACAACACGGCTCCAACGATAATCAGAACAGTGAGGTTTCGCGTCAGAAGGCATACGAGCTTGATATTTTAGCGTTGGATTTTAACGGTCTTTTATCTTCTTCACTATCATGCAATTCCTATGGTGATAGCAGAAGATAAATAAATCATGCTGTTCTACTTATTAAACAATAAAAGAAAGCATGAATCTTATGTGGTAAAAGCCCATAGCCCTAGTAAGACCTTAAGAACTTAAGTCTTCACTTGCTTTTCTTCATGGGGCTTTTGCTGCTCATCTGGCCCAAACCAGGGCCCAAGCGCCATCTGCAGCTCAGGTGCGCCCACCAGGTAAATGCGCCTGGTCCCAGAGTCGAACCCTGGACCTCCCACCTGGTCTAGCCACTGCTGCATGCGCCTCTGCCAAGTGTGCTCTGTGCTCTTGTCTGATTAATTTACAAATTAATCTATCTAGACAAGATTGACTCGCAGGTCAATTACATTTTATAAATTAAATGCAATGTGATGCGCAGATCACAATAAAATTAATTTACAACTTTTAACCAGGCACGCAGGCCCCAGCATAGCACACATTTAACATGAGCAGCCCACATAAGAATAAATAAACATGCATATGGCATCATACATCTTTTGATCCAATCATGAAAAATAAAATTTTTGAAAAATCCCATTGAGATCAATTTTATTTTTCCTTATGTGCCCTATAACCTTACAACGGTCCATTACTAGGGATCCACTCATCCAACCTAGTCAGATCCACTGCCCTTGCATGCACCAAGTCCTAACTGACTTGAGTCGACCAAAAGGTCAACCATGCATGCGCCAGGGCTGAACAACCACAATGAGGTCTGGCAAACGGGTGTGACCCCGGGCCTAACTCATGTGCGTTCATAGGTTGTCTCAATCAGACATCGCTACACGCCTGTCTGCAGTCGACCTATAGCCACCAGGTGCTTGCGCACAGGTGCTATCTGGTCAACCCATCAAGGCTGTCAGATGGTCTGATCAGACTGTCTGGATCTAACCTAGGGGATGACTTCAACCCTAGTAACCCATCTAAGGGTTTACAGTAAGGACAGCTTAGATCTAGTGTGAATCGCGCATGTAATATAGTTTTGAGAAAACCAACAACATACAAGCGCCAACAAAAGGTAACCTTATACATGCACCAAGGAGAAACAATGCAATGCATTTTCGCCACTTACATATACAAGATGTATCGCATGTAACCTTAGATCTAATCATAAGTTCGCAAACAAGGATCACAAAATGGCATAAGTAATCATAAAACATGCGTTAACCATGCTCTGATACCAATTGAAGGTCCCCACAAGGGGGCGAAACCCTAACTCATAGGCGCATATGGGAATGAAAGCAGCGGAAAGGGGGTTTCTAGATCTTGCATGCTGTATGATTAACAAAAATGACCCAATTGCAAATAGAGAAGGATCATACCATAGCCATTTCTAGATGGCGCCTTGGAAGCAAAGATCAAACTTGATCTTCTCCAGAGGTGACGAACACAGTTGATGTTGCCTACTCCCTTTGCGATCCTTGTGCTAGCAAGGCCCAAAGATGTCCTTGTCGAGTGGAAGGGAAGAGATGTCTTGGCTTGGCGATTCTTTTTTTTTTTCTCCTCATCGAGCTCTTCACCACCGTATGTTCTCTCGTCGAGAGCAAGAGACAAGGCGACTAACGAAAAGAGGAAAGGCGTGAACGTGAGAGAGGGTCACGTAAGAGAAGTGCTATCTAAAAATAGCATGCCACTTCTCTTCATGCGATCATGGGTTTACCCATTCGCAAACTCCACTTCACCCTTGAACCATGCGCTCATTCATGAGCCGGTTCACTTGAATTTGGTTCAATAACCAAATAAACCAAGCCATAAGTCCAGATCACATTAAAACCCTAAGGTACTTGATCTGACCGTTCATCTCCCGATGCTCCTGATCTCACCGATCCAGCATCCATTCTCTCAATCGAAGCTTACCGATCTCAAGCCCTAATCAATCAAACATGATCAGACTAGATCTCACTTACAATCAGAGATTAAATCCCTTTAAATTGAACCTGAACAATTCAGTCCACACGATCTGACTTAAGTAAGCCATATCATCAAATTGTGCGACCCTGAGGGTTTCCTTTAAATGTCGGTAACGATAACTCACGTTATCACGATCAGTGAGGGGTATCTAGCAACACATCACTGTCTCCCGATATAAAGAAAAGAGTTTTCCAAGACTACACCCAAAAACAGCACAAGTGTGAACCAACTCATAAGGCATGCATAAATCCTTTGCCACTGGATGTTCTTATTGGACAAGCGTGTCAAGCTTGTAACTCCAATATGATGAGCATGATTAGATCAGATGAACATAGTCACCTGGGTATGGCCATACACTATTCTCAATCATCTCATCCAGGGGGGCCCTTTAGAACATCACACTCCAATTAAGGAGACGGCAATCCTTTGTCTATCACTAGTGCCCTAACCTGACTCAAGCTCACCATCCAAGATAGCCTATAATCATTATGTTTCAAATGATATTGAACTAACTCAAAATAATGACAATCATCATTTAGAAAACACAAGTGATCTCAAGTCAGAGGAAATGTGCCACTTGTCGCAATCAAGGATTATTCACATTGTGACAAGCAATTGAATATCCTAGTAGGGTCTGTCCAGTACATCCCATGTACCCATGAGTCTACACCTTATTCCATGCTCGAAGCATCCTATAAGATTAGAACACATATTAGTCTCAATCATATCAAGGCTGTCTCATGTTCACCAAGATATCTCGACTAAGGACTTAACTACATGTCAGCCTAGCTGAACAGCTTTGAGACATTATTCAGAAGAACATATATATTGCAGCAGACAATGTAGCAACCTGAATAATAACCATGCCTTTATAAACATAAGAGTTTATTACATGATACTGTTACAATCCCAAGGCCTCAAACATTAGCCTTAAGGGCATACCCCAACAGCATGATAGGCAGACAGCCAATCCATGCCCAGAATGATGTCATAGTCTTTCATAGGAAGACTAATCAAATCAATAGGTAAATCATATCCTTCAGCCTTAATCAAACAGTCAGGATATGCTATATCTGTAGATACGGCCTCACCCATAGGTGTATGAACAGAAATACAGAAATCAAGTATCCTAGGCAACACAGGCAGACATAGTGCAAAACATGCAGACACAAAGGATAAATTGGCACCAGGATCAAAAAGAATGCGTGCCAAATAACTAAACACATAAAGTGTACCTTCTACCACGGACTTCGAAGCCGAAGCATCCCTCTCCGCGATGGCATACACGCGAGTCTGCACCGTAGGCTTCTCACCCTGTCCTCTAGCATCCGGCATAGGACAGTCCTTAATCATATGCCCCACCTTACCACATCTGGAGCAAGCGCCAGTCTTCCTGTAGCACTCATTATCCTGATGTTTAGTGCTCCCACAGTGGGAACACTTCTTGCCATTCTGAGGAACTGTGCTGGCTGGCTTCTGATAAGGTTTGTATCTGCCCTTATTTTCTTTCTTCTTATTCTTGAAATTCTTCTTATCCTTACCACCCAGAGTGGGTGCGTAAGTCACAGAAGTAGGGGCGGATGCAGTGACTGGAATAGTATCAACAGCCATCTCAGCAATGCACCTCTCAGCAGTGCGAGCCCTGTCTACCACTTCAGCATAAGACTCCAAGTGTAGCATAGCTACCCTTGTCCTGATGTCTTTCCTCAAACCCCGCTGAAACTTCTTGGCTCTTCTTTCCTCGGTGTTGACTAAGTGAGGAGCATACCCCGACAACCGAGCGAATGTGGCCTCATACTGATCCACCGTCAAGTCACCCTGCTCAAGATGAATAAACTCCACCTCGCGCTCCTCAGATAAGCTAGAGGGGAAAAACTTGGCATTGAACTTCATCATGAAGTACTGCCAATCAACAACTCCGGATTCAGTTGCCGCCAGTCTGACGACTCCCTTCCACCAGTCTTAGGCATCTCCACGCAACATGAAGACAGACAAACATAGCTTGTCTGCATCATCACAGCGCAAAACCTGGAAAATCTTTTCCAGTGTCAAAAGCCAATCCTCAGCCGCTCTGGGCCCTGGACTACCATAAAATGCAGTCGGGTTCAGGTGCTGAAACTCTTGAACCAACCGAGCATATCGTTGATGTGCGCCATCACCCAGAGGAGAACCAGCGCCACCCACACAGTGTGCAGCCGGTTGTGACTGTGACTGAGACTGTGTCTGCGACAGCCGCTGCAATAACTGTTGCTGAACCTCCATGTGCTGCGCCTGCTGCTGCTGCATCATCTGAGTTTGCTGCTGGATGAATGCGTTCTGTTGTTGCATTATAGCAGTCATAGCCTCCATGGCCTGCCTCAGATCAGACTGTTGATCACTGTTGCTACTGCTAGATCTTGGTAGCACCATTTTGTTTTTACCTGCATCACATAACACGGTGGAATAACAACCAATATTCAATCACGGATCAGATCCTATCTTGGTTTCTAGCAATACACAAACAGAGTTTTCCTTCCCCGGAGTTTCTAATTGCTAGTAATATTGCTCTGATACCATCTGTAACATCCCTCAGAATCACACCCTACACGCATACAAGTAAAATACGGGGTTTTTAAAAATTTTTACTCTTCCATTAAAACACAAGAAGAAAGCGGCATCGAAGGACATTACTACGGAACTGAAAACCGCACAGAACTGAGTAGGATCGATTACTAGGAAATAGAAATCCGGAAATCCAGAAGAAAACAAAATCCGGCAGCAAGTATACTAAATTACTGCTGCACAGACCCATATATCCTGGAACAAAACAGATGTCCACACTACACATATGTGGAGAACACAAATTTCAGAAATATTGCAGAAACTGATTATTCAGATACCAAATACAACAATAACTCGGTTACACATTTCAGAATAAGAACAATTGTATTTTCATGACTCCAAAACTCGTATCCAACAATAAAACGACACGACTATAATATAATATCCTGAAAACAGGCATAAGCCCTCAGGAGATAAAACGTGTCATATAAGTAAGTTAGGCACGCAGGCCTGATAAATCTTTAGAAGACAACTCTTAGAAATTATATGAAACATTAGCAAGCATTATAACAAATTAAGTAGCTGTAGCAATCACTGTCCTGATGTCTCACCTGAAAATATTTAAACAACGGGGGTGAGCTAAAAAGCTCAGTGAGTAAAAGACACTAAAAGCCATCCATAGTACACATCAAAAATATCATGCTTGCAGATAAGACACTTAACATGCACACTCATATTAGAAACAAAACATAATCAAATACAGACAGTTATAACAATAGGCATCAAGCATGAAGTAGGGTATAAGTATACCAACCCATTCCAACTAATCACACCGCCCAACACCTCTATACGACAGATCGAAACAGAACTACAAAAATCAGAACTGACAGACAGAAAGTCAGAATTTTTAGAATCCAAACAGATAGTCTACATCGGAAACAGAAAGGCCACAGAAGGCCTGAAGACCACAGAAGGTCTGATGACCACAGAAGGTCTGACCCCACCTCTGCCGAGGACGAGACATGCATGCATATCAGAAACAGAATGGTAGAGGAGGTATCAGTGGGTGGCCCCCGTCTTGTCAGGACGTGGCACTCTGGCCTCCAATACCCAGAACAGAACAGAAATAGTGGAGGGAGAACGGAAGGTGAGACCAGCTCACATCTACCCTTCACTAGTGTCTCAAGGGTCGTAGTAGACTATCAGCACCATTACAGCGCCACAAAAGGAGGGTAAGGACACGGAAGAGTGCTACACTAGGGCATAATTTTTTTACAGAACAGGTCATGCTGAAACGGAGGAGTAGGACTAACTACTACTCAATTCTCACATCATGCCCAAAGTGTCTCACAAACCAGAAAATGACACACCCCAATATCCAGTCCTTAACAAAATCACAATTTGCAAAAAATCAAAGCTGAACACACTTCATAATTTTTACCATCAACCAGAAGTGATATATGAGTGAATTCCTTGAATTCCTTAGATTTCATGCAACTATCCTTAATTCATGTCAAACCATTCTATGTTCTCACAAAGGTTATAACACATTCAAAGTTTCAGAAAATTCACAACATATGTACAGAATAGAAATTTTTCACATAACAAACAATTAAACAAGCCTAGGAATTATAGGAAAATATATACAGATATTCATTGTAATATTCTTCCCCAAAATTCCTAAAAAATGTGAGTCAAAAGAAATCACCGCAAGGGCGAAATTTTCAGAATCCTTGCAGAACATACAAATTTCATGAAAATAATTTCAGTCCCCCACTACAGATAATTTTAATTGCACGTTTGTGAAGGGAAAATGACAAAAGCCCCAAAATTGGCCCAAACCATGATTTTCGAAAATTTCCTAAGTTCTTAGTTAAATCCCCAAATTTTGTTTTCTCTATAATTTCTCATCAAGCAAATAATTTTAGAAGAACTACATATCACAACTTAAGAGATTAAACCATACAGGATAAATTTTTCTCACAAAGGAATATTCGTCCGGCACAGGTAAATTTCGAATTTCACATATGCATAAGTAAGTAATCTAAAATAGGCAATATGATATTCACAATGAAGCTATTTGAATCTACTTTCCAATAGAACTGAATCCGTCGGATTTGGAGTTATAACTGGGGAGGTATGGGTGTTCGAACATAGAAAGGTCGGGATTTCAGAATTCCAGAAAACAGATTCGTATATCAGAATTGCGACACAAATTTCAGATCCAATAACTAACAGAAAATAGGCGACATGGTAGTCAAAATGAATCCCTTCGAGTCTACTTTCTAATAAAACTGATTTCACAAGATTTCGGGCTATACCTAGGGAGATATGATGGTTTGAACACATAAAGGTCGAAATCCAGATTTCCAGAAAACTGATTTTGTACAGCTAGATTGCAATACAGATTGAAATACGAATACAGCTCGGATATAGTCGATATCACATTCAAATAAAAGCCGAATGTATCTAGTTTCATACAAAATTTATTTCGTGCGATTTGGATCTATAGGCCATGAGATATTGGGGTTATAGTACACAAAGGTCAGATTAAAGAATGCAGATTTCAGCAGAACAGGATTTTAAAACCCTATAAATATTTGAATTCGTCCCCATAGAAACGAATATCATGAGATTCAAAACCCAAATCAAGCATAGAAGACACAAGAGACGTCGAAATTTGGTTCATACAGATAATCATTGCAAATAACGAATTTTAATTGAATGATAATCTACAATTTAGCGGATTAGACTCCTTAGGATCGAATTACTCACAGAAAAATCGTCCACAGAGAAAAACGCCAAGACAGAGGATCACCAGGAAATTCGTCCACCACCAGTCTGCCACCACCAGCGTCAGAAATTTCAGGAGGCGCCAAGCACAGTGAGGGGCGACAACCAAAGGCGGCTAGGGCAAGAAAACACAAAAGTCGTGAGGGAGAGGAGCCCTCACGCAATTCCTCTTTTTCTCCCACCCCAAACGGATCCAAGACCCAATAACCTAGTTAACTTAAGTGAAAAAATCGGTTTTAAGGCTTACCTGGGCTTAACCACCCCGCGCCACTCCAATAACATCAGTGATATGCGCCACCATGGTGGAAGGAATTCCAGGAGCAAAGAATCAAGGTTGAGGGTTCAAATCCCCAACCAAAATAATTATTTTTGCCCTGTAGGAAAAATTCCTACACTTAGGCAAAAATCCCAAAATTTTAACAGATAAAAATACAAAAATAGAATTTCTAACCTTAAATCATAATTCAGAAAAATCGAGGGCGTTACACATAATCTCTCATAGCTTCATCAAATTAAAGATTCCAACTTCGAGATGCTTGCTTTAATCCATAAATGGATCTCTTTAGCCTACAGATCTTATTGGCCTCTGCAGGATGGATGAAGCCATCAGGTTGTGTCATATACACATCCTCAGTTAGCTTCCCGTTAAGGAACGCTGTCTTTACATCCATCTGTCATATCTCATAGTCATGATATGCAGCTATAGCAAGCAGAATCCTAATGGATTTGAACATAGCAACTGGCGAAAAGGTTTCATCATAGTCTACCCCGTGAACTTGTTTGAATCCCTTAGCCACTAGTCTACCTTTATAGGTAACTACGTTGCCATCCATGTCTGTCTTCCTTTTGAAGACCCATTTACCCTATGGGTTTTATCCCATCAGGTAACTCAACCAAATCCCAAACTTGGTTAGCTGACATGGAATCCATTTCGGATCTCATGGCATCAAGCCATCTCTTAGAGTCCGGTCCACTGACCGCCTCTTCATAGGTATTGAGTTCATCCTCAATGATGAATATTCCGTCATGTTGGGTCGGCAGCGACCCATACCTTTCAGGTACACGACGAATCCTCCCAGACCTACATGGGGTCTGTGTCTAAGCCTCAGGTTGCCCATCACCGGTGCAGGTGGCTCAGGTTCCATCTCTGTGTCTTGTGGTTGCACTTGGACCTTGTCCAAGTCAAACTTCCTCCCACTAACTTCTTTCATGAGAAACTCTTTCTCTAGAAAGATAGCAGCACCCCGAGCAACAAAAACTTTGTTGTCGATGGGAACATAGAAGTAGTAACCCTTAGTTTCCTTAAGGTACCCTACAAATACACATTTATCAGACCTAGGTTCTAGCTTGCTAGAATCCTGATGTTTGACATAAGTCTCACATTCCCAGATCCTAATAAAAGTGAGATTAGGGCGTCTCCCACTCCATACCTCATATGGTATTTTGGAAGAAGTTATTTCAAGTGCATGCCCCCAGAATGAGGGAAGTAGAGTTGCATGACTCATTATACATCGAACCATGTCCAACAAAGTTTGATTTCTCCTTTCAGACACACCATTCCATTGGGGTGTTCCAGGAGGAGTGAGTTGGGACAGAATCCCACACTCTCTTATATAGTCAAGAAACTCACCACTCAAGTACTCTCCACCACGATCTGATCGAAGAGCCTTAATGGATCTACCAAGCTGGTTCTCTACTTCATTCTTGAACTCTTTGAATTTCTCAAAGGATTCAGATTTATATCTCATCAAGTAGACATAACTATATCTACTGAAATCATCAGTAAAGGTAATGAAGTAGCTGTGTCCTCCTCTAGCTTGCTTATTGAATGGCCCACACACATCGCTATGTATGAGATCCAACAAACCTCCTGCCCTCTCACCAATTTTGGTGAAGGACGCTTTTGTCATTTTCCCTAACAAACAAGGCTCACATGTATCAAATTCTTCCAAGGAACTTGAATCTAACAACCAATTTGCTTGGAGTTGTTGAATGTGATTCTTGTTTATATGGGCTAATCGACAATGCCATAGGAAAGCACCAACTGAACCACTCAGTTTGGTCCTTTTATTATTTATGTTACAAATATAATTATCCATGTCTAACACATATAGACCATTGCACAAAGTACCCTTTCCATAGAACATATTTGCAAATGAAAAAGAACAAGAGTTCTTATTTATTTCAAACTTAAATCCCTTCTTTGCCAAGCAAGGAATGGATACAATGTTCTTAGTAAGCGAAGGTACATAATAGCAATTATCTAACTCTAACTGAAGTCTAGATGGTAGGGAGACAGTCAAAACTCCTACAGCAACAGCAGCAACCCGTGCCCCGTTTCCAACTCGTAGGTCAATCTCTCCATCCCGTACCAATCTACTTTTCTTGAGCCCCTACATATTTGTACAAATATGAGCTCCACATGCGGTATCCAATACCCATGTCATAGAAGTAGAAAGGTTGACTTCTGTAACATAGATACCTAAGTATGAAGATGAAGCCTTGCCTCTCTTCGTCTCACTCTGAAGTCGCACCATGTTCTTCAACATGTGAGGTGGCCCTCCACATGAATAGCACTTATTGTTCCTGATCCATTCCATCTTTAATTTCAGTTCCTTGGTCAAGCTTTTCGGCTCAACACACTGAATATTAACTTTAGGAGGATTGAGCCTAACCAATTCACTAAAGAGTTGTCTTAGATTAGTAATAATCACAGAGGCACTCTTCAATTCATATTGCCCTTGAAGCTCGGGCGACATGTTGGTTAGCATCAATTGTGCAACCTCCAAAGTATCAGCCTGATGCTTATCATAAGCATTCCTCTCAGCCGCTGAGGCCGAGCATGGAAGTGGTTCAGGAATGGGCTGCTCAAGGACATAGAGCTTTCTCTCGAGCTTGAGCACAATTCTCAAGCTCATATACCAATCCATCAAGTTGGATCCAACCAACTTGTCCTTCTCAAGGATAGATCGCAGTGACCAACCGCTATTGTTCATTGCCATTGTTCTACAACAACCAAGAAACAACAGATTAATACTACTTCAAATCATTTAAATTGGACTTGTTTTAAATGATTATGGCTCCCACTATTTTAATCGAATTGAGAACCCACAAAGTCAATCGGGAAGTTTAAGACTTCCTAGTGTGATGGGATCCCCTTCCCACATGAGGCTTCGCGTCCCACGAGGGTGGGATGAGATGCACAAAGTAACCCATGCTTCCTAAGGTGGGCACGCCGGCCGATTGCTCCAAGCAATTCCCCTTATTGAGACAGTCTAGGACCCTAACCTCTCAACGATGCCTCTAGAGTTCCACCATATGCCCAGCACATGTGGAAATCTAGTCAAGTCCATTCCTAACCGTTATGCCCAGGGCCAATGAGTTTCCTTGCGAAGGCGCGCCCGATTAAAACGGACTGGGGAAACCATTGCCACCACGCACTTTCTAAAGATAAGTGGGTGTGTCCCACGAGGGTGGGAAATAGTTCACAACACCACTGATCGATAGCTTAGTGAGGGCTATGCGTTAGAAGGCTACTAGACTTGATATTTATTTGTGAGGGTTTTTGAGGTCTCATTAGTTTTATCTTATGTCTAACATTACAGGCATGCAATCCTATAGTGATAACACAACGATAAAATAGACATGCTTTAGCAGATATCGAAAATAATAAATGAATGATGTGATCATAGCCTATTCAAGACATTGAACCAACCCATGCGAAAAGGAGGTTCAACTCTTGACCTAGGATTCAAGCCCCAATAATAGACCTAGCCTAGCCGACCTCTACCTCTATCTTCAAGGTTGGCTCTAAGGTCCTTCTCTCATGGTTTAGCTCTCAAACGCTAGGGGTACACCCCCAAGGTTCGGCCAATGCCATGGTCTTCCTCCAAGGAAGGTGCGCCATCTAGCAAGTCACAAGAGGGATAGCAAACAAGCACAAGGCTCGGCCAAACCCTATCTTGCACCCCCCATGAAAGGATGAGCCATTTTTGAAGCTTGTTGCGCCACCAAGCAAGGTGCGCAAGCTTCATGCATGCGCCTAGCTCCAAGTACATGCGCCACCCTAATCTTGTTCTCTGTTAAAAGCAAAAAGGAAAAGCGGCACGCAGCCCTCACAAGGATACATCACAGGCATGCAAAAGGGGCTTGACTCATGATCACAATATTATGCGCAAGTAAGGTATGTACATGCAATTCTACATGCTCATGAAAAACATAAAATCTAAAATTTTACTTTTTCATAAAACTAGTCTCTTTTCCTCATCTTCTTATCATAAATCTTTTGGTTATTTGCGATCTATTTTTCATGATGATTTCAAAGATCCTCTCGGCTGGTAATTTTGTCAGATCAAGAGACCCGGCCAGTCCGAAGACACAATGCCCGTCCTACTTGACAAAACCACGTGCGCCTTTGATCCTTAAATCATACAAGAAAAATAACCCAAAAATCCAAAAGAAATTGAGAAGATGATAGAAATAAGAAACCCTAATTTTTCCTACTTAGAAGAATCGTTTGCCATGTGATCATGCAATTTGCGAAAATTGAGGTATGACATGTGAGCATGGAAAAGCATGAAATTACATCGTTCGAGTCTCGCAAGTCGCTCTGATACCACTATTGGGAAACCCCGGGGATATTTTACAATTTTCAGAGATAGAAATTACACAAAACAGTACACAGTAGAAGCAATATCCCCGAAACGAGCCGGTCCCAAAAACCCAGTGAAGATCGCATGCGAGGGAGTTGACATGATGAGATAGAATATACCTTACAGAAAGATGAGGCTGATGTTGAGGTAGGCGCCCAAGCATGCGCCCTCTGCAGTCTCACACACACAAATTCCTTTAGTCCTCTTCTTCCACGTCCGGTGCTAGCCTCGGGAAGAAGATCCAAGCCTTTTGTTTACTTCCTTCACAACTTGCGCCACCTCCAAGGTATATGCGCCAAGGATGAAGAAGGATGAACAAGAGGGAAGTCGCCAAGCACCAAATTCCATGCGCCAAGAGGAAAGGAATATCAAGGCATGTGGCTAGGGTTTGATGGAATAGATCACTTGCACCAAGACCCTTGCTCTCACCTCTCTCTATGTTCTCACGCCTCCAAGGAGTAGAATATCTGAGAGGAGGCGCCTAGGGCCACTTATATAGAGCAAGGGGTGGCCAGGGTTAGGGCTAGGCGTAATTTGCTTCCATAATGAAGCAAATTTGCCCACTTCACCCCATTATACCCCTTAGGCACCAATGGGGTTGGTTCTCTCCCCATTATACCCCTTAGGGGCCAATGGGGTTGTTATTGGGCCTCATTGGTTGATGAGCAAGCCCATACTTCATTGAATGGGTTGATTAAGCCATTGAATCCAATCCAATGCAACCCAAATCCAAATGTGACCTAACCATGGTCAAATTCGGGTCAACTTACCATAAATAAAGTCTGGCTCTAATAACATTCTTCCATCTCATCAGGCCCATCTGATGGAGGCAGTAGCCCTGCTCTGAGGAGATCTGCTCGGACTCATAGGGTACCTCTTCGATATGGGTTCCCTTAGAGTCTCCTTTCTTGCATTGCATTTAGGGTAATTTGCTTTTCAATAAAGCCATGCATCATGTAGTCACTTATGGCAAGTCCACTTGTAGTAGGTCGTGCATTGTAAGTCATGAAACTTTATGTACTCTTGCATCATAGTAGGGTAGTGCATGCATGCATCAGGATCTTTTTTGGCAGGTCATTCAAGTAAGGAGCAGCAAAAGTTTCAGATCAATGTCACTCAAGGTCCACTCATCAAGTTCAGCTCCAGAAAAGGAAAAGAAGACTTCAAAGCCCAAGCTCACTTCAAGCCATGTATTAGCTCACTTTCTATATTTGTTGGGCGCCTCTCCAATAGAGCAATCAGCCACCTCATCATCCATCTAAGGGATATGCGCCAACCACTAGTCCAAGCAAGGAATGAATTCAAATCCCTCATCCATCAAGATCCAAAATCAAAGGAATTATCCATCAAGATCCAAAATCAAAGGAGGGCATTTATGAAGACATTTATGAGAAATTGCCATCTCTTGTTGCCGCCCATGCTCTTATGGAAAGGATTCAAATTTTGAATCTCTTATCCATGTGCCAACAAGCATCTCGCCAACATAAGGATAAGAAGACACCTTTTACCAGCCCAAGCATTTAAAGAATTTCCAAAAGGAGATCACCAAATAAGGAAGCTCCCAAAGAGGATTTGCGCCAACATCCTCTTAATTTTGTAATTCAAACTCTATCCATCTTTGTAATAGGCGCATGGAAGCTAATGACTATCCTGCCCTAGCCCCCATCTCGCCTATAAAAACATAGTCTCCACCTTGTATTTCGATTAGCTTTTGAGGAAATAATATTGTCTAATAGTTTCCTAGGTTAAGTAATTGTGTTGGTGTTAGAGTTCTTCCATTAGCCGATTTTCCATCCTCTCTCAACTCTTCCACCGAACCCCTAAGAAGGTTTCTTCCCTCCCTTGAGTGCACAACTTCAAGGAGGCCCTTCCTTCATCCTCGGTTTGGAGCAAAAAGAGGAAGTCACCACTTTTCGGCAACATGAAGTCTTCATCCAATGCGGCTAAGTTTCTTTCTCTAGCTTCTTCTCTTTGCTTAAAGAACATTTCCCTACACTAATCCTTGGTTTTCTAACTTTGTAGCGTGCGCTTGGTGTGGATCTAGGAGGGGCGCTTCCCTCCTTTCTCCTCCCCTTTCTCACTAGATAACTTAGGACTAGCAAAGGAACTTGTGAGGCTTAACCTCCCCTTTGACCACCTTTATTTTTGTATTAAAATCTGTGACCTGTACGGATCTTTCTGTGAATGTTTGTAAGCTCCACCCTACACCTTCCATCAGAGTAGGACCGGTGAAGAACGGGGAGCACAGTCCTTCGATTCTCAAGGGCTGCACTGTAAGCTTACTTCCTGCATTTACTGCTTTCTAGTGTAATTCTTATTTACAGTTCTTAGTTTAAACTCGGTTTTTCCCTCTATATATAAAATACAAAAAAATTAGTTTCTCAAACCTCGTTAGCATAACATCGGTTTTCCCTTATTATTTAGCTATTTATCAAAACTAGTTTTCAAAGGCGTCGTTTGAATGCTTTAGTTCCCCATCCTACATCAGCTTGGTATCAGAGCTTAGGCTCTTAGACTAGATTTTTTTTAAGCCTTAAAACTTAATTTTCTACTTCCAAGTGGTCTTTGGAACTAGGTGTTTGAAAGAACTTGACTACGTACTTATCTATCATTTGCTCTATTTTCAAAACCTGTATTTTTCAAAACACCCATGCAAACTCGGTCTAAAACTCAACAACAGGAACAAAATCCCACAATGGATCATACTGCCATGAATGAGAAGTTTGAGTTCTTGACTGAGCAAATAGGGACCCTTACCCGAAGCCTTAACCAACTTACCACTGAGTTCCATGATTTTAGGGAAAGGTCTTCTAACCATGCTAGTGAACCACCACCAAGCCCTCATCATGTAGACACCCAACAACCACCTGCGTGGAACGGGCATCAAACCCCAACCCGTGCAGGCACCCAACCTATGTGGAATGGATATCCTAATCCAAACCATGTAGGAACCCATCCTCAACCGACATGGAATGGATACCCCAATCCAAACCATGCGGGAACCCACCAACCAACTATGTGGAATGGACCTCCTACTCAAACCCACCTCAACCCAGATTTAGGGAGGATGATGTGCACCGCGCCATCAAACTCAATCCCCCAACCTTCAATGGCTCTTTAGAACCCCGAGACTTCTTGGATTGGACAACCAAGCTCGAACAATATTTCGAGTGGAGCATGATCCCTGAGCACAGCAAAGTCCGACTTGCAAAGTGCCTTCTTGAGGGAAATGGTAGGTTGTATTGGACCAATGTAGAGAACAACCAAGAGAGACTCAACCTACCTCCCATAGACACTTGGCTAGAAATGCGCCAACAACTTAAACTGAAATATGTCCCCTCATATTTTTAGAGTAAGTTGTTTGACTAAGCCTCTAGCTTAACCCAAGGATCTATGACTATTGATCAATACACTGCTAGCTTTGAGGAATTCCTCCTTAGGGGAAACCTAGGAGAAAACCCTCTATTCACCCTTAGCAGGTATAAAAATGGTCTCCGATCTGAGATTAGAAAGGGCCTTACCTACTACCAGATAGACTCCATAGAGGTTGCCCATCTTAGAGCCAAGGAGATAGAGCAAGAACTTAAGGTTGCCTTTAGGAAAGAGTTTAGTGCCTCTAGACCAAGTCCTAGACCAACCCAACCCCAAAGCTCTAGTACTCCTAAACCCAAGCCCTCTAGTTATCCAGAACCATCTAGGGTCAAATGCCATGGTTGCCAACAATATGGACACTATATGAAAGACTGTCCTAAAAGGGTCTTATACTTAGGTGAGGAAAACCAAACCCCTAGACTTGAAGACATTAATGACCCAGATTCTGATTGCCAAATCCTAGAAGACAATGAATATGATAGTAGTGAGGAGCCTACCCAAAACACCCTAGGAGTTGTTAGGTGTACCTTGATCAAACCCTCACCCACGGATGATTGGCGAAGAACTAGTATCTTCCATACTTACACGAAATGCAATGGAAAGATGTGCAAAGTAGTGATAGATGGGGGTAGTAGTCTCAACGCTGTCTCCCACTCTGCTATTACCAAGTTTAAACTTAAGATAGAAGCTCACCCAACCGCTTATAGCATCTCCTGGGTCAACCAGTCTAGTGTGCCAGTAACCCATAGGAGTCTAGTTCCCTTACAGTTTGGTACCTATGAAGGACAAATTTGGTGTGACGTTATCACTATGGACGTCGCTCATGTCCTTCTAGGCAGACCATGGCTATATGACATGGATGTAGTCCACTACGGTCGGACTAATACCTATGCCTTTAGTCATTCAGGTCAAAAGATCAAGCTGAAACCTTCTATGCCTAGAGAGCTTAAAGCCTCAACCAATAAGGGAAAAATAGAAGAGACCAAAACCATACAACCAACCCTTCAGCTCATGAGACCTAAGGATTATAGGCCTGATCAACCTTTATTTACCTTAGTCCTCAAGGAAGTCAACCAAGAAGAAGAAAGTAAGCCACCCCCTAAAGTAGAAGCCCTCTTAGAACAATATAGTGAGCTTACCCCTGAAGAACTACCCACAAGACTTCCACCTCTTAGGGACATCCAACATGCAATAGATCTTGTCCCAGGTTCAACCCTACCCAATCTGCCCCACTATAGGATGAACCCCACCGAGCATCAAGAACTTAAGAGGCAAGTAGATGACCTATTAGAGAAAGGACACATCAGAGAAAGCCTTAGCCCATGCGCCGTGCCTGCTCTACTCACTCCTAAAAAGGATGGCAGTTGGCGCATGTGTATAGACTGTAGAGCCATAAACAAAATCACAGTCAAGTATAGGTTTCCTATTCCTAGACTTGATGACATGCTAGACATGTTAGTTGGCTCTAAGTGGTTTAGCAAGCTTGACTTAAGAAGTGGATACCACCAGGTCAGGATAAGGCTAGGTGATGAATGGAAGACAGCTTTCAAGACCAATGATGGTCTCTATGAATGGTTAGTCATGCCTTTTGGCTTGACTAATGCTCCTTCCACATTCATGAGACTCATGTCCCAAGTCTTAAAGCCTTTCATTGGAAGATTCCTTGTAGTCTACTTTGATGATATCCTCATCTATAGTAAGACTAAAGAGGAACACCTAGAGCACCTTAGGAAGACCCTTGACCTTCTTAAGGGAGAGCAACTCTATATCAATCTCAAGAAGTGCTCCTTTTTGTCCCATAGTGTGATCTTCTTAGGATTCATAGTGTCTGAGCATGGCCTTCAAGCCGACCCATCCAAGATCCAAGCCATCATAGACTGGCTTGAACCTAAGACCATCACTGAAGTCAGAAGCTTCCATGGCCTAGCTACCTTCTATAGGAGATTCATAAGGAACTTCAGCTCTATAGTGGCACCTATCACTAGTTGCGTAAAACAAGGTGAATTCTCCTGGACTAAATCTGCTAGCAAAGCCTACCAAGAACTTAAGGATAAGATGACCACTGCCCCGGTCCTTAGACTTCCTGACTTCAATAAAGTCTTTGAGGTAGATTGTGATGCCTCTGAAGTTGGCATAGGGGGAACCCTAAGCCAAGAAGGTCATCCCATAGGCTTCTTTAGTGAAAAACTCAACGAGGCAAAACAAAAATACTCTACCTATGACAAAGAGTTTTATGCTGTAGTCCAGGCTCTAAGGTATTGGAGACATTATCTCATCCATAGGGAGTTTACTCTTAAAAGTGACCACCAGGCCCTCTCCTATCTAAGTGCTCAGAATAAGTTAAACTCAAGGCATGCTAAGTGGGTCGAATATTTACAACAATACACTTTTGTGCTTAGACATAAATCAGGATCTGAGAATAAAGTAGCAGATGCCCTTAGTATAGTAACTTTACTTTTGAACAAAATGCATGTTGAAGTTACTTGCTTTGATTCCATGAAAGATGCTTATCTTGAATGTCCTGATTTTTCTACCTTATATGCTGACCTTAGTCAAGATCCATTACGTCACCCTCTCTACACCCTTAGGGATGGGTATCTCTTTCTTGGACCAACCCTTTGTGTGCCCAAGACATCCATCCGAGAATTCCTTGTTTGGGAATTACACGGAGGCGGGTCTGCCGGGCACCACGGTCGAGATAAGACCCAAGCCCTTGTAGAGGAACGGTTCTACTGGCCGAACCTTTGCCAGGATGTAGCTAAGGTTGTGAGGCATTGTAGGACTTGTCAGCTCACCAAAGTCCATAAGCACAGCCCTGGCCTGTACACTCCCTTACCTATTCCCCAAGCCCCTTGGCAAGACCTTAGTATGGATTTCATTTTAGGACTACCCCAAACCTCAGCTAAACATGATTCTATATTTGTGGTAGTTTATAGATTTACTAAGATGGCCCATTTCATAGCTTGTACCAAAACCACTGATGCCTCCCATGTTGCTAAACTCTTCTTCAGAGAAGTTGTCAGGCTTCGTGGGACACTCTTAACTATAGTGTCTGATAGAGACCCTAGGTTTGTAAGCCATTTTTGGAGAACCCTATGGACCCTTCTAGGAACAAAACTCAAGTTCTCCACAGCCTACCATCCCCAAACGGATGGGCAGACTGAAGTGGTCAACCGATCACTTGGGAGTATCCTTAGGAGTTTGGTAAGTGGACATCCTGGCAACTGGGATAAACTCCTACCCACTGCCAAGTTCTCCTACAACAGTACAGTCAATAAGACCACAGGTCTCTCCCCTTTCCAAGCCAACCTAGGGTATCAACCCAACAAACCTATAGATCTCTTCCCTCTACCCAGACACTTTAGGACTTCTTTACCTGCTCGTGACTTTGCTTTACATACTTCGCAAATGCATGCTGAAATATTTTCTAAAATGCTAGAATTTGTTAATCATTATCACGAAGCTGCTAACAAACATCGCCGAGAAAAGTTATTTTCCACAAGTGATAAAGTGATTCTACGAGCACGTGAGGAGCGCATCCATGGGACAGGGCACAAGTTGGAAGAAAAAGGACTAGGCCCCTTCACCATTGTAGACAAAATCAACGACAATGCCTATGTCCTCGACCTGCCACCTGAACTGGGGATCCCCACCACCGTCAACGTGGAGGATCTCACCCTCTATCATGAGCCCCTGTCCATATCAAATCCAGATGACACCTACAAGATGGAGATTGAGGCTATTCTCGAAGACCAAACCAGATTCACCACTGATGAGGTACAAATGTTTTATCGAGTTAGACTCATTAATGGTGAAGAGGTATGGCTTCCTGAGTCAGAGCTAGCTATAGCCGTCCCTGAGTTACTCCAAGGATACAAGGATAATTCTCCAGAGGAAAATTCTTTCAACCTGGGGAGAGCTGATGGAGGCAGTAGCCCTACTCTAAGGAGATCTGCTCGGACTTGTAGGGTACCTCTTCGATATGGGTTCCCTTAGAGTCCCCTTTCTTGCATTGCATTTAGGGTAATTTGCTTTTCAATAAAGCCATGCATCATGTAGTCACTTATGGCAAGTCCACTTGTAGTAGGTCGTGCATTGTAAGTCATGAAACTTTATGTACTCTTGCATCATAGTAGGGTAGTGCATGCATGCATCAGGATCATTTTTGGTAGGTCATTCAAGTAAGGAGCAGCTCAAGTTTTAGCTCAATGTCACTCAAGGTCCACTCATCAAGTTCAGCTCCAGAAAAGGAAAAGAAGACTTCAAAGCCCAAGCTCACTTCAAGCCATGTATTAGCTCACTTGCTATATTTGTTGGGCGCCTCTCCAATAGAGCAATCAGCCACCTCATCATCCATCTAAGGGATATGCGCCAACCACTAGTCCAAGCAAGGAATGAATTCAAATCCCTCATCCATCAAGATCCATAATCAAAGGAATTATCCATCAAGATCCAAAATCAAAGGAGGGCATTTATGAAGACATTTATGAGAAATTGCCATCTCTTGTTGCTGCCCATGCTCTTATAGAAAGGATTCAAATTTTGAATCTCTTATCCATGCGCCAACAAGCATCTCGCCAACATAAGGATAAGAAGACACCTTTTACCAGCCCAAGCATTTAAAGAATTGCCAAAAGGAGATCACCAAATAAGGAAGCTCCCAAAGAGGATTTGCACCAACATCCTCTTAATTTTGTAATTCAAACTCTATCCATCTTTGTAATAGGCGCATGGAAGCTAATGACTATCCTGCCCTTGCCCCCATCTCGCCTATAAAAACATAGTCTCCACCTTGTATTTCGATTAGCTTTTGATGAAATAATATTGTCTAATAGTTTCCTAGGTTAAGTAATTGTGTTGGTGTTAGAGTTTTTCCATTAGCCGATTTTCCATCCTCTCTCAACTCTTCCACCGAACCCCTAAGAAGGTTTCTTCCCTCCCTTGAGTGCACAACTTCAAGGAGGCCCTTCCTTCATCCTCGGTTTGGAGCAAAAAGAGGAAGTCACCACTTTTCGGCAACATGAAGTCTTCATCCAATGCGGCTAAGTTTCTTTCTCTTGCTTCTTCTCATTGCTTAAAGAACATTTCCCTACACTAATCCTTGGTTTTCTAACTTTGTAGCTTGCGCTTGGTGTGGATCTAGGAGGGGCGCTTCCCTCCTTTCTCCTCCCCTTTCTCTCTAGATAACTTAGGACTAGCAAAGGAACTTGTGAGGCTTAACCTCCCCTTTGACTACCTTTATTTTTGTATTAAAATCCGTGACCTGTACGGATCTTTCTGTGAATGTTTGTAAGCTCCACCCTACACCTTCCATTAGAGTAGGACCGGTGAAGAATGGGGAGCACAGTCCTTCGATTCTCAAGGGCTGCACTGTAAGCTTACTTCTTGCATTTACTACTTTCTAGTGTAATTCTTATTTACAGTTCTTAGTTTAAACTCGGTTTTTCCCTCTATATATAAAATACAAAAAAAATTAGTTTCTCAAACCTCGTTAGCATAACATCGGTTTTCCCTTATTATTTAGCTATTTATCAAAACCAGTTTTCGAAGGCGTCGTTTGAATGCTTTAGTTCCCCATCCTACATCACCATCGGCGCTGATGAATTCTCCCAAATAGATCTGAGTTATCCAATAACTCGATCATGAGGCTTTCCGATCAATACGAGAACTCAAGCATCAAGGTGTTTGACCCTGTAGGTTCCTCTGACGCTGGCAGTGCTGACCAAAGGTCACCACAAGCAGTGAGTGACACCTAGTTGTGCATCGCTACTACCCAGGTCGTTGGAATGGATATCAACATCGACATCCCCATCATCGCAATTAGGTACAGATCCATTCCAGTCTCTTTGTCGTACTAATATCCGATTGGACAAGTGTGTCACCACTTGTTTTCATCCAATCTCATGTCTATGACTAAATCAGGTCTCAGCTGGGTATGGCCATACACTTTCAGTCATAGAATCATAGAGGAGCTCCATGGATATCAAACTTCCCTTAAGAAGGGGCAAATCCTCTGTCTGTCCATTGACCTTCTCATATGGGTCGTGACATGCTCAATGACGAGGTGTTAGGTTGTATCAAAGCATATCCCTAACCATATAGAATGGCCAATGAGCTCAAGTCAAGGGATCAATGCATCTCCTATCACTTGTGAGGATAACTTGTGACACCAAGTCATTGCCTCACAGCGGGTCATTCCAATATATCCACCACTGATATACCCATATGTCTGCGTTAGCACCTCGTGCCTAACTAGCCCATATACTAGTCTCACAAGTACCAGAGCTGTCCCATATCCACTCAGGTGCATCGACTAGGGACTATCATTTGAGCACAAATCCAATCTGTCTCCAGGGACATTATCATATAAGTACACAATCGCAGATGTAAGCATATATAGATAATGACAATGCCAGAATGATATAAAATATCAACGTCAAGTACTACAATAATGGACCAAAACTAGGTCCTAGGGCATATACACCAACAACGGTAGGGATGAATCCCTACTACATAAGCAAGTGGGGTAAGAAGTCCCCCAAGAGCTATTGCACCCTTCGGTGGCCTTGATACCTTCTGGAGTTGTCAGGCAAAGTAAAAAGCAGTGTTCAGGCGGACCCCATGCAGCATAGCCTAAAGAAACTGAAGCTCAAATGCTCGGATAAGACCATCCGACTCCCCTAGACCGAAAATAGTATGTGCTAGGACACGGTGCACATATTTCACCACAGGGTTCCTCTGGCAGGTGGCTCTAGTTGTCATGGTGTCAAAGGGTTGGAAGCCAGTCACGTCGGCCCAGAAGTTGCTTGCTTTAAACTCAGTTGGTGTGAGGTGCGTCCCATCTGTAGGAAAACCATTGATTGAGTTTAGCTCAGTCAAAGTAAGCACATATTCGGTGTTGTTGAGCAGGAAGGATAGACTTTCGTCATCTTCATCAGTGTGGATGATAGCACGGAACTCCATGGATGATAAGAACTCCAGTACAATGGGAATGTAGGTAGGGTAGCAGACGGTGAAGAATTGCTCCCAGCCCATACGTTGAAAGAGCCATTGTACATCTTCGTGGAAGCCTAAGGTGGTCAGCGTTGCATGATCGAGGAATCGTGTCGTAACCACTGGTCGGCGTGAGAGTGCGGTGAGCCTGGCAAGCTGTTTAGGATCTCGGCAGATGATCCCATATGGCGTAGGTAGCAAGGCTGGCGGCGGAAGAGGTTTAGCGGCGGCTTGAGAAGAGGAGGACGCGTGATGCTTGGAGGTGGGTTGCTTGCACCAAGACATCTTGATGGTGTAGGGGAAGGATAGGAAGATAGCCGGTGCTGAGGAGGAAGCTTCAGAGGCATCGACGACGATGAAGGAAGGTCGGCGGCGGTGGAATCATGGGCGGCGACATAAGCTAGGGCAGCGGCGGACGATGTCATGAGGTGCTGTTGTAATCCACAAGTGAATGAATACTTGATGTAATAAAGAAAGATATCGAACCACAGAGACCTTATTGTTAAGTACCAAATAGTTATATTCTTACTAGCTAAGCAACTAAATAATGGCAAAGCAATGATGGAAAACACTCGAAATCAGATAATTAGAGAGAAACATTGGGACTTGGGTTTCATCCACCTTAATTCTAATGACTAGACATAAATGAAAAGTCGTCAGACTAATCTTATTATGATAAAGACTTAATTTACTTCACAAAGGGATCATCTCACTTTCGTGCAGACAATCATGCAGGGACCAATCCTCGCTTTCTCGCAAGATCTATCCCAAGCAGAAGATAAATAAATCATCAATCAAAGAACTCAAGATCACTTTCGTGCATCTGAATTCTAAGTTGATTGTCTCAAGTGGAATCTCAAGGATCACTTTCGTGCATCCGAGACTCAACACAAGTTCTACTTATGGTTTTCCAATGTTCTGATCCTCACTTTCGTGCAAGATCTCCACGTTTGACAACTCGACTCTACCCTAGGTTCAAATTATCATCATGGCAATAAGATCACTAAAATCAAATAATTAAGTACTAACCTATGAGAGTTCCTAATATGCAACTGTAGGGTTCCAAGTTCTCAAGCAAGTCACCTTTCGGTCCTTATTGCGAGAACTCTGAAACATAAATAATAACATCAATCTATGGAGAATCAAAGACAAACAATCACATAAGTAGAATCATCATAATAAAACTATTCTGACGAAGGTAAAAAGTTATATAATCTTTAAAAATCAAGGGGATTACACCCATGTCCCAAATATGTTTAAGCTAGCATGGAAAGAGAAATACAATAAGCCATAGTATCAAAGTATTCAAAAATGAGAGAAGAAGAAGAAACAACATTACAACATGGCTGCAATAGAAATTACAGCCATAATTTGCCTCCAAAACACGCTGTGAACAGTGCCGTGCCTCTTCTTTCGTTGATTCCTCATCCGATTGAACTCCTTTTCCTCTGAAACTTCTGGGGTGTTGTCTTCTCCTCTAGGCAAAGCTACTACATGAAAATCACGGCCTGAGGTGCCCTCTTCGCCTCTCGGCATGAGGCCAAACCCTAACCGCCTCTCTCTCGACTGCTCTCTCAATTCTGGATAAAAATTCATTCTTTTACTTCGTGTGTCTTATCTCTTAAAGTCGAGTCCGCAGCATCTTTCGGATCTCAATTTGGAGGTCTGGATCAAAAGATATGGTCCGCGCAAGTTTCGGGCCTGTAAAAATCACATTTTTGAATGGAAATTACGGCCATAAACTATTTTACGGCAGTGCCATATTTTTGTTCTGTGAACCCTATGTCAAAATTACGGCCCGTAAAAGTTATTGTTGTAGTGCCATAAAATCTGACGAGTTCTCTGGTCTGAAATCTCTGATAAATACGGCACCGTGAAATGGTTTACGGCCGTGTCGTAAAATCAGCAAAAGTCTCTGGCTTGAAATGCTCCAAAATACGGCCCGTGTAAATCTTTATGGCGGTGCCATAAAATCAGGAAAATCTTCTGGTCTGAAAACTCCTGAAATTACAGCAGTGCTCTGATTTTACGGTATCGTAAGGAAATATGGTATCGTAAAATAGAATACGACACTACCGTATTTTGGTTCGTTGATCCGTTTTGCATGAAATTTGTCATGTGACCTCCTCTTGATGATGGTAACTCTTCCACGTATTTGATATTTCTTGAAAATGCCTTAAAATAGTGCCTTTTTACCTGAAAATCATCAAAACTAAATAGAAGTAGATTTTGCAATATTTGATAATTTTGGCATAAAAATAAGCAAAAGATCTTAAATTGAGCATGAAAAGATATATAAAATGATACAAAATATACTATATATTTTGGTGTCATCAGGCATAGATCGGGCGCAGAAAGTTGGGGGAAAGGGTCGCCGAAGGATGGAGAAGATGATGGGAGGTCGCCGACGGTCGATCGGGCACCGGAGGCGGCGGATCTGGACAGCGACGACGGCGGCTAGGGTTTCGCACACGGGTGTGTACGGGGCTGTGTAAGCAGCGACACCTATAAGAAAATCGTGCATGGCTGTGCACGCATACATACCCTGACCCATTCAGCTCTCGGCCTAATCTCAGCAACTAAGTTCACTAACGATGCACGGCCGTGCAAGGACACACGGGTGCGACTGTGCATGGCTCGGTCAAGTGTGGGTGCGAAACCAGTTACGCGTCACGCCCGTGCACGCCTTCATGCCCACGCCCGTGCAGCACTCATTCTCACGTTAGGAGGAGTTTACCGAGCCGTGCACGGCCGTGCATGGATGCACGGGTGCGACCGTGCATGGCTCGGTGATTCCTAAAAAATCCAGAAAAATTCCCATCAGCGTGGTACCGCTTAGAAACAACAAATATGAAATAAAAACTGAAAAATAACAAAGTCTAAAGCATCAAAATAAATAAGAAAGCGAAAGTAAAAGAGTGAGAAAGAGGTTGGGTTGCCTCCCAATAAGTGCTTCTTTAAGGTTACTAGCTTGACCAGCATTATGCTCATGGCGGGTTTGGTGGTAGAGAGGCTAAGTAGGTGGAATGGAGCCTCTGCTTTCGTTGTTGTTGGGGTATGCCCTTAAGGCTAATGTTTGAGGCCTTGGGATTGTAACAGTATCATGTATAAACTATTATGTTTATAAAGGCAATGGTTATTATTCACGTTGTTACGTTATCTGCTGCAATAATTGTACTTCTGAATAATGTCTCAATGGTGTTCAGCTAGGCTGACATGCTGTAATGTCCTTAGTCGAGATATCTTGGTGAACATGAGACAGCCTTGATATGATTGAGACTAATATGTGTTCTAATCTTATAGGATGCTTTGAGCATGGAATAAGATGTAGACTCATGGGTACATTGGATGTACTGGACAGACCCTACTAGGATATTCAATTGCTTGTCACAATGTGAATAATCCTTGATTGCAACAAGTGGCACATTTCCTCTGACTTGAGATCACTTGTGTTTCTAAATGATGATTGTCATTGTTTTGAGGTAGTTCAATATCATTTGAAACATAATGGTTATAGACTATCTTGGATGGTGAGCTTGAGTCATGTTAGGGCACTAGTAATAGATATAGGATTGCCGTCTCCTTGATTGGAGTGTGATGTTCTAAAGGGGCCCCCCTGGATGAGATGATTGAGAAAGTGTATGGCCATACCCAGGTGACTATGATCATCTGATCTAATCATGCTCATCATATTGGAGCTACAAGCTTGACACGCTTGTCCAATAAGAACATCCAGTGGCAAAGGAAACTTGCATGCCTCGTGAAGTGGATTCACACTTGTACTGTGGTTTGGGTGTAGTCTTGGAAGACTCTTTTCTTTATATCGGGAGACAGTGATGTGTTGCTAGATACCCCTCACTGATCGTGATAACGTGAGTTATCGTTACCGACATTTAAAGGAAACCCTCAAGGTCGCACAATTTGATGATATGGCTTACTTAAGTCAGATCGTATGGACTGAATTGTCTGGATTCAGTTTAAAGGGATTTAATCTCTGATTGTAAGTGAGATCTGGTCTGATCATGTTTGATTGATTAGGGTTTGAGATCGGTAAGCTTCGATCGAGAGAATGGATGCTAGATCAGTGAGATCAGTAGCATCAAGAGATCAACGGTTAGATCAAGAACCTTAGGGTTTAATGTGGTCTAGACCATATCGCTTGGGTTAATTGGTCTTTGGACCAAACCAAATTGAACCAGCTCATTGAGTGAGCGCATGGTTCAAGGGAAGATGAGTTTGCGCATGGGGGTGAACCCATGGTCGCATGAACGTTTGGGGTTTACTAATTTTAGAAGCCATGACTTCTAAACGTGGGAACGCCTCACGTTCATGCCTAAGACGCTCTACTCTCTCGCCTCTCCTCTCTCTCGTCGCCAACAAGCTCTCTCTCGTGTGTGGTGAAGAGGTTGACGAAAAAGGAGAAGGAAGATATCGCCAAGCAAAGGATTCTCTTCCCTTCCATTCGACAAGGACTCCTTAGAACCTTGCTAGCACAAGGAGCACTAAGGGAGTAGGCGATCACATCTTGTGTGCGTCTTCTCTGGAGGAGAGCGACTTCACTCTCTGCTTCCAAGTCGCCATCCATACAATGGCATCGGTATGATTTCTTCTCTGATCTTTGAAATCGATTTATGTTGATCATATTACATGCATAGATCCTAGAAACCCCTTCCGCTGCATCAAAACCTTCATATGCGCCTATTAGGGTTTCGCCCTCCCCTTGTTTAGGGGACTTTTAGTTGTTGCCCACGAAGTACACCTATTAAAATGAGCATGAGATATAACAGTTCTTCTCTAAGTGTCTTGACAGAACATGGATTAACATAATGGTGAAACACATAGGCCGTCCCAAGGTCAACTAAAATTTTATCTCTAAATGGCTCCAACTCCTTCTTCTTTAAGTCAGCTCCTATGGCATCATCAGTGTGCGTCATCATAGCCACTATCTTGTCTCCTCCTAGACCAATCGGTTCGTCGGGTCTGTCTCCAAAGTGTTCAGGGAAAGCTTCGGGGAGGATCTCCATCTTGCTCCTTGACTGTGTAGTACTTTTGCTCACCACTGCTCTGCTCTCCCGGGAACCTAGAAAACAAAATTTGTCATTAATAGCAGGAAGACCATATGACATATTGTTCTCATCAATGCGAAAAGTCATTATCTTGTGTGGAACATCGATTATAGCTCTGATCGTGGTGAGGAATGGTATGCCCAATATAAGAGGGAAAGTTGGGTTCTCGGCTATATCCAGAATCACAAAGTCTACTGGAATAATTATTCCTTTAAATCGCAATGGTACATTTTTAGCAATCCTGAGTGGGTAAAGTCTAGATCCGTTTCCAAATTGCAGAACTTGAGATGTGGAAATGAGAGTTCCCAAGTTTAGCTTCTCAAAAGTGATGATCGACATGTTGCTGACTCTAGAGCCTAAATCCAAAAGTGCTCTATCGAATAGAGTATCGCTGATCCTGCATGGTATATCGAAACTACCAGGGTCTTCGACTTTGAGAGGTAGCTGCTTGCATGTGGAATCCTTAGAGTTCTTAGTGGCCACTATTACCGTTTCAGCGTGGAGTGTGTCGAGAGTCTCATGACGAGGTTCCTATTCCTGGTTTACGGATGCTTCCTCTTCATCTCCAACGTGTTTAGTTTCAGATTCCTCCAATTGCTCAACACCATTTGTCATGACAGCATTGCACTAATATCTCGGATTTGCTTTAGGTTAAGCTGGAAGCATTCTTGGGTGTCTAGACAAGGCACTGGTTCGTTGGTCCAGTTTTGTGATCCGGCTTTCCATCATTTTCGAGTGAGTGGAGACAGAGTCCACCTTCATGTTCAACTGGCGAATCTGCTCACTCACAGAGTCATTGTGCTTCATTTGAGTTGCCATGAAGTTTTCCAACATTGAATCTAACCTAGACTTTTGAGGAGGATCTTGTTGTCTTTGATTGGCAGATGGGTGTTGTATCCCAGGAGGAGGCCTGAAATTAGAAGAGAAGTTCTGATTAGAAAAATTAGCAGGAGGAATTTGCCCTTAATTCAACCTATAGAAGAAATTCAGGTGATTTCTCCATCCTGGATTGTATGTGTTCGAGTAAGGGTCGTTCTGGTTCCTGAAATTCCCAATAGCATTGACTTGTTCAGAGGGAGGACTCAAGATGTGGCAATCATCAGAGGAATGTCTTGTCACTCCACAAACATCACAAATCATAGAGTTAGAAGTAGAAACATTGATAGAGTCAAGTTTATTAGAAAGTGAATCTACTTTAGCAACTAGGGAATTAATCATATTCATGTCAAACTTCCCTGAACCTTTAACTGGTTGGCTCCTCTCTCCTGACCACTGATAATGGTTGAGGGCCATGTCCTCTATCAGCTCCATTGCATCATCATAATTTTTGTTCATTAGTGCCCCACCAGCAGCAACATCTACAGAAAGTCTGGTCTGGTATAGTAATCCACTATAGAAGGTGTGGATGATCACCAATTTATGTAGACCATTGTGTGGGCACATCCTCAATAGTTCCTTGAACCTATCCCATGCTTCATACTGGGACTATCCTTCTTGTTGGGCAAAGTTGGTTATCTGATTCCTGAGCTGGGCGGTTTTGCTTGGTGGGAAATACTTTGACAGAAAAGCTTACGATAGCTGTTCCCACACTGTGATTGATGCTTGTGGTAAAGACTGCAACCATGCCCTAGCTCAATCCCTAAGAGAAAAAGGGAAGAGTCTTAGTTTTATAGCATCAGGATGAGCATCATTAATTTTTAAAGTGTCGCAGCATTCTAAAAAGATAGATAAATGAAGATTAGGATCGTTAGTGGCTGATCTACTGAATTGATTCTGTTGCACCATCTGTACAAGTGATGGCTTGATCTTGAAGTTGTTAGCTTCAATAGCAGGCCGCGATATGCTCGAGTGCACACCAGAGATGGTGAGTGCTGCAAAGTCTTTCAGAGAGTGGTTGGCATTGGCTTCCATCATTTTGTTATCAGAAAAATGCCCATTCAAGCTTCAATCTCTTCAAATTTCTTCTGACCAAACAGAAAGTACACTCTATATGGGTCTCCAGATACAAGTTCCCTTGTTCGCGCAGTATTCCTGGGCATAAACAAGTACCTAGACAAAAGAGATTAGTAGCACCGCACCAAACAAAAACTACAACTAAAAAGAAAGAGTAAAGAAACAACAGGTAAACAAACTGAATAAAAAGAAAATGAAATCTAACTAAACCTAGTCTACAAATTTTCTGATCGTGTTAATATTGGCAACCTAGTCCCCGGCAACGGCGCCAAAAACTTGATATG
The DNA here is from genome assembly GCA_027563935.2 of Costus lasius. NCBI lineage: Eukaryota > Viridiplantae > Streptophyta > Magnoliopsida > Zingiberales > Costaceae > Costus > Costus lasius. The sequence continues at coordinate 36,167,869 of CM050452.1, read as the reverse complement.
GCCTAGACGGCTGCTACCGCAAGTGCACGGTCTATCACATAATAAATAAGATCGAACCCACAAGGACTAGGGTCGAGTACTAACTGATCGGTCAATTTGTAGCTAGGTTAACAATTGATGACACCAAAATTCATAGTATATGTTGTGTCATTTCATGTGTCTTTTTGTGTCATAATTATACTCTTTTACTTGTTTTTAAGCCTTAATTATCAAATATTGCAGAATCTACACCATTTTTTGTTTTTGATCATTTTCAGGTTAAAAGTGCCATATTTTGATGGATTTTGGAAGATTTGAGTACACCAATGGATTCCAAACGTCGAAACGAAGCTACCCATCAATTTTCATGAAATTCGGAGCCAATTTGCAAAAATACGGCACTACCGTATTTTTGGGAACAACTGTCACGATACCGTATCTTTGGAGGATTTTAAACAGCAAGTTTCTGGATTTTTGGACAAAATACGGCACTGCCGTATTTAAACTACGGTACCGTATTTTAGACCCAGTTTTTTGATTTTTCTGCCCGAATCTTGCGCGGACCATATCTATTGATCCAGAAGTCCAAATTGAGATCCGAAAGTTGTTGCAAACTCGTCGTTAAGAGGAGAAGATACACGATGTGAAAGCCTGAATTTTTATCACCAATCCAGAGAGTAATTGAAGGAGGCGTCTTTAGGATTCAGCCTCGCGCCGAGAGGCATAGAGACCACCTCAGGCCGCGATTTTTACACCGAAGCTTCATCCGGAGTAGGAGAGCACACACCAGAAGTTTTGGAGTGTTTGGAGTCTGATCAAAAGGGAAATCAACAAAACAGCGGTGACAGTGTTGTTCAAAGGCAATTACGGTGCTGTAATTTCATTAAAGCACCTGTTTTATAACTTTTCTTCCCTTTTTTGATTTCTAATTCTCTGAAATTATGGTTTATTGTAATTTTTTCACCATGCTAGCTTAGATCATTTTATGGGACATGGGGTGTAATCCCCTTGGTTTGTTAATGATTATGTGGTTCAATGTGATGCCCAACCCAAAGAAAGATCAGCGGGGCAATCGAGGAATTCATGATCACACCCGAGTGCAAAAGGGTCAAGCTAATGACCTTTAAATTAGCGCTTCTTGGGAGGCAACCCAAGCTTTCTAACCTTTATTTGTTTTATTTTACTTAATTTTTGCTTAGGACTAATTTTTCTTTTCTTTTTGTAGGAAAATTGTGATTTGATGCAAATTACGGCACTATCGTAAAGTCTGTTACGGTACCGTATTCTCGATCCACTTTCCACCAGAGAGTTGTGACGAAATTACGGCACTACCGTAAATACTTACACGGTACCGTATTTTGTTGTCAAAATCAACCCGAGAGTCTCTTCGTTTTTATGGCACCACCGTAAGTTGTTTTACGGTGCCGTATTTTCATGAAATTTTATTTTTTTTGATTTTTTTCATCAAAAAAAAAATCGCTACTTGATTTTTACGTTGGTACCGTAAACTGCTTCACGGTACCGTATTTTTGAGTCATTTTCATACAGAGGGGTCCTGAGATTTTACGGCAATACCGTAAGTTATATTACGGTACCGTATTTCTGATCCAGTTTTGACCCGAGAGCAGTCATAATTTTACGCTAGTGCCGTAAGATATTACACTGCCGTATTTACTTTTCTGACACGCGAGCTCTGTGCCGTATTTAGGGTTTTGACCGGACCGTTTTTAGGGTTTTTACCCTCGTTCTCACTCGTTTTTGAGCTGTTCTTGGATTTCCGATCATCTCCGACCACCTGGGGATGCCGGCGACCTTTCCCGTTCAGCTTTCCTCGTTGATTAGGTACTCATTTCACCGATTTTACTTATTTGTTGAAGTTTTTATCAAGTTTCGCTCCTTTCACTCGTTTTCACTCGGTTCTCAACCATTTTGAGTGATTCTTGTTTTCATTTCCTCGTTAGAGGACACACTATCGATCCTTTGCTGAATTCAAACCAATTTACATCACCAATTTGAGCCGAAACATGTTGAACGAATTTGAAATCACTGTTCATCGACATTTACTCTGTTTTTCACTCTGTTTTTAGCTGATAATACTTGTAGAACATGTTGATAGGATGCCAATGACTATATTTAAACTATTATATTGTTATGTATTGAATTATAAGTTTGCAGCTTGAGTTCATACTCATGGCACCGAGAACAAAGTCAATTTGTCCAAGAAGAAAGGGGAAAGCCCCTGCTGAATCATCTCAACCACGGAACCCCCCTGGTATCATCTTCAGAAATAAAATGCATGAATCCAGATACAACAAAATTTTAGGAAGAAAAATCATCAACACCAAGTATGCTGATCGAAGAACATTGGAAGCCTTGGGGCTTTATGAGGACGTGCTATGGATGTTTGAGAGGATCAAGGCTAAGTAGTTCTTCCAGATGACTATGCACACTTATCTACCACTTGTTATGGAGTTCTTGAGCAGCTTAATAATAGACATGAAGGAATTTTCGAATGGACCTGCAGAGGGGGAAATCACTTTCAGATTAGCCAATGAGGAGTGAAAGGCACCCCTAAACCTAAGGGGGGGGGGGGCGAAACCCTAATAGGAGGCGCAACAAAAATTCTAGCGGAATCTAGGGTTTCTAAAAGATCGCATAGCATGTAATATATTCAACTTTCAAAGTGAAACGATTCTCACCATTGCCATCACTTAGATGATGTCTTGGAAGGAAAGGCGCAAGCGAACCTTCTCCTTAGTTTCGCACACAAGGTGATCAATGCACCTACTCCCTTGATGCTCCTTGTGCTAGCAAGGCTTCAAGGTTGTCTTGTCGAAATGGAAGGGAAAAGAGAGATCGCCTTGCTTAGTCGAATGGTCCCTCTTGTCGTCCACAATGCTCCACACGAGAATGCCTTTCGAACGAAAAACCAAAAGGGCGACAAAGGCGTGAAGAGGCAAGTGAGATGCAACGTGAGATCATGGCCACGTTTGAGGACATGCTATCTAAAAATAGCCAAGTCCAAACGTTCATGCGACCATGTATTAACCCACTCGCAAATGCCTTATCAATTGAACCATGCGCTCAACCAATGAGCCGGTTCAAATCAATTTGGTTTAATAACCAAATAAACCAAGCAATCAGTCCAGACCATAATAAACCCTAAGGCTCTTGATCTGACCGTCGATCTCTTAATGCTTCTGATCTGACCGATCTAGCATCTATTCTCTCGATCGAAGCTTACCGATCTCAAGCCCTAATCAATCAAACATGATCAGACCAGATCTCACTCACAATCAGAGATTAAATCCCTTTATACTGAACCCGAACAATTCAGTCCATACGATCTGACTTAAGTAAGCCATATCATCAAATTGTGCGACCCTGAGGGTTTCCTTTAAATGTCGGTAACGATAACTCACATTATCACGATCAGTGAGGGGTATCTAGCAACACATCACTGTCTCCCGATATAAAGGAAAGAGTCTTCCAAGACTATACCCAAATTACAGCACAAGTGTGAATCAACTCACAATGCATGCAAATTTCCTTTGCCACTGGATGTTCTTATTGGACAAGCGTGTCAAGCTTGTAGCTCCAATATGATGAGCATGATTAGATCAGATGAACACTGTCACCTGGGTATGGCCATACTCTTTTCTCAATCATCTCATCCAGGGGGCCCCTTTAGAACATCACACTCCTTAAACAAGGAGACGGCAATCCTATGTCTATCACTAGTGCCCTAACCTGATTCAAGTTCACCATCCAAGATAGTCTATAATCATTATGTTTCAAATGATATTGAACTACCCCAAAACAATGACAATCATCATTTAGAAAACACAAGTGATCTCAAGTCAGAGGAAATGTGCCACTTGTCTCATTCAAGGAATATTCACATTGTGACAAACAATTGAACATCCTAGTAGGGTCTGTCCAGTACATCCAATGTACCCATGAGTCTACATCTTATTCCATGCTCGAAGCATCCTATAAGACTAGAACACATATTAGTCTTAATCATATCAAGGCTGTCTCATGTTCACCAAGATACATCGACTAAGGACTTAACTGCATGTCAGCCCAGCTGAGCAGCATTGAGACATTATTCAGAAGAACATATATTGCAGCAGACAATGTAGCTAACTGAATAATAACCATGCCTTTATAAACATAAACGTTTATTATACGATACTGTTACAATCCCAAGGCCTCAAACATTAGGCTTAAGGGCATACCCCAACAATCTCCCACTTGCACTTAATCTAATGGTTGAGAAATCTCAAACCCATATTATTACAGTGCTTCTCATGCTTCTGCTGCGCCAGAGGCTTAGTAAGCGGGTCTGCCAGATTGTCATCTGTATGAACCTTGCAGATTTTGATCTCGCCTCGATCTATGATCTCCCTGATCAAATGAAACCGTCTCTGTATGTGCTTGGACTTCTGGTGCGACCGTGGTTCCTTTGCTTGTGCGATTGCTCCAGTGTTATCACAGAAGATAACCAAAGGATCTGCACTCGAAGGAACAACACCAAGTTCTCCCACGAACTTACGAATCCACACTGCCTCCTTGGATGCTTCCGAGGCTGCAACATACTCGGCTTCTGTTGTGGAATCAGCAACAGTTGACTGTTTGAAACTCTTCCACACCACTGCTCCTCCATTCAAGCTAAAAACATAGCCTGATTGCGATCGGAAATCATCCTGGTCAGACTGGAACGAAGCGTCAGTATATCCTTCAATACCGAGTTCTTCCTGACCACCATATATCAAGAACATATCTTTGGTCCTCCGCAGATATTTTAAGATGTTCTTGACTGCAATCCAGTGCGCCACACCTGGATTACTTTGGAAACGACTGGTCACACTTAACCCGTAAGCGACGTCAGGGCGAGTACACAACATCGCATACATAATGGAACCAATAGCCGAAGCATAAGGCGTATTGTCCATTTCATCTTTCTCAGTCTGTGTTTGTGGACACTGACTCTTCGAAAGACTCAGACCATGTCTGACTGGAAGATATCCTCGTTTAGAATTCTCTAAATGAAATCTTTCCAGGACTTTATCGATGTAAGTACTCTGGCACAGCCCGAGAAGCCTCTTAGATCTATCCCTGTAGATCTTCACACCTAATACATAGGCTGCTTCTCCTAAATCTTTCATCTGGAAACATTTCCTTAACCATGCCTTCACAGCATGCATTTCAGGAATGTCATTTCCAATGATCAAGATATCATCGACGTAGAGGACTAGGAAAGTAATCACGCTCCCACTAAACCTCTTATATACACACGGGTCATCCTCGTTCTTGATGAAACCAAATTCCGTGATTGATTCATCAAAACGAATATTCCAGCTTCTTGATGCTTGCTTAAGTCCATAAATGGACTTCTTTAACTTGCATATCTTATGACGATCTGATGGATTAGTGAAACCCTCAGGTTGTGTCATGTACACATCCTCATCCAGATTTCCATTAAGGAAAGCTGTTTTCACATCCATCTGCCAAATCTCATAATCATAATATGCAGCTATCGCGAAAAGAATCCGAATAGACTTAAACATAGCTACAGGTGAGAAAGTTTCATCATAATCTATCCCGTAGATTTGTTTGAAACCTTTCGCAACTAGCCTGCCTTTATAGGTAACCACGTTACCATCCATGTCAATCTTCTTCTTGAAGATCCATTTACAGCCTATAGGGATAACTCCCGGAGGCGGATCAACCAAATCCCAAACTTGGTTATCTGACATGGAGTCCATCTCGGCTCGCATAGCTTCAAGCCATCTAGCTGACTCCGGTCCACTGACCGCATCCGCATAAGTGAGGGGTTCATCATGATCAATGATGTAGATTCCGTCATAGCGCTCAGGCTGTCGACGAATCCTTCCCGATCTTCGCGGTTCCCGTGATATCTGAGCCTCAGGTTGTTCAATAACCTGATCTACTGGCTCAGGCTCATCCAATTTTGCTTGAGCACTTTGTCCTTCCTCTGGATTCTCATCCAGCTTTATTTCTCTCCCACTGGCCTCTTGCAGAAGAAACTCCTTCTCAAGAAATATGGCCGTCCGAGCAACAAAAACCTTGTTCTCTTTGGGATCGTAGAAATAATAACCCTTAGTTTCCTTAGGGTAACCGACAAAGATACATTTGTCAGATCTGCTCTCTAGTTTCCCAGAGGCGAGCTTTTTGACATAAGCCTCGCAGCCCCAGATCCTGATAAATGTCAAGCTCGGCTGTTTCCCATACCATAACTCATATGGAGTTTTTGAAACGGCCTTGGATGGCACTCGGTTTAGTACCTTTGCAGCTGTCTCCAGTGCAAATCCCCAAAAGGAGTATGGAAGAGTAGCCTGACTCATCATAGAACGAACCATATCGAGTAACGTTCTATTTCTCCTTTCGGACACACCATTCCATTGCGGTGTTCCTGGCGGAGTGAGCTGTGAGATAATCCCACACTCCTTCAGATAGTCAGTAAACGTATGACTCAAGTATTCACCACCTCGATCTGAGCGAAGTGCCTTGATATTTCAGCCTAGCTGATTCTGTACTTCATTCTTGAACTCTTTGAACTTGTCAAAAGATTCACTCTTATGTCTCATCAGATAGACATAGCCATACCTACTGAAATCATCAGTAAAGGTAATGAAGTACTGATAGCCACCTCTGGCATGTTTACTAAATGGCCCACACACATCACTGTGTATAAGGTCAAGTAAACCTGAAGCCCTTTGACCTTTGTGAGGAAAAGGTGACTTCGTCATTTTACCCATCAAACAAGCTGTGCATGTATCAATCTCCTTGTAGGAGAATGATCCCAGCAGTCCATGATCATGCAACCGCTTAATGCGTTTCTCGTTAATATGGCCTAAACGACTATGCCATAGCAAGGTGCTGTCATCAGCATACTTGGCTTTCTTAATATCAATATTTTGTATAGAACGCTCCATGTCCAACATGAATAATCCATTGCTAATTGAACCAGTTGCATAAACAATATTATCATAAGATAAAACACACTTTGAAATATTGCATTCAAAGGAAAATCCTTTCCTGACAAGAGCAGGAATGGAGATAATATTTTTAGTAATACTGGGAACAAAATAACAATTGTCAAGTTCCAATACAATTCCAGATGGTAAAGAAATGAAATAGTCTCCTACAGCAACAGCAGCAACCCGTGCCCCGTTTCCAACGCGTAGGTCCACCTCATGCTGTCCCACCTGTCTTCTTCTCTTGAGTTCCTGCACATTTGAACAAATGTGAACTCCACATGCAGTGTCCAACACCCATGATATAGAAGAAGAAAACATGACCTCAGTCACGAATATACCTGAGCCAGAAGCGATGCTTCCCCTCTTATCTCCTTGGAGCGCTTTACAGTCCTTTTTCCAGTGACCCAGCTGGCCACAATGGAAACACCTGTATTCCTTAGACCGCTTCACCTTCTGCTTCAGAGCCTTGCTGTAGCTCTTGACAGGGGTCTTGCCCTTCTTCCCCTTCTTCTTGTTCCTTGAAGGAACCATTAAGACAGAGGTCGAAGGCTTTCCCTTCAGAGTCTCCTCAGTAGTGAGGAGCATATTCAGCAGCTCTGCCGGAGTACAATCGATTTTGTTCATATTAAAGTTAATAATGAACGCGTCGAATGAAGGCGGGAGAGACTGCAGAATAATATCCACAGCAAGCTCCTGGTTGATGGTATGCCCTAGTTTCTCTAGAGCCTCCTTGTGCCCAATCATCTTGAGCACGTGAGCTCCCACTGGGCTCCCTTCAGCCAGTTTGCTCTGAAAGAAGAGCTTCGTCAAATTATAGCGTTCAGTCCTCGCCTGTGCAGCATACAGCATCTTGAGGTTTGCTATCATGTCTATAGCAGACATATCCTCATGCTGACGCTGCAGCGGTGGCGTCATAGACGCTAACATCAGGCAAGCGACATCAATGCTATCATTGACGTGCTTTTCATAGGCTTCCCGAACCGCCCTTGCGGCGTTCGGAGCGGGCTGAGGCGGTATCGCCGTCTCGAGGACATACAGTTTCCTCTCTGCCTTAAGAACAATCTTAAGGTGTCCAAACCAGTCAGAGAAGTTCGGCCCAGCAAACTTCTCCCTTTCCAGTAGGGATCGCACATTGAAGTTCATGGTGTTCGTTGCTGCAGGTATCTACAACAATGCAAGAACAGCAAGGTCAGTATCAATGTTAAGAATCAATCAGGACTTAAGAAAGATTCTTTTTCTCACTATTTTATCTGGCTGAAAAATCCAGCAAAACAGCCCGAAAGAGTAGACACTCTTTTAGTGAGATGGGATCCGGATTTCATACTTGGTCTCCGCGTCCCGCTCAGGCGAGATAAGATGCACAGAGAGTACAAGCACTAATCTCCGGTAGGCAGTCCCTGCCGATCGCCAACCCGTGCGATTCCCCTTCATCTGGGCAATCCAGCAGACTGTGCCAACTGAGTTGGTACAACACAGTCTCTGATCCCACAGATGGCTGCCTCCATGTGCTACCATATGCGCCACATATGTAGCCTACATGGTCAAGCTGACCCGACCTACTCCCTGGACCACCATGTGCTATGTTGAGCAACGAGAAGGGATAAATCCCTACTCTGTAACACACAGGTGTAATCCCACACCGTCTGAAGATAGATGGACGTGCCCACTGAGTGGGTACAACACGGCTCCAACGATAATCAGAACAGTGAGGTTTCGCGTCAGAAGGCTTACGAGCTTGATATTTTAGCGTTGGATTTTAACGGTCTTTTATCTTCTTCACTATCATACAATTCCTATGGTGATAGCAGAAGATAAACTAATCATGCAATTCTAATATTTTAAACAATAATAAAAGAAAGCATGAATCTTATGTGGTAAAAGCCCAAAGCCTAAGTAAGACCTTAACCTAACTCAAGTCTTCACTTGCTTTTCTTCATAGGGCTTTTGCTGCTCATCTGGCCCAAACCTGGGCCCAAGCGCCATCTGCAGCTCTGGTGCGCCCACCAGGAATATGCGCCAGGTCCTAGGGTCGAACCCTAGACCTCCCACCTGGTCCAGCCACTGCTGCAAGCGCCTCTGGCAAGTGTGCACTGCGCTCTTGTCTAATTAAATTACAAATTTAACTATCTAGACAAGATTGACACACAGGTCAATTACACATTATAAATTAATTAAACTGTGATTCGCAGATCACAAAAATAAAAATTAATTTACAATTAATTCCCAGGCACGCAGGCCCCAGCACAGCACTCATTAAACACGGGCAGCCCACATAAGATTAAATAGACAAACATATGCATCAACTAACATGTGATCCTTTCAAGAAAATTAAATTTCGAAAACCCCTTGGGATCAATTTTAATTTTCCTTATTTGCCCTACTACCTTACAATGGTCCATTACTAGGGATCCACTCATCAGACCTAGTCAGATCCACTGCCCTTGCATGCACCAAGTCCTAACTGACTTGAGTCGACCAAAAGGCCAACCATGCATGCGCCAAGGGCTGAACGACCACACTGAGGTCTGGCAAGCGGGAGTGACCCCGGGCCTAACTCATGTGCGTTCATAGGTTGTCTCAATCAGACACCGCTACACGCCTGTCTGCAGTCGACCTACAGCCACCTCTGGCTTGCGCCAAGGTGCTATCTGGTCGACCCATCTAGGCTGTCAGATGGTCTGATCAGACTAATTGGATCTAGATTAGATTGAGATTTCAACCCTAATAACCCATCTAAGGATTTAAAGTAGGCGCCTTAGATCTAAGGTGAATCGCGCATATAATACAGGTTTTGAAAAACATACATATGCGCCAAGAACAAGCGCCAACATAAAATGTAACATGAAACATTTCGCATGAAACATCTAAGATGCGCAAGTTATAGATCTAAGCATGTAATGAGTAACAAGGATCACAAAGAAAGCAAACATATTATCATGCATGAAAAACTTTGCTCTGATACCAATTGAAAGGCACCCCTAAACCTAAGGGGGGGGGGGGGGGGCGAAACCCTAATAGGAGGCGCAACAAAAATTCTAGCGGAATCTAGGGTTTCTAAAAGATCGCATAGCATGTAATATATTCAACTTTCAAAGTGAAACGATTCTCACCATTGCCATCACTTAGATGATGTCTTGGAAGGAAAGGCGCAAGCGAACCTTCTCCTTAGTTTCGCACACAAGGTGATCAATGCACCTACTCCCTTGATGCTCCTTGTGCTAGCAAGGCTTCAAGGTTGTCTTGTCGAAATGGAAGGGAAAAGAGAGATCGCCTTGCTTAGTCGAATGGTCCCTCTTGTCGTCCACAATGCTCCACACGAGAATGCCTTTCGAACGAAAAACCAAAAGGGCGACAAAGGCGTGAAGAGGCAAGTGAGATGCAACGTGAGATCATGGCCACGTTTGAGGACATGCTATCTAAAAATAGCCAAGTCCAAACGTTCATGCGACCATGTATTAACCCACTCGCAAATGCCTTATCAATTGAACCATGCGCTCAACCAATGAGCCGGTTCAAATCAATTTGGTTTAATAACCAAATAAACCAAGCAATCAGTCCAGACCATAATAAACCCTAAGGCTCTTGATCTGACCGTCGATCTCTTAATGCTTCTGATCAGACCGATCTAGCATCTATTCTCTCGATCGAAGCTTACCGATCTCAAGCCCTAATCAATCAAACATGATCAGACCAGATCTCACTCACAATCAGAGATTAAATCCCTTTATACTGAACCCGAACAATTCAGTCCATACGATCTGACTTAAGTAAGCCATATCATCAAATTGTGCGACCCTGAGGGTTTCCTTTAAATGTCGGTAACGATAACTCACATTATCACGATCAGTGAGGGGTATCTAGCAACACATCACTGTCTCCCGATATAAAGGAAAGAGTCTTCCAAGACTATACCCAAATTACAGCACAAGTGTGAATCAACTCACAATGCATGCAAATTTCCTTTGCCACTGGATGTTCTTATTGGACAAGCGTGTCAAGCTTGTAGCTCCAATATGATGAGCATGATTAGATCAGATGAACACTGTCACCTGGGTATGGCCATACTCTTTTCTCAATCATCTCATCCAGGGGGCCCCTTTAGAACATCACACTCCTTAAACAAGGAGACGGCAATCCTATGTCTATCACTAGTGCCCTAACCTGATTCAAGTTCACCATCCAAGATAGTCTATAATCATTATGTTTCAAATGATATTGAACTACCCCAAAACAATGACAATCATCATTTAGAAAACACAAGTGATCTCAAGTCAGAGGAAATGTGCCACTTGTCTCATTCAAGGAATATTCACATTGTGACAAACAATTGAACATCCTAGTAGGGTCTGTCCAGTACATCCAATGTACCCATGAGTCTACATCTTATTCCATGCTCGAAGCATCCTATAAGACTAGAACACATATTAGTCTTAATCATATCAAGGCTGTCTCATGTTCACCAAGATACATCGACTAAGGACTTAACTGCATGTCAGCCCAGCTGAGCAGCATTGAGACATTATTCAGAAGAACATATATTGCAGCAGACAATGTAGCTAACTGAATAATAACCATGCCTTTATAAACATAAACGTTTATTACACGATACTGTTACAATCCCAAGGCCTCAAACATTAGGCTTAAGGGCATACCCCAACAAGGAGAGGAAGCTTACATTGCAAGAAGTCAGAGATATCTTTGAGTTGAGCACTGGAGGGTATACTGAAATGCCTCTTGGATTCATGGAAGGCATCTTCTGGAACCAAATTACATATGAGAGTCATTTCTATGTTGTTTCTGCTAGAGCTAGCAAGATCAAGAACCCTTGTATTAAGTATGCTCACAGGGTTCTAACACACACTGTGTTTGGGAGAGGAGACAGTGACGACATGGTCCGTCAACATGAGCTCTATTTTCTTTGGGGGATGCTCAATGGATTTGCTGTTGATGTTGCTTATTTCATGATCAAACACATGTACAAGGTTGCTAGAGCGAGCAGAGGATCTGTGGTAATAGGAGGTTTGATTACTCCTATAGCTAGATATTTTGGGATAGAGCCTTATGGAATTGAGTTGGCAAAAGGGAATGCAAGACTAGACATTGAGTCTTGCATAGCAATGAAGATGATTATTAGAGAAGGTGACATTTTTTGTTTGGTCCTTGGACCAAATATCCCTTCTCTACCCTTACCTCACATTGAGAAGACCACGGTCAGAGAAAGAGCCAACTGGAAATTATCCCCTAGTGCAGCTGAGGCAGCTTTTACTCCACCGCTTGATACAGTTCCACCGCCACCCACTTGGGGTGGAAGGAGTGATCCCTATGGGATGGAGTCACCTCCTCATGATTCTTCACAGCCCGCTGGTACTTCCTCACATGGGACGAGGGGTGGTTTTGCTAGCCATCACGATCCAGGTTTTCAGGCGGTCACAGCACAGATGTACAACCAAGAACGGCGCCTGGATGGGATGGAAGAAACTCTAGGATACATCCACAGGGATATGGAGAAATTATGTAATCATATGGAAGACATGGGCAACTTCCTTTATGACCGTTTTGGTTATGCAGATCACAGAGACTATGGATATCAAGGTGATCAAGGAGGAACGCCATACTATGATCCCATGGATTCTGCAGCAAGGGACTCTGAGGCCACACAATCAGATGGCGATGAGTAGATGCTTTGTGAGTATTATCTTCCTTTATTTCTTTGCTATGCTATATTTTTCTATATCTTATTATTGTTTCATATGATAAATGGAAGGATGATGCTTTACGACCACCACCATTGCTATTCTTGACATGCTTATATTTTCGATGTGGTTGTACAATAATAATGATTACACTGATGATTTACTTTTCGATATGGTTGTACCATGCGATGATGATATTATTTTTCTTGAGATTGTTGGATGCATGTGATTTACTTTGCTTGTTGTTTCTATCTTGAAAGATTTTCATTGATGATGATGATAAGTATTTTCTTGATGATTTGATTGATGATAAATGAACTCAAATTCATGATTGAAGATATAACCCTATCATGTTAAATTTATTTCTTCAATACATATTTGTCTATAGAAATATGACATTGATTGATGCATAAAATTTTAGGTAGATGTATTATTTGAAGAATAAAATTTAAAGGTGAAACTTCTCTTTTGAATAAAATGAGTATATTAGTATGATTTGTGAATTGAGATCAATTGATCAACCTAGTAGATGTTTAGTCTATTTTGCTCTTTGTTAGGAAATGAGAATCCAAGATCCATAAAAATAGTGAGAGACAACCCTACTTAGCACTATGTAAAATTGATAGTGGTACCTAAGACATGGGTTGAAGTCTATGACAAAAAGATAATGAGAGAAAATGATAATAAGACTCCTCTACTTGGCACTGTGTAAAATTGACAGTGGTACCAAAGAAAAGAGTTGAAGTCAAAAATAAAAAGTATGTGTCTATGCTGGTACATGCCATCTATGCAAAAATGACAAAATGCATGAAAAAAAAATATGTGTGGAAAAAGATCTTGGAAACCTGCTTCCTGTAAACAAAAGCATAACGGATTTGAACTGAAATTAGGTGAAGTCTTGAGATTGAAAATTCTATTTATTATACAGTTGCGAAGTTTTATTTGATTGAGTTGTAGATCTAGAGGATTGAGTTCTAAGAATGATATGTTTATTTAAAGTTTTGTAAATCAATTGATAGAATTTTTCATCGATAGGTTGTATTTTAGAAATTTATTGAGCATGAAAAGGTTATTCTTTTAATCAAAATTTTGATTTTTGCTTAAGGACAAGCAAAGTTTGAGCCTTATGTATTTTGATGACACCAAAATATATAGTATATTTTGTATCATTTTAGATACCTTTTCATGCTAAATTGAGGATCTTTTACTTGTTTTTATGCTGAATCCATCAAATATTGCAAAGTCTACTTCTATTTTGCTTTTTCATGATTTTCATTCAAAAAGGCATCATTTTAGGGTGTTTTTGAGTAAAATCAAACACATAGAAGAATTCTCATCATCAAGAAGAAGATACATGACAAATTTCATGCAAAACGGAGCAACAAACCAAAATACGGTAGTGCCGTAATCTATATTACGGTACCGTATTTCCATATGATACCGTAATATCGGAGCACCTGCCGTAATTTGGGAAAACTTCAGATCAGAAGATTGTGCGAAAAATACGGCACTGCTGTAAGATTTTACACTACCATATTTTGGAGCACTTTTGGAACAGAGACCATTGCTGAAATTACGGCACTGCCGTAAACTATTTCACAGGCCGTATTTTTCAGACATTTCCGACCAAAGAGTTGAGCCGATTTTATAGCAGTGTCGTGAACCATATTACGGTGCCGTATTTCCGAGCACTTTCAGAACAGAACACTCGAGCGATTTTACGGCAGTGCTGTGAACTATTACACTGCCGTATTTCTGTTTTTAAATGCGACTCCTAGGTTAATTTCGACGTCCAATTTTTGTGGAGAATATTGCGGGCGATCCAGAGCTTTAAATTAGATGCTATAAGAAGAAGGAAGAGAACTGACGACGAGAGGATCACGTAGACACCAAAAGCCCCAAATTGCATCCACTATCGAGGGAGATATCACGGTACACGCCGTTGCTTAGGGTTCCACCGCCGCGACCAATCCAGAGCACCTCCGGCCTTGATTTTCATACTGAAGCTTCGTCTGGAAAAGGAGACAACGTGCCAGAAGTTTCAGAACGAAAGGAGATCAATTTGAGGAGAAATCAAAGGAAGAAGAAGTGCCACCACTGTTCACCACTTTCATTGCAAATTACGACTGTGAAATATTTCACAGCCGTGCTGTATTTTCCTAAAACTCCTTTCTTGTTGATTTTTGATCTTCTGAAATTATGGTATTTTGTAATTCCTTCACCATGCTAGCTTAAACTTATTTTGGGACATGGGGGAGGAATTCCCTTTGATTTTCTTAATGACTAGATAATCTTTTACTTTCATCATGATTATTCTACTTTGATAATTTTACCTATGCGATTATTGCTCTAATATTTTCCTTAGTTTGCTTTTTGTCATCATGATTTAGAGTTTTCGCAATAAGGACCGACAGGTGATTTGCTTGAGAACTTGGAACCCTAAAATTGATTAATAGGAACTCACTGTAGTAAACTAGGTTAAGTTCTTATTTCTTTATTTTAGTAAGTTAAATTGTCATGATGATATTAATGAACTTAGGATTGAGTTATTGTGCCAAACGTGGAGATCTTGCACGAAAGTGAGGATCGGAACGTTGGAGAACCATTGGTAAAACGTGTGTTGAGTCTCGGATGGACGAAAGTGATCCTCGTGATTCCACTCGAGGCAATCAACTTAGAACTCGGATGCACGAAAGTGATCTTTGAGTTCTTTGATTGATGATTTACTTATCTTCAGCTTGGGATGAATGGTTATCTGCACGAAAGTGACATAATCCCTTTTTGAAGTAAATTGAGTCTTTATCATGTTAGAATTCGATTGATGAACATCTTTATATATCTAGTCATGGAAATCCAAGAGACTGAAACCCTAGTCCCAATTTCTCTCTAACATTATTCTCCCGCGTGTTTTCGCTCTCTGCTTGCCTTTCTCTTTTTCGATTGCCTAGATAGGAAGAAATCAATTATTCGGTACTTGACATCATAGGTCTCTCTGGGGATCGATATTTACTTTATTACTTCGAGTATCCGTGCACTTGCGGACACTACAAGTTAGGGACAACAAGTTTTGGAGCTGAGCTAGGGAGTGACAATAGCCCTGTACGCCAACACTTACGTTTTGGCCGCGACACCTGAAACGAGTCTACCTGCTTGTATTTAAAAGTGTGTCCTTTCGGATCACATCAATAATTATTCTAACTTGAATACCAAGACTACCAACATGTAAAACATAACACTAAACCTATAGAACCAATCTTAGATCAGGTGAACCAGACCTAAAACCCACTGAACCGTACAGAATTGCAGTGAACCGATCAATTTCACCCTGAACCAAGTTAAACCGAGACTTATAACTTAAATTACACAAAATATACAAGTAATCTAAAGACACACAGATTACCAATAAATAGGAAATTTCATAAGCTTTCCAAAGGCTACCTGAACCGGCCCAGATTCGACCGAATCAAGGTCGAACCGGTCAAAATTCAATAACTGACCGAAATTGAAATTGAATCGTTCACACTGTTGAACCGGTTCAATTCAATTTCAACACAGCCGATGGTTTACTTCTAACTAAACCAGTCCAAACTCTGAAATTTGGACCGAACCGCTACTCGCCCGGGCCGCCCTAACGCCGTCATGCAATGCTGCCGGACTCACGTCCGCTGCTTATGCCGGCGAGCTCGCGAGAGCACATCGAATGTCCATTCGCTGCCAAACTTTGCTAATAGACTCCTAACGACGACGCGAGGCTCCCCGACCAGCTTCGGTGAGCTTTCGACGCACAGTCGAAGCTCTCGAAGCAGACGAAAGTATCGACGGTGGCGCCGCCGCCGTCGATACTCAAAACTCAACCAAAGCCCATTAGAAGTTCATGAAAACTTTAGGAAAGGAAGTATACCTTGCTACGAAGCTGTATCGTAGCCTAGAACAGAGAGATCGTCAGCGATAGAGACGTTGGAAATCTGGAACAGGAGGCGGCGCCGCTCGAACTCCGGCGACAGGTTCGAGAGCGATTTCTTCTTACTGGCGGTGCGTCCAAGCTCGAAGAGAGGCTAGGGTTCAAGGTCTCGACCATACGGACAGAATCCCTCTAATATAGAGGCAAAACGTGTCCGTGAATGGTGAGAACGCGGGGTGGCGACTCGATAGCCGCAAAATTCGGAGAGGACGACGAGTTGACTCCGTCCCAATTCAAACTCAAACTTAAACCAAATAAAATAGGCGTGTATTAATAAATAAAACTCAACTTACCCCAGTGGTTGGGCTGATCTAAACTCTTAGCCGCGTTGCAAGTTCAATCCCTTGCGGATGTGTTTTAAGTTTTTGATTTAAAACTTATTATTTTTATCATTTAAAAATTTTGAAAAAAATTCCAGAAAATCAGAAAAATTCTAAAATACAATTTCTGAATTTTCCAAAATTTAAAATTTAAAATTAATAAAAGAAAATTCAAAATTTTAGGTTATAACACTTAAAATTAATGGTGCTCCCCCTGATGCTATTAAACTAAAGCTTTTCCCTTTTTCTCCCAGGGATCGAGCCAGGGCATGGTTGCAATCTTTAACGCAGGGTCTATCACAACGTGGACCAACTATCTCAAGCCTTCTCGTCAAAGTATTTCCCACCGAGCAAAACAGTCCATCTTAGAAATCTAATCACCAACTTTTCCCAACGAGAAGGAGAGTCCCTTTATGAAGTATAGGACCAGTTCAAGGAACTACTGAGGATGTGCCCACACCATGGTCTACAGAAATGGGTGATCATTCATACCTTTTATAGTGGATTGCTATATCAGACCAGACTTTCTGTAGATGATGCCACTAGTGGGGCTCTAATGAACAAAAATTATGATGATGTGATGGAGTTGATTGACGACATGGCCCTCAACCATTATCAATAGCCAGGAGACAGGAGCCAGCCAGTTCGAAATTCAGGGAAGTTTGATATGAACATGATTAATTCCCTAGTAGCAAAAGTAGATTCACTTTCTTCTAAGCTTGACTCTATTAATGTTTCTACTTCTAACTCTATGACTTGTGATGTCTGTGGAGTGACAGGACATTCTTCTAATGGCTGCCACATCTTGAGCGCCCCTTCTGAATAAGTCAACACTATTGGGAGTTTCAGGAATCAGAACGACCCCTACTCGAACGCATACAATCCAGGATGGAGAAATCATCCAAATTTCTCCTACAGGACGAATCAAGGGCAAATCCCTCCTGCAAATTTGGTTAACCCAAATTCTTCTTCTAATTTCAGGCCTCCTTCTAGAATACAACATCCAGCCACTGCTCAAAGACAACCAGATCTTCCTCCAAAATCCAGATTAGAGTCAATGATAGAGAGTTTCATGGCAAGCTAAATGAAGCAGACCGATACTATAAGTGAGCAAATGCGCCAGCTAAACTCGAAAGTAGACTCCATGTCCACTCATTCTAAAGACATTCATGATTGACTTACCAACTCACTCAAAGGGTCGATGCGTCCTCTAAATCCCAAGAGAAAATTAACCACAGCGAGCATTGTAATGCGATAATGACAAGGAGCGGAATCCAATTAGAAGACCCCAAGATGCCCGAACCTAAAGAAAAGACAAGGCACGTTTCACTCGAGGAAATTCTGCCTGAATAAGTCTTCACGGTTAATCCAGAGCCAGAACAGCAAAACTCGAATGTGTCAAAGGAGCATGTTTATATTCCACCTCCTCTATACATGCTGCCCATCCCTTTTCCTCAGCGACTAGCTAAGGCTAAATTGGATCGGCAATTTGGAAAATTTTTGGAGGTATTAAAGAAACTCTATATCAATATTCCTTTCACTGACGGTTTTTTACAAATGTCGGCATATGCCAAGTTCTTAAAGGAGATCCTATCCAATAAGCAAAAGATTGAGGAGCAAGGAACAGTTGCACTAACTGAAGAATGCAGTGCCATCCTTCAGAATAAGCTTCCGACCAAACACAAAGATCCAGAGAGTTTTTCCATTCCATGTCAAATTGGGAATATGCCTTTCGATAAAGCTCTCTATAATTTAGGAGCGAGTGTTAGCTTAATTCCATTGTCTATTTACAGGAAGTTGGGTATGGGTGAGATGAAGCCTACCTCCATATCTCTTCAGTTAGCTGATCGATCAGTGCGCCGACCAGTTGGAATCATTGAAGATGGGCCAATAAAGGTCAGAGAGTTTTTTATCCCCACAGACTTCATTGTGCTAGAAATGGAAGAGGATACTCGACTACCCATCATCCTGGGGCACCCCTTTCTCGCAACTTCCGGCGCCGTTATTGATGTGAAAAATGAGAAATTGGCATTGAATGTTGGTGAGGAGAAGTTAGAATTTGACTTGGCTTCTACTCTAAAAAAGCCTTCTTTTGTAGGGTCCTGCTGCAACATGGAAACTATGGAGGACAACATTGAACCTACCTCGCCGACCACCGAAGATGCCTTGGAAGTCTGTCTACTGAGTGATGAACACGAGAATGAGACTAATGAACCTCAGGACCAAGTAAAAAAGTTTGGGGTTTGCTCACACCGAGATATTCAGGAAACCGCAATTCGAAAGTCTTGGACAGGTTAAGTCTGGTCCTTCTGAAAAGAAGGAGTTGGAACTCAAACCCCTCCCAGATAACCTTAAATATGAATTTATCTATGCTAACTCTACTCGTCCTGTGATAATTAGTGCTGATCTAAATGCAGAGGAAACGGAGAAGCTTCTGAAAGAACTACACCTCCATAAACAGGTAATTGGGTATTCATTAGCGGATATTAAGGGAATTAATCCTTCGTTCTGTATGCACAGGATCTTTTTGGAGAGCGATAGTAAGGCCTCTATGGAATTCCAGCACCATTTGAACCCAAATATGAAAGAAGTGGTTAAGAAAGAGATATTGAAATTACTTGATGCGGGGGTCATTTACCCAATATCAGATAGTGAATGGGTAAGTCCGGTGCATGTAGTGCCTAAGAAGGGTGGAGTCACTGTAGTCAAGAACGAGAACAACGAGCTTATACCTACCCGCACTATGATTGGGTGGCGCATGTGCATCGACTATAGGAAGCTAAACAAAGCCACGCGCAAGGATCACTGCCCACTTCCATTTATTGACCAGATGCTGGAATGGCTAGCAAAGAATTCTCACTTCTGTTTCCTTGATGGCTTCTCAGGGTTTTTCCATATCCCTATTCATCGAGAGGATCGGGAAAAGAGGACCTTCACCTATCCTTATGGGACATTTGCCTACTGCTGAATGTCGTTTGGGCTATGTAACGCCCCGGCTACTTTTCAAAGATGCATGGTTTCAATTTTGTCTGATCTTACAGAAAACATAATGGACGTTTTCATGGATGATTTCTCAATTTATTGTTGGTGTATATGCCCTAAGGACCTAATTCTGGTCTGTTACTTGTACTATTTGACATTGATATTTATATCATAATAGCATTGTCGTTATCATTATTTGTTTACATTTGTGAACATGTACTTATATGATAATGTCCTTGGAGACAGATTGGATCTGTGCTCAAACTATTGTCCCTAGTCAATGTACCTTAGTGGATATGGGACAGCTATGGTACTTGTAAGACTGGTATATGGGCTGGTTAGGCACGAGGTGCTAACGCAAACATATGGGTATATCAGTGGTAGATATACTGGACTGACCTGCTGTGAGGCAGTGACTTGGTGTCACGAGTTATCCTCACAAGTGATAGGAGATGCATTGATCCCTTGACTTGAGGTCATTGGCCATTCTATAAGGTTAGGGATATGCTTTGATACAACCTAACGCCTTGCCGTAGTTGGGAGGTAATAACGATTGTCATTGGGCATGTCACGACCCATATGAGAAGGTCAATGCACAGACATAGGATTTGCCCCTTCCTAAGGGAAGCATGATATCCATGGAGCTCCTCTATTGGTTCTATGACTGAAAGTATATGGCCATACCTAGGTTAGACCTGATTTAGTCATAGCCATGAGATTGAATAGAAACAAGTGATGACACACTTGGCCAATCCGATATCAGTTCGGCAAAGAGACTGTAATGCATCTGTACCTGGTTGCGATGATGGGGATGTCGATGTCGATATCCATTCCGATGACTTGGGTAGCAGCGATGCACTGCTAGGTGCCACTCACTGCTTGTGGTGACCTTAGGTCTGCACTACCAACGTCAGAGGATCCTACAGGGTCGCACACCTTGATACTCGAGTTCTCGTATTGATCGGGAAGCCTTATGATCGAGTTATTGGATAACTCGGATCTGTTTTGGAGATTTCATCAGCGCCAATGGGCCTGATGAGATGGAAGAGACTTATTGGAGCCAACTTCCATTTATAGCATTTTAACCATGGTTAGCCCAATTTGACCATGGGTTAAATTGGATTGGATCCAATGGCTTGGTTAACATGAAAAATGGACCTTGGGCTGGGCCCATTTAAAAGGTTGAGCTTAATGGGCTTAAGGAGAAGAAAAGGGATGGCGCATGCTTAACCCTAGTTAGACTAGGGTTAGGGCCTATGCCTCATGTAAGTTTAATTAATCATGATAAAATAGGGGATAATTAATTAATTAATTAGAGTCCTATTTTTTTGGGATTAAATGGGCTGATTTATTTGAATTAATTAGAGTCCTAATTGGATTAGGATTTAATTAATTAAATAAATAATTAGAGTCCTAATTGGATTAGGACTTGATTCAAAGCTTAATTTGAATCTTGATCAAACCTCCCCTTGAGTCCTAATTGAATTAGGACTTGATCAAGTCGCCCACTTAAGTCCTAATTGGATTAGGACTAGTCTTGATCAAACCATCCATGTAAATCCTAATAGGATTAGGACATGATCAAGGAGCCCACATGAGTCCTAATTAGATTAGGATTTAAATTCCTACTTCTTCTCCTAGCCACCCAATTTGTTTGAATTGAGGCCACAAGTAAACCGCCTATGGTCTTTATAAATAGAGACCTTGGCCGCCCCTCTCAACACACTAATTTCTCTTGAAGGCGTGATCAATTGAGAGGGCGATCAAGTGAGGGCGAGTGGCTCCATCCTTTCCATCAAACCGCAAGTGTTCATCTTCCCTTCTCCTTGGCGAAAGGTGAACTTGTTCTTGGTGGCATCTCCTTCTTCCTCCTTGTTCTTGGCGCATCTCCCTTTGGTGGTGGCGCAAGTCTCTTGGAGGGCTCTACCAAGGCTTGGATCTTCTTCCCGAGGCTAGCACCGGGCATGGAAGAAGAGGCTCGAGGTATCTGTGTGTATGAAACTGCAGAGGGCGCACGCTTGGGCGCCTACCTTAACATCGGCCTCATCTTGCTTTAAGGTATTTTCTATCTCATCGTGTCGACTCTCTCGCTTGACGATCTTCACTGGGTTTTTGGGACTGGCCTGTTTCAGGGATATTCTTCCGTTGTGCTATGTATTTATGTCAATAAAACTCTGAAAATTTGTAAAATATCCCCGGGGTTTCCCAATAGTGGTATAAGAGCGACTTGCGAAACTCGAACGATGTTTTTCATGCTTTTCATGCTCACATGCGATATTTCAATTTTTGAAATTGTATGTTGCATGGCGCATAGTTTTTCTAAAGTAGAAAAATTAGGGTTTCTTGTTTCTATCACCTTTTCAATCTCTTTTGGATTTTTGGGTTATTTTTCTTGCATGATTTAAGGATCAAAGGCGCATGTGGTTTTGTCAAGTAGGACGGGCATTGTGTCTTCGGACTGGCGGAGTCTCTTGATCTGACAAAATTACCAGCCGAGAGGATCTTTGAAATCATCATGAAAATTAATCGCGAATAACAAAAGATTTGTGAGAAGAAGATGAGGAAAAGAAACTGGTTTTATGAAAAAGTAAAATTTCAGATTTTATGTTTTTAATGAGCATGTAGAATTGCATGTGTAAATACCTTGATTGTGCATAATGTTGTGATCATGAGTCAAGCCCCCTTGCATGCCTGTGATGTATCCTTGTGCGGCCTGCGTGCCATCTTTTTCTTTATTTTTGTAAAAGTAAGATGAAGATTAAGGGAAGGAGCTTGGTGGCGCATCTTGGATGGTGGCGCAACAAGCATCCTACTTGGATTGGTGGCGCATGCAAGATGGTGCTGGTGGTGCATGCAAGATGGTGCAAGCTTGCTTGGTGGCGCAAGCATAGCATGGCCGAGCCTTAGGGCTTGTGAGCTAGCTATGTTGGACCTTGCAGGATGGCGATTCACCCTTGGAGGACCTTGGAGCCAACCTTGAAGTTCAAAATAGAGGTCGGCTAGGTCTAGTTCTTGGGGCTTGAGTCTTAGGTCAAGAGTTGAACCTCCTTCTTGGCATGGGTTGGTTCAATGTCTTGAATAAGTCATGATCACATCATTCTTTTACTGCTTATCCTATCTGCTAAAGCATGCCTGTATTGTTTTATCATTATGTTATCACTATAGGAATGCATGCCTGTAATGCTAGACATAAGATAAAACTAATTGAGACCTCAAAAACCCTCATTCAAAATATCAAGTCTAGTAGCCTTCTAACGCGTAGCCCTCACTAAGCTATCGATCAGTGGTGTTGTGAACTGTTTCCCACCCTCGTGGGACACACCCACTTATCTTTAGAAAGTGCGTGGTGGCAATGGTTTCCCCAGTCGGTTTTAATCGGGCGCGCCTTCGCAAGGAAACTCGTTGGCCCTGGGCATAACGGTTAGGAATGAACTTGACTAGAAGTTCATATGTGCTGGGCACATGATGAAAGTCTAGAGGCATCGTTGAAAGGTTAGGGTTTCATGCTGTATCCAGCCCTCACTGGACATGAAATGCCTAGACTGTTTCAATGAGGGGAATTGCTTGGAGCAATCGGCCGGCGTGCCCACCTTACGAAGCATGAATTACTTTGTGCATCTCATCCCACCCTCGTGGGACGTGAAGCCTCATGTGAAATAAGGATCCTATCTCACTAGGAAGCCTTTATCTTCTCGATTGACTTTGTGGGTTGCCAATTCGATTAAAATAGTGGGAGACATGATCATTTAAAACAAGTCCAGTTTAAATGATCTGAAGTTGTACTAATATGCTTTTCTTGGTTATTGTAGAATAATGACTACGAACAATAGCAGACTGTCACTGCGATGCCTTCTAGAGAAGGACAAGTTGGTTGGATCCAACTTGATGGATTGGTATATAAACTTGAGAATCGTTCTCAAGTTTGAAAAGAAGCTCCATGTCCTTAGGCAGCCTATTCCTGACCCACTTCCATGCTCGGCCTCAACGGATGAGAAAGATGCTTACGATAAGCATCAGGCTGATACTTTTGAGGTTGCACAATTGATGCTAACTAACATGTCGCCCGAGCTTCGAGGGCAATATGAATTAAAGAGTGCTTCTGAGATTATTTCTAATCTAAAGCAGCTCTTTGATGAATTGGTTAGGCTCAATCCTCCTAAAGTTGAAATTCCATGTGTTGAGCCGATTGGCTTAACAAAGGAAATGGAATTAAAAATGAAAAGGGCCAGAAATAACAGGTGCCTGTCATGTGGAGGACCACTTCACATTTTAAAGGACATGGTGCGACTTCAGAATGGGAAGAAGAGAAGCAAGGTTTCGTCTTCATGCTCAGGTATATATGTTACAGAAGTCAACCTTTTTACTTCTATGTCATGGGTAATAGATACCACATGTGGAGCTCATATTTGTACAAATATGTAGGGGCTCAAGAAAAGTAGATCGGTGCAGACTGGAGAGATTGACCTACGAGTAGGAAACGGGGCACAGGTTGCTGCTGTTGCTGTAGGAGTTTTGACTCTTTCCTTGCCTTCTGGACTTCAACTAGAGTTAGATAATTGCTATTGTGTACCTTCGCTTACTAAGAACATTGTATCCATTCCTTGCTTGGCAAGGAAATGATTTAAATTTGAAATAAATAAGAACTCTTGTTCTTTTTTGTTTGCAAATATGTTCTATGGAAAGGGTACATTATGCAATGGTCTATATGTGTTGGACATGGATAACTCTATATGTAACATAAATCACAAAAGGACCAAACTGAGTGGTTCAGTTGGTGCTTTCCTATGGCATTGTTGATTAGCTCATATAAACAAGAATCGCATTCAACAACTCCATGCAAATGGGTTGTTAGATTCAAGTTCCTTGGAGGAATTTGATACTTGTGAGCCTTGTTTATTAGGGAAAATGACAAAGGTGCCCTTCACCAAGACAAGTGAGAGGGCAGGAGGTTTATTGGACCTTATACACAGTGATGTGTGTGGACCATTCAATAAACAAGCCAAAGGAGGACACAACTACTTCATTACCTTTACTGATGATTTCAGTATGTATGATTATGTCTACTTGATGAGACATAAATCTGAATCCTTTGAGAAATTTAAGGAATTCAAGAAGAACCAGCTTGGTAGATCCATTAAGGCTCTTCGATCAGATCGTGGTGGAGAGTACCTGAGTGGTGACTTCCTTGACTATCTAAAAGAGTGTGGGATTCTATCCCAACTCACTCCACCTGGAACACCTCAATGGAATGGTGTGTCTGAAAGGAGAAATCGAACTCTGTTGGACATGGTTCGATGTATGATGAGTCATGCAACTCTACCTCCCTCATTCTTGGGACATGCACTAGAGACAGCTTCTCTGATACTGAATAACGTTCCATCTAAGAGTGTCTCAAAGATTCCATACGAGGTATGGAGTGGGAGACGCCCTAATCTATCTTTTATAAAGATCTGGGGATGCGAGGCATATGTCAAGCGTCAGGATTCTAGCAAACTAGAACCTAGATCTGATAAATGTGTGTTTGTGGGGTACCCTAAGGAAACTAAGGGTTACTACTTCTATGTTCCCACCGAGAACAAAGTTTTTGTTGCTCAGGGTGCTGTCTTTCTAGAGAAAGAATTTCTCATGAAAGAAGTTAATGGGAGGAAGTTTGACTTGGATGAGGTCCAAGTGCAACCACATGACATAGATATGGAACCTGAGCCACCTGTACCAGTTGCTAGGCAACCTGAGGCTCAGACACAGGCCCCACATAGGTCTGGGAGAATTCTTCATGCACCTGAGAGGTATGGGTCGCTGCCGACCCAACATGACGGGATCTTCATCATTGAGGATGAACCCAGGACTTATGATGAGGCGGTCAGTGGACCGGACTCCGAGAGATGGCTTGAGGCCATGCGATCCGAGATGGATTCCATGTCAACTAACCAAGTCTGAGATTTTGTTGAGTTACCTGATGGGGTAAAGCCCATAGGGTGTAAATGCGTCTTCAAGAGGAAGACAAACATGGATGTCAACATAGTTATCTATAAAGGTAGACTAGTGGCTAAGGGATTCAAATAAATCCACGGGGTGGATTATGATGAAACCTTCTCGCTAGTTGCCATGTTCAAATCCATTCGGATTCTGCTTGCTATAGCTGCATAAATGATTACGAGATATGACAGATGGATGCGAAGACAGCTTTCCTTAATGGGAAGCTAGCTGAGGATGTGTATATGACACAACCTAATGGCTTCGTCCATCCTTCAGAGGCCAATAAGGTCTGCAGGCTAAAAAGATCCATCTATGGATTAAAGCAAGCATCTCAAAGCTGGAATATTTGATTTGATGAAGCTGTGAGAGATTATGGCTTTATCAAAAGCGAAGATGATGCCTGTGTATACAGAAAATTCAGTGGGAGCTTGGTGACTTTTCTAGTCTTGTATCTCGATGACATACTGCTCATCGGGAACGACATCCCTAGTCTTCAAGCTGTGAAGACATGGTTAGGGAAGTGTTTTGAGATGAAAGACTTAGGGGAGGCCGCCTATATCCTAGGCGTGAGGATCGATTGGGATAGATCCAAGAAGCTCTTAGCCCTTAGTCAGAGTACATACATTGATAAGGTCCTAGAGAGGTTTAGCTTAGAGCAATCCAAGAAAGGGTACCTTTCAGTGAGACACAGCCTTACTCTCTCAAAGAGCCAGTGTCCCACCACACAGGCTGAGAGGGATGACATGAGTCGAGTACCCTATGCTTCGGCAGTAGGATCGATCATGTATGCAATGTTGTGTACTAGACCAGATGTGGTTTATGCTGTGAGCATAACCAGCCGATACCAATCCAATCCTAGAATACAGCACTGGGTGGCTGTAAAGAACATCCTGAAGTATCTGAGAAGAACTAAGGATTTGTTCCTAGTCTATGGGGGACAGGAAGAGCTCAGTATGCAGGCCTACACTGATGCATCTTTCTAGTTTGACCCTGACGACTTTAGATCACAGGCCGGCTATGTGTTCAAGATGAATGGAGGCGCTGTGTGCTGGAAGAGCTTCAAGCAATCCACCATCGCTGATTCTACAACCGAGGCTGAGTATGTGGCCGCTTTTGAGACAGCCAAAGAAGCGTTTGGATAAGGAAGTTCATTTTTGAACTTCAGGTCGTACCTAGTGCAGTGGATCCCATTGAAATCTACTGTGATAACAATGGAGCAATTGCACAAGCCAAGGAACCAAGGTCTCATCAAAAATCCAAACACATACTCAGGAGATTTCACCTGATCAGAGAGATCATCGACAGAGGTGATGTCAAGATTAGCAGAGTTGACATAGAGAACAATCTAACAGACCCATTGACCAAGGCTTTGGTGCAGCAGAAGCATGATGGTCATGCTAGAGATATGGGGTTAAGATTTCTCAACCTCTAGGTCTTAGTGCAAGTGGGAGATTGTTGGTGTATATGCCCTAAGGACCTAATTCTGGTCCGTTACTTGTACTACTTGACATTGTTATTTATATCATATTGGCATTGTCGTTATCATTATTTGTTTATATCTGCGAACATGTACTTATATGATAATGTCCCTGGAGACAGATTGGATCTGTGCTCAAACTATTGTCCCTAGTCAATGTACCTTAGTGGATATGGGACAGCTATGGTACTTGTAAGACTGGTATATGGGCTGGTTAGGCACGAGGTGCTAACGCAGACATATGGGTATATCAGTGGTAGATATACTGGACCGACCCGCTGTGAGGCAATGACTTGGTGTCACGAGTTATCCTCACAAGTGATAGGAGATGCATTGATCCCTTGACTTGAGGTCATTGGCCATTATTGTGTCCGCAAGTGCACGGATACTCGAAGTAATATAAAAATATCGAACCACAGAGACCTTGTTGTCAAGTACTGAATAATCGATTTCTCGCTAGCTAGGCAATCGAAAAATAGTGAATCAAAATATCGAAAAGAACACGGAGAAAATATCAGAGAGGAAATTGGGACTAGGGGTTCATTTACTTTAATTTGTAATGACTAGATTAAGATAAGTATTTGTCAATCTAATTCTATCACGATAAAGGTATAATTTACTTCATAAATAAATTATCTCTCTCTCGCGCAAACAACCATACAAAGAATCGATCCCCACTCTCGTGCAAGATCTATTCAATGCTGAGAATAAGTAAATCATCAACTAAGAACTCGAGGATCACTCTCATGCATCTGAATTCTAGGTTGATCACCTCAAGTGGAAACTCAAAGATCACTCTCGTGCATCCGAGTCTCAACACTAGTTTTACTCAAGGGTTTCCAATGACTTGATACTCAATCTCTTGCAATCGCACGGATTAGCGATTGGCATGGATAGCCTACCAGTGATTAGTGCTTGAACTCTCTGTGCATCTTATCTCGCCTGAGCGGGACGCGGAGACCAAGTATGAAATCTGGATCCCATCTCACTAAAAAGAGTTTTACTCTTTCGGACTGTTTTATTGGATTTTTCAGTCAGATAAAATAGTGAGAAAAGAATCATTCTTAAGTCCTGGATTGATTCTAACATGGATACTGACCTTGTTGTTCTTGCAATGTTGTAGATTTCTGCAGCAACGAACACCACAGGGCTCAATTTGCGATCCATACTGGAAAAGGAGAAGTTTGCTGGGCCAAACTTCTCAGACTGGTACAGACAGCTTAAGATTGTTCTTAAGGCTGAGAGGAAACTGTATGTCCTTGAGACGGCAATACCGGCTCAACCCGCAGCGAACGCCGCAAGGGCGGTTCGGGATGCTTATGAGAAGCACGTCAGTGATAGTACTGATGTCGCTTGCCTTATGCTTGCATCAATGACGCCAGAGCTCCAGCGTCAGCATGAGGATTTATCTGCTATTGATATTATAGCAAATCTCAAGATGCTGTATGCTGCACAGGCAAGGACTGAACGCTATAACTTGACGAAACTTTTCTTTCAGAGCAAACTGACTGAAGGGAGTCCAGTGGGAGCTCACGTACTCAAGATGATTGGGTACAAGGAGGCTCTAGAGAAACTGGGACACACCATCAATCAGGAACTTGTTGTAGACATTATCCTGCAGTCTCTCCCGGCCTCTTTTGATCCGTTCATTATTAATTTTAATATGAACAAGATCGATTGTACTCCGGCAGAGTTACTGAACATGCTCTGTACCACAGAGCAGACTCTTGAGAAGGGAAAGCCTTCCTCCTCTGTCTTGCTGGTTCCTTCAAGGAACAAGAAGAAGGGGAAGAAGGGCAAAGCCCCTATCAAGAGCTACAACAAGGCTCTGAAACAAAAGATAAAGCGGTCAAAGGACAACAGATGTTTCCATTGTGGCCAGCTCGGTCACTGGAAGAGGGACTGTAAAGCGCTCCAAGGAGAGAAGAAGGGAAGCAAGCCTTTCACTTCTGGCTCAGGTATTTACGTGACTGAAGTCATGGTAGCTTCTTCTATTTCATGGGTGTTGGACACTGCATGTGGAGTTCACATTTGTTCAAATGTACAGGAACTCAAGAGAAGAAGACAGGTGGGACAGCATGAGGTGGACCTACGAGTTGGAAACGGGGCACGGGTTGCTGCTGTTGCTGTAGGACAATATAACATCTCTTTACCATCTGGTTTTGTATTAGAACTTGACAATTGTTATTTTGTACCGAGCAAAACTAAGAATATTATCTCTATTCCTGCTCTTGTCAGGAAAGGATTTTCTTTTGAATGCAAAACTTTAAAGTGTTGTATTTCATTTGATAATATTGTTTATGCTACTGGCTCAATTAACAATGGGTTATACATGTTGGACATGGAATGTTCTGTACAACAAATTGATAATAAGAAAGCCAAGTATGCTGATGACAGCACCTTGCTATGGCATAGTCGTTTAGGCCATATTAACAAGAAGCGCATTAAGCGGTTGCATGACCATGGACTGCTGGGATCATTCTCCTATGAGGAGCTTGATACATGCAAAGCTTGTTTAATGGGCAAAATGACGAAGACTCCTTTTTCTAATAAAGGTCAAAGGGCTTCAGGTTTACTTGACCTTATTCACAGTGATGTGTGTGGGCCATTTAGTAAACATGCCAGAGGTGGCTATTCATACTTCATTACTTTTACTGATGATTTCAGTAGATATGGTTATGTCTATCTAATGAGACATAAGAGTGAATCTTTTGACAAGTTCAAAGAGTTCAAAAATGAAGTACAGAATCAGCTAGGCCGGAATATCAAGGCCCTTCGATCCGATCGAGGTGGAGAATACTTGAGTCGAGAGTTTACTGACTATCTGAAGGAGTGTGGGATTATCTCACAGCTCACTCCGCTAGGAACACCACAATGGAATGGTGTGTCCGAGAGGAGAAATATAACCTTATTGGATATGGTTCGTTCGATGATGAGTCAGGCTACTCTACCTTACTCCTTTTGGGGATTTGCACTGGAAACAGCTGTAAAGGTACTAAACCGAGTGCCATCCAAGGCCGTTTCAAAGACTCCATATGAGTTATGGTATGGGAAACAGCCAAGCTTGACATTTATCAAAATCTGGGGTTGTGAGGCTTATGTCAAAAAGCTCGCCTCTGGAAAACTAGAAAGCAGATCTTATAAATGTATCTTTGTCGGTTACCCTAAAGAAACTAAGGGTTATTATTTCTATGATCCCAAAGAGAACAAAATATTTGTTGCTCAAACGGCTATTTTTCTTGAGAAGGAATTTCTTCTGCAAGAAGCCAGTGGGAGAGAAATAAAACTGGATGAAAGTCCAGAAGAGGGACAAAGTAGTCAAGCTCAGTTGGATGTGAAGTGTCCCCTTAACAAGGGGGGGCGAAACCCTAATAGGCGCATATGGAGGTTTTGACATAGCGGAAGGGGGTTTCTAGGATCTTTGCAGATAGTATGATCAACATAAATCTTATACAATGAAAAGAACCATACCGATGCCATTGTATGGATGGTGTCTAGGAAGAAGAGACTCAAGTGCTTCTCCTCCAAATGGCTCGCACACAAGATGTGATCGCCTACTCCCTTAGTGCTCCTTGTGCTAGCAAGGTTCTAAGGAGTCCTTGTCGAATGGAAGGGAAGAGAATCCTTTGCTTGGCGAGACCTTCTCTTTTTTGTCTACCTCTTCTCACCTCACGAAAGTCTTGGCGTCGAGAGAGAAGAACAAAGGGCGAGAATAGAGTTGCTTGGCATGAACGTGAGGCGTGGTCACGTTAGAGAACATGCTAGCTAAAAATAGCAAAGCCTCAACGTTCACTTGTTCACACCAATTGAACAAGTCGCAAATCTTTTTTTTTTTTTTCCCTTTGAACCATGCGCTCACTTGATGAGCCGGTTCACTTTGGTCTGGTTCAAAGACCAATTAACCCAAGCCATTAGCCCAGATCACATTAAACCCTAAGGTTCTTGATCTGACCGTTGATCTCTTGATGCTGCTGATCTCACCGATCTAGCATCCATTCTCTCGATCGAAGCTTACCGATCTCAAGCCCTAATCAATCAAACATGATCAGACCAGACCTCACTTACAATCAGAGATTAAATCCCTTTAAACTGAACCAAAACAATTCAGTCCATACGATCTGACTTAAGTAAGCCATATCATCAAATTGTGCGACCCTAAGGGTTTCCTTTAAATGTCGGTAACGATAACTTACGTTATCACGATCAGTGAGGGGTATCTAGCAACACATCACTGTCTCCCGATATAAAGAAAAGAGTCTTCCAAGACTACACCCAAACCACAGCACAAGTGTGAATCCAACTCACAAGGCAAACAAGCTTCCTTTGCCACTGGATGTTCTTTATTGGACAAACGTGTCAAGCTTGTAACTCCAATATGACGAGCATGATTAGATCAGATGAACATAGTCACCTGGGTATGGCCATACACTTTCTCAATCATCTCATCCAGGGGGCCCCTTTAGAACATCACACTCCAATTAAGGAGACGGCAATCCTATATCTATCACTAGTGCCCTAACATGACTCATGATCATTATCCAAGATAATCTATAACCATTATGTTTCAAATGATATTGAACTACCTCAAAACAATGACAATCATCATTTAGAAACACAAGTGATCTCAAGTCAGAGGACATGTGCCACTTGTTGCATTCAAGGATCATTCACATTGTGACAAGCAATTGAATATCCTAGTAGGGTCTGTCCAGTACATCCAATGTACCCATAAGTCTACATCTTATTCCATGCTCGAAGCATCCTATAAGATTAGAATACATATTAGTCTCAATCATATCAAGGCTGTCTCATGTTCACCAAGATATCTCGACTAAGGACAAAAATGCATGTCAGCCAAGCTGAACAGCATTGAGACATTATTCAGAAGTATATGTATTGCAGCAGATAATATAATAATCTGAATAACAACCATTGCCTTTATAAACATAAGAGTTTATACATGATACTGATACAATCCCAAGGCCTCAAACATTAGCCTTAAGGGCATACCCCAACAATCTCCCACTTGCACTTAATCTAATGGTTGAGAAATCTCAAACCCATATTATTACAGTGCTTCTCATGCTTCTGCTGCGCCAGAGGCTTGGTAAGCGGGTCAACCAGATTGTCATCTGTATGAACCTTGCAGACTTTGATCTCGCCTCGATCAATGATCTCCCGGATCAAATGAAACCGTCTCTGTATGTGCTTGGACTTCTGGTGCGACCGTGGTTCCTTTGCTTGTGTGATTGCTCCAGTGTTATCACAGAAGATAACCAAAGGATCTGCACTCGAAGGAACAACACCAAGTTCCTGAACGAACTTACGAATCCACACTGCCTCCTTTGATGCTTCTGAGGCTGCAACATACTCGGCTTCTGTTGTGGAATCAGCAACGATAGACTGTTTGAAACTTTTCCACACCACTGCTCCACCATTCAAGCTAAAAACATAGCCTGATTGCGATCGGAAATCATCCTGGTCAGATTGGAACGAAGCGTCAGTATATCCTTCAATACTGAGTTCTTCCTGACCTCCATATACCAAGAACATATCTTTGGTCCTCCGCAGATATTTTAAAATGTTCTTGACTGCAATCCAGTGCGCCTGACCTGGATTACTTTGGAACCGACTGGTCACGCTTAACCCGTAAGCGACGTCAGGGCGAGTACACAACATCGCATACATAATGGACCCAATAGCCGAAGCATAAGGCGTATTGTCCATTTCATCTTTCTCAGTCTGTGTTTGTGGACACTGACTCTTCGAAAGATTCAGACCATGTCTGACTGGAAGATATCCTCTTTTAGAATTCTCTAAATGGAATCTCTCCAGGACCTTATCGATGTAAGTACTCTGGCACAGCCCGAGAAGCCTCTTAGATCTATCCCTGTAGATCTTCACACCTAACACATAGGCTGCTTCTCCTAAATCTTTCATCTGGAAACATTTCCTTAACCATGCTTTAACAGCATGCAGTTCAGGAATATCGTTTCCAAGGATTAAGATATCATCGACGTAGAGGACTAGGAAAGTAATCACGCTCCCACTAAACCTCTTATATACACACGGGTCATCTTCGTTCTTGATGAAACCAAACTCACAGATTGATTCATCAAAACGAATATTCCAGCTTCTAGATGCTTGCTTAAGTCCATAAATAGACTTCTTTAACTTGCATATTTTATGACGATCTGATGGATTAGTGAAACCTTCAGGTTGTGTCATATACACATCCTCATCCAGTTTTCCATTAAGGAAAGCGGTCTTCACATCCATTTGCCAGATCTCATAATCATAATATGCCGCTATCGCAAGTATAATCCGAATAGACTTGAACATGGCTACAGGAGAGAAAGTTTCATCATAATCTATCCCGTAGATTTGTTTGAAACCTTTCGCAACTAGCCTGCCCTTATAGGTAACCACGTTACCATCCATGTCAATCTTCTTCTTGAAGATCCATTTACAGCCTATAGGGATTACTCCCGGAGGCGGATCAACCAAATCCCAGACTTGGTTATCTGACATGGAGTCCATCTCGGCTCGCATAGCTTCAAGCCATCTAGCTGAATCCGGTCCACTGACCGCATCCGCATAAGTAAGGGGTTCATCATGATCAATGATGTAGACTCCGTCATAGCGCTCAGGCTGTCGACGGATCCTTCCCGATCTTCGCGGTTCCCGTGATATCTGAGCCTCAGGTTGTTCAATAACCTGTTCTACCGGCTCAGGCTCATCCAACTGTGCTTGACTACTTTGTCCTTCTTCTGGATTCACATCCAGCTTTATTTCTCTCCCACTGGCCTCTTGCAGAAGAAACTCCTTCTCAAGAAAAATAGCCGTCCGAGCAACAAATACCTTGTTCCCTTTGGGATCGTAGAAATAATAACCCTTAGTTTCCTTAGGGTAACCGACAAAGATGCATTTCTCAGATCTGCTCTCTAGTTTCCTAGAGGCGAGCTTTTTGACATAAGCCTCGCAACCCCAGATCTTGATAAATGTCAAGCTAGGCTGTTTCCCATACCATAACTCATATGGAGTCTTTGAAACTGCCTTGGATGGCACTCGGTTTAGTACCTTTGCAGCTGTTTCCAGTGCAAATCTCCAAAAGGAGTAAGGTAGAGCAGCCTGACTCATCATAGAACGAACCATATCAAGTAATGTTCTATTTCTCCTCTCGGACACACCATTCCATTGCGGTGTTCCTGGCGGAGTGAGCTGTGAGATAATCCCACACTCCTTCAAATAGTCAGTAAACTCTCGACTTAGGTATTCTCCACCTCGATCAGAATGAAGTGCCTTGATATTTCGGCCTAGCTGATTCTTGTTGGGGTATGCCCTTAAGGCTAATGTTTGAGGCCTTGGGATTGTATAAGTATCATGTAATAAACTCTTAAGTTTATAAAAGGCATGGTTATTATTCAGGTTGTTATCTTGTCTGCTGTAATAAGTGTACTTCTGAATAATGTCTCAAAGCTGTTCAGCTAGGCTGACAGGCTCTATGTCCTTAGTCGAGATATCTTGGTGAACATGAGACAGCCTTGATATGATTGAGACTAATATGAGTGCTAATCTTATAGGATGCTTCGAGCATGGAATAAGATGTAGACTCATGAGTACATTGGATGTACTGGACAGACCCTACTCGGATATTCCATTGCTTGTCACAATGTGAATGATCCTTGTAAGCACTAAGTGGCACATGTCCTTTGACTTGAGATCACTTGTGTTTCTAAATGATGATTGTCATTGTTTTGAGGTAGTTCAATATCATTTGAAACATAATGATTATAGACTATCTTGGATGGTGAGCTTGAGTCAGGTTAGGGCACTTGTGATAGATAAAGGATTGCCGTCTCCTTGTTTAAGGAGTGTGATGTTCTAGAGGGCCCCCCTATATGAGATGATTGAGGAAGTGTATGGCCATACCCAGATGACTATGTTCATCTGATCTAATCATGCTCATCGTATTGGAGTTACAGGCTTGACATGCTTGTCCAATAAGAACATCCAGTGGCAAAGGAATCATGTATGCCAAGTGAGTTGATTCACACTTATGCTATGGTTTGGGTGGAGTCTTGGAAGACTCTTTCCTTTATATCGGGAGACAGTGATGTGTTGCTAGATACCCCTCACTGATCGTGATAACGTAAGTTATCGTTACCGACGTTTAAAGGAAACCCTCAGGGTCACACAATTTGGTGATATGGCTTTCTTTGAGTCAGATCGTGTGGACTGAATTATTTGGGTTCAGTTTAAAGGGATATAGACTCTGATTGTAAGTGAGATCTAGCTTGATCATGTTTGATTGATTAGGGCTTGAGATCGGTAAGCTTCGATCGAGAGTATTGATGCTAGATCGGTGAGATCAAGAGCATCATAAGATGAACGGTTGGATTGGAAACCTTAGGGTTTGGTTGATCTAGACCGATTGCTTTGGTTTGGACCAATTTGGATTGAACCGGTTTACATGGGTGAACCCATGGTTCGATCCATAAGCGTTTTGGGCGGTTTGCTTGAAGAGGAGAACGCATGGCTTAATGGGGTTTCCAAATTTGGAAAGTCATTGAGCGCATGGCTCCTTGAAACGCCAAAACGGCTTGAGCTCATTCATCCCTTGTCTCCTTGCGTTTTGCTTTTGCTCGGCGAGACTTGAGAGAAGCTTGGAGTGGACGACAAGAGTAGAACCGGAAAAAGCATCATCTTCATCCCTATCACTCGAGAAGGACAACTTGGCATTTTGCTAGCACAAAGTTGCGCAAGTTGGAAGCCTTCATCACTTGGTGTGTGTATTCTTTGGAGGAGATCTCGCTTGCTCTCTCTCATTCCAAGCCGCCATCCAATCCATGGCATTGGTAAGATCAAAACTTAATCTTAAGTTGAATTAAGTTAACATATAGTTCATATGCGATCTACTTGAAGCCCTCTTTCCGCTATGCATGCTAGATGCGCATGTTTAGGGTTTCTTCCCCCTTAGATTAGGGGTTCCATCAATTGGTATCAAAGCTAGGCTCTCCATATGATCTATATGATTGCTTTACGATTTTGTGATCCATGTTGGTTGCGCTTACTTTGGTTACATGTTGGTTGCGCTTACTTTGGTTACATGATGGTTGCTCTTGTATCATGGTTGCATGAAGGTTGCGCTTGTATCATATGTTGACATGTAGTTTGCGCTCCCCCTTGAAGGGGACCCCCTAAAGTATGCGCTCCCCCTTGAAGGGGACCCCCTAAAGTATGCGCTCCCCCTTGAAGGGGACCCCCTTAGATCTAAGGGTTATCAAGCATGTTGTTTGTTTATTTGCGCACGTTCTAAAAGTTTTCTAAAACTTACATCTTGCGCGCTTGATTAGATCTAAGGTGCCACTACATTAAACCCTTAGATGGGTTGATGGGGTTGAAGTCACCACTAGGTTAGATCCAAGTCTGATCAGACCATCTGACAGCTCAGATGGGTTAACCTGATAGCACCTATGCGCAAGCACAAGGTGGCTATAGGTTGACTGCATCTAGGGCGTGTAGCGAGGTCTGGTTGAGACACTACTGAACACACTTGAGTTAGGCCCGGGGTCACACCCGCTTGCCAAAACTCATGAGGGTAGTTCAGCCCTTGGCGCATGCATGGTTGACCATTAGGTCAACTCGGGTCAGTTAGGACTCGGTGCATGCAAGGGCAATGGATCTAACTAGATGGTTGAGTGGATCCCTATCAATGGACCATTGTAAGGTTGTAGGGCTCATAAGGAAATTAAAATTGATGCCATGGGGTTTTCAAAACTTTTAATTTCAAGATGATTGGATCACATGTTGATTGAACCATATGCTTGTTTATTTAGTCTTATGTGGGTTGCCCATATTGTGTGCTGTGCTGGGGCCTGCGTGCCTGGTAAATTATAAGTTAATTTTTGTGATCTGCGAATCACATTGTTTTAATTTATGAAATGTAGTTGACCTGCGAGTCAACCTTGTCTAGATAGATCAAATGTACTTTGATTAGACAAGAGTACAAAGGCACACATCCAAGAGGGGCATTCACCTGGTGGTGCACCTGAGGTGCTCTTGGCGCTAGGGCACTGGGTTGGACCAGATGAGATGCAATGAAGCTCAAGTGAAGACTTAAGTAACATTAAGGTCTTACTAGGGTTCATGGGCTTTTACCACATAAGATCATGCTTTCTACTTATTGCTAATAATTAGAATTGCATGTTTATATTTATCTTCTGCTATAGCCATAGGCATGCCTGATAGTAAGAAGATAAAAGACCGTTAAAATCCAACGCTATTATATCAAGCTCGTAAGCCTTCTGACGCGAAACCTCACCTTTCTGATTATCGTTGGAGCCGTGTTGAACCCACTCAGTGGGCACGTCCATCTATCTTCAGACGGTGCTGGATTTCACCTGCGTGTTACAGGGTTGGGATTTATCCCCTCTCGTTGCTCAGCATAGCACGTGGTGGTCCAGGGAATAGGTCAGGTCAGCTTGACCATGTAGACTACATATGTGGCGCATATGGTAGCACATGGAGGCAGCCATCTCTGGGATCACAGACTGTGTTGTACCAACTCAGTTGGCACAGTCTGCTGGATTGCCAAGATGAAGGGGAATCGCACGGGTTGGCGATTGGCTGGGACAGCCTACCAGAAATTAGTGCTTGTCATCTCTGTGTATCTTATCTCGCCTGAGCGGGACGCGGAGACCAAGTATGAAATCTGGATCCCATCTCACTAAAAGAGTGTTTACTCTTTCGGACTGTTTACTGGATTTTTCAGTCAGACAAAATAGTGAGAAAAGAATCTTTCTTAAGTCCTGGATTGATTCTGAAACATTGATACTGACCTTGCTGTTCTTGCTTGTTGTAGATTCCTGCAGCAACGAACACCATGAGCTTCAATGTGCGATCCCTACTGGAAAGGGAGAAGTTTGTTGGGCCGAACTTCTCTGACTGGTTCGGACACCTTAAGATTGTTCTTAAGGCAGAGAGGAAACTGTATGTCCTCGAGACGGCGATACCGCCGCAGCCCGCTCCGAACGCCGCAAGGGCGGTTCGGGATGCCTACGAAAAGCACGTCAATGATAGCATTGATGTCGCTTGCCTGATGCTAGCGTCTATGACGCCACCGCTGCAGCGTCAGCATGAGGATATGTCGGCTATAGAAATTATAGCGAACCTCAAGATGCTGTATGCTGCACAGGCGAGGACTGAGCGCTATAATCTGACGAAGCTCTTCTTTCAGAGCAAACTGGCTGAGGGGAGCCCAGTGGGAGCTCACGTGCTCAAGATGATTGGGCACAAGGAGGCTCTGGAGAAACTGGGGCATACCATCAACCAGGAGCTTGCTGTGGATATTATTCTGCAGTCTCTCCCGCCTTCTTTCGATGCGTTCATTATTAATTTTAATATGAACAAGATCGATTGTACGCCGGCAGAGCTGTTGAATATGCTCTTGACTACTGAGGAAACTCTGAAGGGTAAGCCTTCAACCTCTGTCTTGATGGTTCCTTCAAGGAACAAGAAGAAGGGGAAGAAGGGCAAGGCCCCTGTCAAGAATTACAGCAAGGCCCTGAAACAGAAGGTCAAGCGGTCGAAGGACAACAGGTGTTTCCACTGTGGCCAGCTGGGTCACTGGAAAAAGGACTGTAAAGCGCTCCAAGGAGATAAGAGGGGAAGCATCGCTTCTGGCTCAGGTATATATGTGACTGAGGTCATGTTATCTTCTTCTTCTATTTCATGGGTGTTGGACACTGCATGTGGAGTTCACATTTGTTCAAATGTGCAGGAACTCAAGAGAAGAAGGCAGGTGGGACAGCATGAGGTAGACCTACGAGTTGGAAACGGGGCACGGGTTGCTGCTGTTGCTGTAGGAGACTATTTCATTTCTTTACCATCTGGCATTGTATTAGAATTGAACAATTGTTATTTTGTACCCAGTATTACCAAGAATATTATCTCTATTCCTGCTCTTGTCAGGAAAGGATTTACCTTTGAATGCAAGATTTCAAAGTGTGTTTTATCTCATGATAATATTGTGTATGCAACTGGTTCAATTAACAATGGGTTATACATGTTGGACATGGAAAATTCTATACAAAACATTGATAATAAGAAAGCCAAGTATGCTGATGACAGCACCTTGCTATGGCATAGTCGTTTAGGCCATATAAACGAGAAGCGCATTAAGCGGTTGCATGAACATGGACTGCTGGGATCATTCTCCTATGAGGAGATTGATACATGCAAAGCTTGTTTGATGGGTAAAATGACGAAGTCTCCTTTTCTTAACAAAGGTCAAAGGACTTCAGGTTTACTTGACCTTATACACAGTGATGTGTGTGGGTCTTTCAGTAAACATGCCAGAGGTGGCTATCAGTACTTCATTACCTTTACTGATGATTTCAGTAGGTATGGATATGTCTATTTAATGAGACATAAAAGTGAATCTTTTGACAAGTTCAAAGAGTTCAAAAATGAAGTACAAAATCAGTTAGGCCGAAATATCAAGGCACTTCGTTCTGATCGAGGTGGTGAATACCTGAGTCATACGTTTACTGACTATCTGAAGGAGTGTGGGATTATCTCACAGCTCACTCCGCCAGGAACACCGCAGTGGAATGGTGTGTCCGAGAGGAGAAATAGAACGTTACTTGATATGGTTCGTTCTATGATGAGTCAGGCTACTCTTCCATATTCCTTTTGGGGTTTTGCACTGGAAACAGCTGCAAAGGTACTAAACCGAGTGCCATCCAAGGCAGTTTTAAAGACGCCATATGAGTTATGGTATGGGAAACAGCCTAGCTTGACATTTATCAGGATCTGGGGTTGCGAGGCTTATGTCAAAAAGCTCGCCTCTGGGAAACTAGAGAGCAGATCTGAGAAATGTGTCTTTGTCGGTTACCCTAAGGAAACTAAGGGTTATTATTTCTACGATCCCAAAGAGAACAAGTTTTTTGTTGCTCGGACGGCCATATTTCTTGAGAAGGAGTTTCTTCTGCAAGAGGCTAGTGGGAGAGAAATAAAGCTGGATGAGAATCCAGAGGAAGGACAAAGTAGTCAAGCACAGTTGGATGAGCCTGAGCCGGTAGATCAGGTTATTGAGCAACCTGAGGCTCAAATATCACGGGAACCGCGAAGATCGGGTAGGATCCGTCGTCAGCCTGAGCGCTATGACGGAGTCTACATCATTGATAATGATGAACCCCTCACTTATGCGGATGCGGTCAGTGGACCGGAGTCAGCTAGATGGCTTGAAGCTATGCGAGCCGAGATGGACTCCATGTCAGATAATCAAGTCTGGGATTTGATTGATTCGCCTCCGGGAGTAATCCCTATAGGCTGTAAATGGATCTTCAAGAAGAAGATTGACATGGATGGTAACGTGGTTACCTATAAAGGCAGGCTAGTTGCGAAAGGTTTCAAACAAATCTACGGGTTAGATTATGATGAAACTTTCTCACCTGTAGCCATGTTTAAGTCTATTCGGATTCTTTTCGCGATAGCAGCATATTACGACTATGAGATCTGGCAGATGGATGTGAAAACAGCTTTCCTTAATGGAAATCTGGATGAGGATGTGTATATGACACAACCTGAGGGTTTCACTAATCCATCAGATCGTCATAAAATATGCAAGTTAAAGAAGTCCATTTATGGACTGAAACAAGCATCAAGAAGCTGGAACATTCGTTTTGATGAATCTATCTCTGAGTTTGGTTTCATCAAGAACGAGGATGACCCGTGTGTATATAAGAGGTTTAGTGGGAGCGTGATTACATTCCTAATCCTCTACGTCGATGATATCTTAATCATTGGAAATGATATTCCTGAACTGCATGCTGTTAAGGCATGGTTAGGAAAATGTTTCCAGATGAAAGATTTAGGAGAAGCAGCCTATGTACTAGGTGTGAAGATCTACCGGGATAGATCTAAGAGGCTTCTCGGGCTGTGCCAGAGTACTTACATCGATAAAGTCCTGGAGAGATTCCATTTAGAGAATTCTAAACGTGGATATCTTCCAGTCAGACATGGTCTGAATCTTTCGAAGAGTCAGTGTCCACAAACACAGACTGAGAAAGATGAAATGGACAATACGCCTTATGCTTCGGCTATTGGATCCATTATGTATGCGATGTTGTGTACTCGCCCAGACGTCGCTTACGGGTTAAGCGTAACCAGTCGATTCCAATGTAATCCAGGTTTGGCGCACTGGATTGCGGTCAAGAACATTTTAAAATATCTGCGGAGGACCAAAGATATGTTCTTGATATATGGTGGTCAGGAAGAACTCAGTATAAAGGGATATACTGACGCTTCGTTCCAGTCGGACCAGGATGATTTCCGATCGCAATCAGGCTATGTTTTTAGCTTGAATGGTGGAGCAGTGGTGTGGAAAAGTTTCAAACAGTCAACTGTTGCTGATTCCACAACAGAAGCCGAGTATGTTGCAGCCTCGGAAGCATCCAAGGAGGCAGTGTGGATTCGTAAGTTCGTGAGAGAACTTGGTGTCGTTCCTTCAAGTGCAGATCCTTTGGTTATCTTCTGTGATAACACTGGAGCCATCGCACAAGCAAAGGAACCGCGGTCGCACCAGAAGTCCAAGCACATACAGAGACGGTTTCACTTGATCCGGGAGATCATTGATCGTGGCGAGATCAAGATTTGCAAGGTTCATACAGATGACAATCTGGCAGACCCGCTTACCAAGCCTCTGGCGCAGCAGAAGCATGAGAAGCACTGTAAT
The DNA here is from genome assembly GCA_027563935.2 of Costus lasius. Lineage (NCBI taxonomy): Eukaryota > Viridiplantae > Streptophyta > Magnoliopsida > Zingiberales > Costaceae > Costus > Costus lasius. The sequence continues at coordinate 36,125,734 of CM050452.1, read as the reverse complement.
AATATGGGTTTGAGATTTCTCAACCATTAGATTAAGTGCAAGTGGGAGATTGTTGGGGTATGCCCTTAAGGCTAATGTTTGAGGCCTTGGGATTGTATAAGTATCATGTAATAAACTCTTAAGTTTATAAAAGGCATGGTTATTATTCAGGTTGTTATCTTGTCTGCTGTAATAAGTGTACTTCTGAATAATGTCTCAAAGCTGTTCAGCTAGGCTGACAGGCTCTATGTCCTTAGTCGAGATATCTTGGTGAACATGAGACAGCCTTGATATGATTGAGACTAATATGAGTGCTAATCTTATAGGATGCTTCGAGCATGGAATAAGATGTAGACTCATGAGTACATTGGATGTACTGGACAGACCCTACTCGGATATTCCATTGCTTGTCACAATGTGAATGATCCTTGTAAGCACTAAGTGGCACATGTCCTTTGACTTGAGATCACTTGTGTTTCTAAATGATGATTGTCATTGTTTTGAGGTAGTTCAATATCATTTGAAACATAATGATTATAGACTATCTTGGATGGTGAGCTTGAGTCAGGTTAGGGCACTTGTGATAGATAAAGGATTGCCGTCTCCTTGTTTAAGGAGTGTGATGTTCTAGAGGGCCCCCCTATATGAGATGATTGAGGAAGTGTATGGCCATACCCAGATGACTATGTTCATCTGATCTAATCATGCTCATCGTATTGGAGTTACAGGCTTGACATGCTTGTCCAATAAGAACATCCAGTGGCAAAGGAATCATGTATGCCAAGTGAGTTGATTCACACTTATGCTATGGTTTGGGTGGAGTCTTGGAAGACTCTTTCCTTTATATCGGGAGACAGTGATGTGTTGCTAGATACCCCTCACTGATCGTGATAACGTAAGTTATCGTTACCGACGTTTAAAGGAAACCCTCAGGGTCACACAATTTGGTGATATGGCTTTCTTTGAGTCAGATCGTGTGGACTGAATTATTTGGGTTCAGTTTAAAGGGATATAGACTCTGATTGTAAGTGAGATCTAGCTTGATCATGTTTGATTGATTAGGGCTTGAGATCGGTAAGCTTCGATCGAGAGTATTGATGCTAGATCGGTGAGATCAAGAGCATCATAAGATGAACGGTTGGATTGGAAACCTTAGGGTTTGGTTGATCTAGACCGATTGCTTTGGTTTGGACCAATTTGGATTGAACCGGTTTACATGGGTGAACCCATGGTTCGATCCATAAGCGTTTTGGGCGGTTTGCTTGAAGAGGAGAACGCATGGCTTAATGGGGTTTCCAAATTTGGAAAGTCATTGAGCGCATGGCTCCTTGAAACGCCAAAACGGCTTGAGCTCATTCATCCCTTGTCTCCTTGCGTTTTGCTTTTGCTCGGCGAGACTTGAGAGAAGCTTGGAGTGGACGACAAGAGTAGAACCGGAAAAAGCATCATCTTCATCCCTATCACTCGAGAAGGACAACTTGGCATTTTGCTAGCACAAAGTTGCGCAAGTTGGAAGCCTTCATCACTTGGTGTGTGTATTCTTTGGAGGAGATCTCGCTTGCTCTCTCTCATTCCAAGCCGCCATCCAATCCATGGCATTGGTAAGATCAAAACTTAATCTTAAGTTGAATTAAGTTAACATATAGTTCATATGCGATCTACTTGAAGCCCTCTTTCCGCTATGCATGCTAGATGCGCATGTTTAGGGTTTCTTCCCCCTTAGATTAGGGGTTCCATCAATTCTGTACTTCATTCTTGAACTCTTTGAACTTGTCAAAAGATTCACTTTTATGTCTCATTAGATAGACATACCCATATCTACTGAAATCATCAGTAAAGGTAATGAAGTATGAATAGCCACCTCTGGCATGTTTACTAAATGGCCCACACACATCACTGTGTATAAGGTCAAGTAAACCTGAAGCCCTTTGACCTTTGTGAGGAAAAGGAGCCTTCGTCATTTTACCCAATAAACAAGCTTTGCATGTATCAATCTCCTCATAGGAGAATGATCCCAGCAGTCCATGATCATGCAACCGCTTAATGCTTTTCTTATTAATATGGCCTAAACGACTATGCCATAACAAGGTGCTGTCATCAGCATACTTGGCTTTCTTATTATCAATGTTTTGTATAGAACATTCCATGTCCAACATGAATAACCCATTGTTAATTGATCCAGTAGCATAAACAATATTATCTAAAGAAAGAACACACTTTGAAATATTGCATTCAAAGGAAAAACCTTTCCTGACAAGAGCAGGAATGGAGATAATATTTTTAGTATTGCTAGGTACAAAGTAACAATTGTTTAGTTCTAATACAAGTCCAGATGGTAATGAGATGTAATATTCTCCTACAGCAACAGCAGCAACCCGTGCCCCGTTTCCAACTCGTAGGTCCACCTCATGCTGTCCCACCTGTCTTCTTCTCTTGAGTTCCTGTACATTTGAACAAATGTGAACTCCACATGCAGTGTCCAACACCCATGAAATAGAAGAAGAGGATATCATGACTTCAGTCACGAAAATACCTGAGCCGGAAGCGATGCTTCCCTTCTTGTCTCCTTGGAGCGCTTTACAGTCCTTTTTCCAGTGACCCAGCTGGCCACAGTGGAAACATCTGTATTCCTTCGACCGCTTAACCTTCTGTTTCAGAGCCTTGTTGTAATTCTTGACAGGGGCTTTGCCCTTCTTCCCCTTCTTCTTGTTCCTGGAAGGGAACATCAAGACAGAGGTTGAAGGCTTGCCCTTTAGAGTTTCCTCTGTAGTCAAGAGCATATTCAGCAACTCTGCCGGAGTACAGTCTATCTTGTTCATATTAAAATTAATAATGAACGGATCGAAAGAGGCTGGGAGGGACTGCAGAATAATGTCTACAGCAAGCTCCTGATTGATGGTATGCCCCAGTTTCTCTAGAGCCTCTTTGTGCCCAATCATCTTGAGCACGTGAGCTCCCACTGGACTCCCTTCAGCCAGTTTGCTCTGAAAGAAAAGCTTGGTCAAATTATAGCGCTCAGTCTTCGCCTGTGCAGCATATAGCATCTTGAGGTTTGCTATCATTTCTATAGCAGACATATCCTCATGCTAACACTGCAGCTGTGGCGTCATAGACGCTAGCATCAGGCAAGCGACATCAATGCTATCATTGTCATGCTTTTCATAGGCATCCCGAACCGCCCTTGCGGCGTTCGGAGCGGGTTGAGGCGGTACAGCCGTCTCGAGGACATACAGTTTCCTCTCTGCCTTAAGAACAATCTTAAGGTGTCCGTACCAGTCTGAGAAGTTTGGCCCAGCAAACTTCTCCCTTTCCAGTAGGGATCGCACATTGAAGCTCATGGTGTTCATTGCTGCAGAAATCTACAACAATGCAAGAACAGCAAGGTCAGTATCAATGTTAAGAATCAATTCAGGACTTAAGAATGATTCTTTGCTCACTATTTTATCTGACTGAAAAATCCAGCAAAAACAGCCCGAAAGAGTTGAACTCTTTTAGTGAGATGGGATCCAGATTTCACACTTGGTCTCCGCGTCCCGCTCAGGTGAGATAAGATGCACAGAGAGTACAAGCACTAATTTCTGGTAGGCAGTCCCTGCCAATCGCCAACCCATGCGATTCCCCTTCATCTGGGCAATCCAGCCGACTGTGCCAACTGAGTTGGTACAACACAGTCTCTGATCCCTCAGATGGCTGCCTCCATATAGCTCACATATGCTCAGTATGTAGCCTATATGGTCAAGCTGACCCGACCTACTCCCTGGACCACCACGTGCTATGCTGAGCAACGAGAAGCGATAAATCCCTTCCCTGTAACACGCAGGTGTAATCACACACCGTCTGAAGATAGATGGGCGTGCCCACTGAGTGGGTACAACACAGCCCCAACGATAGTCAGAACAGTGAGGTTTCGCGTCAGAAGGCTTACGAGCCTGATATTTAGCGTTGGATTTTAACGGTCTTTTATCTTCTTAACTATCATGCAATTCCTATGGTGATAGCAGAAGATTAATTCATGCATTTCCTATTATTTAAACAATAAATGAAAGCATGCTGATTTTATGTGGTAAAAGCCCATTAAGCCTAAGAAAGACCTTAATTTAACTTAAGTCTTCACTTGCTTTTCTTCATGGGGCTTTTGCTCCTCATCTGGCCCTAACCAGGGCCCAAGCGCCCACTGCAGCTGAGGTGCGCCCACCAGGTAATTGCGCCTGTCATAGGGTCGAACCCTAGACCTCCCACCTGGTCAAGCCTGAAGGAACCCCTAACATAAAGGGGGGGGGAAACCCTAATCATGCGCATCTAGCATGCATGGCGGAAAATAGGGTTTCAAAATCGCATATGAAACTATATGATCAACTTAAGTTATGAGAAATCATACCAACGCCATAAGCTTGGAATTCGGCTTGGAAGAAGAGATCAAATTAGGTCTCCTCCACAAGTCCACACACAAGATGAAGATGCTCACTTCCTTGAGATCTCTTGTGCTAGCAAGACACCCAAGCCTTATCTTGTCGAATGGAAAGGGTTTGATGAGATGAATCCGTTCGGCCGAGAGCTTCTCTTGGATGTCTACTCCACACCTTCGTCAACCACACCTCGAAAAGAATCAAGGCGTTGAAGTGAGGAGCTCAACGCATAAGTGTTTTGGCATTGAAGCAAAACCGGCCCTTGATGACTTTCCATAAATGGAAGTCAATCAAGCCATGCGTTCAAGCCAACCCAAAACGCATTTTGGCATTGAACCAAGCGTTCATATTTGTGAACCGGTTCAATCCAAAATGTCAAATCGGCTTTGGTTCATCAAACCAAACCGAAATAGCTCAAGCCACTTGGTCTAGACCAAATCGAACCCCAAGGCTTATGATCTAACCGTTCATCTCCTGATGCCCCTGATCTCTCCGATCTAGCATCACCTCTCTCGATCGAAGCTTACCGATCTCAAGCCCTAATCAATCAAACATGATCAGACCAGATCTTACTTACAATCAGAGATTAAATCCCTTTAATCTGAACTCAAAGAATCCAGTCCATACGATCTGACTTAAGTAAGCCATATCACCAAATTGTGCGACCCTGAGGGTTTCCTCTAAATGTCGGTAACGATAACTTACGTTATCACGATCAGTGAGGGGTATCTAGCAACACATCACTGTCTCCCGATATAAAGGAAAGAGTCTTCCAAGACTACTCCCAAACCATAGCATAAGTGTGACTCAATTCACAAGGCATACATATGTCCTTTACCACTGGATGTTCTTATTGGACAAGCATGTCAAGCCTGTAACTCCAATACGATGAGCATGATTAGATCAGATGCACATAGTCATCTGGGTATGGCCATACACTATCTCAATCATCTCATAAGGGGGCCCTTTAGAACATCACACTCCTTAAACAAGGAGACGGCAATCCTATGTCTATCACTAGTGTCCTAACCTGATTCAAGCTCACCATCCAAGATAGTCTATAATCATTATGTTTCAAATGATATTGAACTACCTCAAGACAATGACAATCATCATTTAGAAACACAAGTGATCTCAAGTCAAAGGACATGTGCCACTTGCTGCTTACAAGGATTATTTACATTGTGACAAGCAATGGAATATCCCAGTAGGGTCTGTCCAGTACATCCAATGTACCCATGAGTCTACATCTTATTCCATGCTCGAAGCATCCTATAAGATTAGCACTCATATTAGTCTCAATCATATCAAGGCTGTCTCATGTTCACCAAGATATCTCGACTAAGGACATATAGCCTGTCAGCCTAGCTGAACAGCTTTGAGACTTTATTCAGAAGTACACTTATTACAGCAGACAAGGTAACAACCTGAATAATAACCATGCCTTTATAAACTTAAGAGTTTATTACATGATACTAATACAATCCCAAGGCCTCAAACATTAGCCTTAAGGGCATACCCCAACAATCTCCCACTTGCACTTAATCTAATGGTTGAGAAATCTCAAACCCATATTATTACAGTGCTTCTCATGCTTCTGCTGCGCCAGAGGCTTGGTAAGTGGGTCTGCCAGATTGTCATCTGTATGAACCTTGCATATTTTGATCTCGCCTCGATCAATGATCTCCCGGATCAAGTGAAACCGTCTCTGTATGTGCTTGGACTTCTGGTGCGACCGCGGTTCCTTTGCTTGTGCGATGGCTCCAGTGTTATCACAGAAGATAACCAAAGGATCAGCACTCGAAGGAACGACACCAAGTTCTCTCACGAACTTACGAATCCACACTGCCTCCTTGGATGCTTCCGAGGCTGCAACATACTCGGCTTCTGTTGTGGAATCAGCAACAGTTGACTGTTTGAAACTCTTCCACACCACTGCTCCACCATTCAAGCTAAAAACATAGCCTGATTGCGATCGGAAATCATCCTGGTCCGACTGGAACGAAGCGTCAGTATATCCCTCTATACTGAGTTCTTCCTGACCACCATATATCAAGAACATATCTTTGGTCCTCCGCAGATATTTTAAAATGTTCTTGACTGCAATCCAGTGCGCCAAACCTGGATTACTTTGGAATCGACTGGTCACGCTTAACCCGTAAGCGACGTCTGGGCGAGTACACAACATCGCATACATAATGGACCCAATAGCCGAAGCATAAGGCGTATTGTCCATTTCATCTTTCTCAGTCTGTGTTTGTGGACACTGACTCTTCGAAAGATTCAGACCATGTCTGACTGGAAGATATCCACGTTTAGAATTCTCTAAATGGAATCTCTCCAGGACCTTATCGATGTAAGTACTCTGGCACAGCCCGAGAAGCCTCTTAGATCTATCCCTGTAGATCTTCACACCTAATACATAGGCTGCTTCTCCTAAATCTTTCATCTGGAAACATTTTCCTAACCATGCCTTAACAGCATGCAGTTCAGGAATATCATTTCCAATGATTAAGATATCATCGACGTAGAGGATTAGGAATGTAATCACGCTCCCACTAAACCTCTTATATACACACGGGTCATCCTCGTTCTTGATGAAACCAAACTCAGAGATTGATTCATCAAAACGAATATTCCAGCTCCTAGATGCTTGTTTAAGTCCATAAATGGACTTCTTTAACTTGCATATTTTATGACGATCTGATGGATTAGTGAAACCTTCTGGTTGTGTCATATACACATCCTCATCCAGATTTCCATTAAGGAAAGCTGTCTTCACATCCATCTGCCAGATTTCATAATCGTAATATGCAGCTATCGCGAAAAGAATCCGAATAGACTTAAACATGGCTACAGGTGAGAAAGTTTCATCATAATCTATCCCGTAGATTTGTTTGAAACCTTTCGCAACTAGCCTGCCTTTATAGGTAACCACGTTACCATCCATGTCAATCTTCTTCTTGAAGATCCATTTACAGCCTATAGGGATTACTCCCGGAGGCGGATCAACCAAATCCCAGACTTGGTTATCTGACATGGAGTCCATCTCGGCTCGCATAGCTTCAAGCCATCTAGCTGACTCCGGTCCACTGACCGCATCCGCATAAGTTAGGGGTTCATCATTATCAATGATGTAGACTCCGACATAGCGCTCAGGCTGTCGACGGATCCTACCCGATCTTCGCGGTTCCCGTGATATCTGAGCCTCAGGTTGTTCAGTAACCTGATCTACTGGCTCAGGCACATCCAACTCTGCCTGACTACTTTGTCCTTCCTCTGGAATCTCATCCAGCTTTATTTCTCTCCCACTGGCCTCTTGCAGAAGAAACTCCTTCTCAAGAAATATGGCCGTCCGAGCAACAAATATCTTGTTCTCTTTGGGATCGTAATAACCCTTAGTTTCCTTAGGGTAACCGACAAAGATGCATTTCTCAGATCTGCTCTCCAGTTTCCCAGAGGCGAGCTTTTTGACATAAGCCTCGCAACCCCAGATCCTGATAAATGTCAAGCTAGGCTGTTTCCCATACCATAGCTCATATGGCGTCTTTGAAACTGCCTTGGATGGCACTCGGTTTAGTACCTTTGCAGCTGTTTCCAGTGCAAAACCCCAAAAGGAATATGGAAGAGTAGCCTGACTCATCATAGAACGAACCATATCAAGTAACGTTCTATTTCTCCTCTCGGACACACCATTCCACTGCGGTGTTCCTGGCGGAGTGAGCTGTGAGACAATCCCACACTCCTTCAGATAGTCAGTAAACGTATGACTCAGGTATTCTCCACCTCGATCAGAACGAAGTGCCTTGATATTTCGGCCTAACTGATTTTGTACTTCATTTTTTGAACTCTTTGAACTTGTCAAAAGATTCACTTTTATGTCTCATTAAATAGACATATCCATACCTACTGAAATCATCAGTGAAGGTAATGAAGTACTGATAGCCACCTCTGGCATGTTTACTGAAAGGCCCACACACATCACTGTGTATCAGGTCAAGTAAACCTGAAGTCCTTTGACCTTTGTGAGGAAAAGGAGACTTCGTCATTTTACCCATTAAACAAGCTTTGCATGTATCAATCTCCTCATAGGAGAAAGATCCCAGCAGTCCATGATCATGCAACCGCTTAATGCGCTTCTCGTTTATATGGCCTAAACGACTATGCCATAGCAAGGTGTTGTCATCAGCATACTTGGCTTTCTTATTATCAATGTTTTGTATAGAATATTCCATGTCCAACATGAATAACCCATTGTTAATTGAACCAGTTGCATACACAATATTATCATAAGTTAAAACACACTTTGAAATCTTGCATTCAAAGGCAAATCCTTTCCTGACAAGAGCAGGAATAGAGATAATATTCTTGGTAATACTGGGTACAAAATAACAATTGTTCAATTCTAATACAATGCCAGATGGTAAAGTGATGAAATAGTCTCCTACAGCAACAGCAGCAACCCGTGCCCCGTTTCCAACGCGTAGGTCTACCTCATGCTGTGCCACCTGCCTTCTTCTCTTGAGTTCCTGCACATTTGAACAAATGTGAACTCCACATGCAGTGTCCAACACCCATGATATAGAAGAAGATGAAACCATGACTTCCGTCACGTATATACCTGAGCCAGAAGCAATGCTTCCCCTCTTATCTCCTTGGAGCGCTTTACAGTCCTTTTTCCAGTGACCCAGCTGGCCACAGTGGAAACACCTGTTATCCTTCGACCGCTTCACCTTCGGTTTCAGGGCCTTGCTGTAATTCTTGACAGGGGCCTTGCCCTTCTTCCCCTTCTTCTTGTTCCTAGAAGGAACCAACAAGACAGAGGTTGAAGGCTTACCCTTCAGAGTTTCCTCAGTAGTCAAGAGCATATTCAGCAGCTCTGCCGGCGTACAATCGATTTTGTTCATATTAAAGTTAATGATGAACGCATCGAAAGAAGGCGGAAGAGACTGCAGAATAATATCTACAGCAAGCTCCTGGTTGATGGTATGCCCCAGTTTCTCCAGAGCCTCCTTGTGCCCAATCATCTTGAGCACGTGAGCTCCCACTGGGCTCCCCTCAGCCAGTTTGCTCTGAAAGAAGAGCTTCGTCAGATTATAGCGTTCTGTCCTCGCCTGTGCAGCATACAACATCTTGAGGTTCGCTATAATTTCTATAGCCGACATATCCTCATGCTGACGCTGCAGCGGTGGCGTCATAGACGCTAGCATCAGGCAAGCGACATCAATGCTATCATTGACGTGCTTTTCATAGGCATCCCGAACCGCCCTTGCGGCGTTCGGAGCGGGCTGCGGCGGTATCGCCGTCTCGAGGACATACAGTTTCCTCTCTGCCTTAAGAACGATCTTAAGGTGTCCGAACCAGTCAGAGAAGTTCGGCCCAGCAAACTTCTCCCTTTCCAGTAGGGATCGCACATTGAAGCTCATGGTGTTCGTTGCTGCAGGAATCTACAACAAGCAAGAACAGCAAGGTCAGTATCAATGTTTAGAATCAATCCAGGACTTAAGAAAGATTCTTTTCTCACTATTTTGTCTGACTGAAAAATCCAGTAAACAGTCCGAAAGAGTATCACTCTTTTAGTGAGATGGGATCCAAATTTCATACTTGGTCTCCGCGTCCCGCTCAGGCGAGATAAGATGCACAGAGATGACAAGCACTAATTTCTGGTAGGCTGTCCCAGCCAATCGCCAACCCGTGCGATTCCCCTTCATCTTGGCAATCCAGCAGACTGTGCCAACTGAGTTGGTACAACACAGTCTCTGATCCCAGAGATGGCTGCCTCCATGCGCTACCATATGCGCCACATATGTGGCCTACATGGTCAAGCTGACCCGACCTACTCCCTGGACCACCACGTGTTATGCTGAGCAACGAGCAGTGATAAATCGCTACTCTGTAACACGCAGGTGAAATCCAGCACCGTCTGAAGATAGATGGACGTGCCCACTGAGTGGGTTCAACACGGCTCCAACGATAATCAGAAAGGTGAGGTTTCGCGTCAGAAGGCTTTATCGAGCTTGATATATTAGCGTTGGATTTTAACGGTCTTTTATCTTCTTACTATCAGGCATATCCTATGGCTATAGTAGAAGATAAACTTAAACATGCAATTCTAATTATTAGCAATAAGTAGAAAGCATGATCTTATGTGGTAAAAGCCCATGAACCCTAGTAAGACCTTAATTTTACTTAAGTCTTCACTTGAGCTCCTTGGCATCTCATCTGGTCCAACCTAGGGCCCTAGCGCCAAGAGCACCTCAGGTGCGCCACCAGCTGAATGCCCCTTTGGGATGTGTGCATTTGTACTCTTGTCTAATCAAAGTACATTTGATCTATCTAGACAAGGTTGACTCGCAGGTCAATTATACAATAAATTAATGAAAAAGTGATTCGCAGATCACAATAAAATTAACTTATAATTTACCAGGCACGCAGGCCCCAGCACAGCACACAATAGGGCAACCCACATAAGACTAAATAGACAAGCATCATGGCATCAAATCATCATGTGATCCAATCAAGAAATTAAATTTTTGAAAAACCCCATGGCATCAATTTTAATTTCCTTATGTGCCCTACAACCTTACAATGGTCCATTGATAGGGATCCACTCATCCATCTAGTTAGATCCTTTGCCCCTGCATGCACCGAGTCCTAACTGACCCGAGTTGACCTGATGGTCAACCATGCATGCGCCAAGGGCTGAACCACCCTCATGAGTTTTGGCAAGCGGGTGTGACCCCGGGCCTAACTCATGTGTGTTCAGTAGTTGTCTCAACCAGACCTCGCTACACGCCTTGGATGCAGTCGACCTATAGCCACCTCGTGCTTGCGCACAGGTGCTATCTGGTCAACCCATCTAGGCTGTCAGATGGTCTGATCAGACTAGTTGGATCTAACCTAGAAGATGCTTTCAACCCCATCAACCCATCTAAGGATTTAATGTAGTGGCACCTTAGATCTAATCATGCGCGCAAGATGTAAGTTTTAGAAAACATTTTGACATGCGCAAACATCTAGAACATCCATAAGATATATCTTCTAGCATGTTGATAACCCTTAGATCTAAGGGGGTCCCCTTCAAGGGGGAGCGCAAACTTTAGGGGGTCCCCTTCTTGGGGGAGCGCATACTTCATCAAAGCCATGATACAAGCGCAAACTACATGTTAGCATGATACAAGCGCAAACTTCATGTTAGCATGATACAAGCGCAAACTTCATGTAAACAAAGCATGCATCAAGTAAGCGCAATATGTATGGATCACAAACACTTCAAAGCAATCATATAGATCATATCAAGAGCCTTGCTTTGATACCAATTGAAGGAACCCCTAACATAAAGGGGGGGGGAAACCCTAATCATGCGCATCTAGCATGCATGGCGGAAAATAGGGTTTCAAAATCGCATATGAAACTATATGATCAACTTAAGTTATGAGAAATCATACCAACGCCATAAGCTTGGAATTCGGCTTGGAAGAAGAGATCAAATTAGGTCTCCTCCACAAGTCCACACACAAGATGAAGATGCTCACTTCCTTGAGATCTCTTGTGCTAGCAAGACACCCAAGCCTTATCTTGTCGAATGGAAAGGGTTTGATGAGATGAATCCGTTCGGCCGAGAGCTTCTCTTGGATGTCTACTCCACACCTTCGTCAACCACACCTCGAAAAGAATCAAGGCGTTGAAGTGAGGAGCTCAACGCATAAGCGTTTTGGCATTGAAGCAAAACCGGCCCTTGATGACTTTCCATAAATGGAAGTCAATCAAGCCATGCGTTCAAGCCAACCCAAAACGCATTTTGGCATTGAACCAAGCGTTCATATTTGTGAACCAGTTCAATCCAAAATGTCAAATCGGCTTTGGTTCATCAAACCAAACCGAAATAGCTCAAGCCACTTGGTCTAGACCAAATCGAACCCCAAGGCTTATGATCTAACCGTTCATCTCCTGGTGCCCCTGATCTCTCCGATCTAGCATCACCTCTCTCGATCGAAGCTTACCGATCTCAAGCCCTAATCAATCAAACATGATCAGACCAGATCTTACTTACAATCAGAGATTAAATCCCTTTAATCTGAACTCAAAGAATCCAGTCCATACGATCTGACTTAAGTAAGCCATATCACCAAATTGTGCGACCCTGAGGGTTTCCTCTAAATGTCGGTAACGATAACTTACGTTATCACGATCAGTGAGGGGTATCTAGCAACACATCACTGTCTCCCGATATAAAGGAAAGAGTCTTCCAAGACTACTCCCAAACCATAGCATAAGTGTGACTCAATTCACAAGGCATACATATGTCCTTTACCACTGGATGTTCTTATTGGACAAGCATGTCAAGCCTGTAACTCCAATACGATGAGCATGATTAGATCAGATGCACATAGTCATCTGGGTATGGCCATACACTATCTCAATCATCTCATAAGGGGGCCCTTTAGAACATCACACTCCTTAAACAAGGAGACGGCAATCCTATGTCTATCACTAGTGTCCTAACCTGATTCAAGCTCACCATCCAAGATAGTCTATAATCATTATGTTTCAAATGATATTGAACTACCTCAAGACAATGACAATCATCATTTAGAAACACAAGTGATCTCAAGTCAAAGGACATGTGCCACTTGCTGCTTACAAGGATTATTTACATTGTGACAAGCAATGGAATATCCCAGTAGGGTCTGTCCAGTACATCCAATGTACCCATGAGTCTACATCTTATTCCATGCTCGAAGCATCCTATAAGATTAGCACTCATATTAGTCTCAATCATATCAAGGCTGTCTCATGTTCACCAAGATATCTCGACTAAGGACATATAGCCTGTCAGCCTAGCTGAACAGCTTTGAGACTTTATTCAGAAGTACACTTATTACAGCAGACAAGGTAACAACCTGAATAATAACCATGCCTTTATAAACTTAAGAGTTTATTACATGATACTAATACAATCCCAAGGCCTCAAACATTAGCCTTAAGGGCATACCCCAACAAAGCCTCTGCTGCATGCGCCTCTGCCAAGTGTGCTCTGTGCTCTTGTCTGATTAAATTACAATTTAATCTATCTAGACAAGATTGACACGCAGGTCAATTACACTTTATAAATTAAATAAAATGTGATGCGCAGATCACAATAAAAATTAATTTACAACTTTAATACAGGCACGCAGGCCCCAGCACAGCACACATTAATAAGGCGTCCCACATAAGATGAAATAAACAGGCATATGGCATTCAATCAACATGTGATCCATTTAAGAAAATAAAATTTTCAAAAACCCATTGGCATCAATTTTATTTTCCTTATGTGCCCTACTACCTTACAACGGTCCATTACTAGGGATCCACTCATCAGACCTAGTCAGATCCACTGCCCTTGCATGCACCAAGTCCTAACTGACTTGAGTCGACCAAATGGTCAACCATGCATGCGACAAGGGCTGAACGACCTCATGAGTTCTGGCAAACGGGTGTGACCCCGGGCCTAACTCATGTGCGTTCATTGGTTGCCTCAACCAGACATCGCTACACGCCTGTCCGCAGTCGACCTATAGCCACCTCGTGCTTGTGCACAGGTGCCATCTGGTCGACCCATCTAGGCTGTCAGATAGTCTGATCAGACTGGTTGGATCTAGACTGGACTGTGACTTCAACCCTAATAACCCGTTTAAGTGTTTAAAGCAGGGCCTCTTAGATCTAATGAAGGTTGCGCAAGTCATAAAGTTTTTGAGAAAAACAACTATGCGCCAACAAACATGCGCCAAGGAAACATAAATCAAGTTTCGCATATGCAATAACTTAACATGTAATATTCGCATGTTATAGATCTAAGTATACATTAGCAAACAAGGATCACAACGTCTTAAGCAATCATAAAACATGCATTAAACTTCCTCTGATACCAATTGAAGTGTCCCCTTAACAAGGGGGGGCGAAACCCTAATAGGCGCATATGGAGGTTTTGACATAGCGGAAGGGGGTTTCTAGGATCTTTGCAGATAGTATGATCAACATAAATCTTATACAATGAAAAGAACCATACCGATGCCATTGTATGGATGGTGTCTAGGAAGAAGAGACTCAAGTGCTTCTCCTCCAAATGGCTCGCACACAAGATGTGATCGCCTACTCCCTTAGTGCTCCTTGTGCTAGCAAGGTTCTAAGGAGTCCTTGTCGAATGGAAGGGAAGAGAATCCTTTGCTTGGCGAGACCTTCTCTTTTTTGTCTACCTCTTCTCACCTCACGAAAGTCTTGGCGTCGAGAGAGAAGAACAAAGGGCGAGAATAGAGTTGCTTGGCGTGAACGTGAGGCGTGGTCACGTTAGAGAACATGCTAGCTAAAAATAGCAAAGCCTCAACGTTCACTTGTTCACACCAATTGAACAAGTCGCAAATCTTTTTTTTTTTTCCCTTTGAACCATGCGCTCACTTGATGAGCCGGTTCACTTTGGTCTGGTTCAAAGACCAATTAACGCAAGCCATTAGCCCAGATCACATTAAACCCTAAGGTTCTTGATCTGACCGTTGATCTCTTGATGCTGCTGATCTCACCGATCTAGCATCCATTCTCTCGATCGAAGCTTACCGATCTCAAGCCCTAATCAATCAAACATGATCAGACCAGACCTCACTTACAATCAGAGATTAAATCCCTTTAAACTGAACCAAAACAATTCAGTCCATACGATCTGACTTAAGTAAGCCATATCATCAAATTGTGCGACCCTAAGGGTTTCCTTAAATGTCGGTAATGATAACTTACGTTATCACGATCAGTGAGGGGTATCTAGCAACACATCACTGTCTCCCGATATAAAGAAAAGAGTCTTCCAAGACTACACCCAAACCACAGCACAAGTGTGAATCCAACTCACAAGGCAAACAAGCTTCCTTTGCCACTGGATGTTCTTTATTGGACAAACGTGTCAAGCTTGTAACTCCAATATGACGAGCATGATTAGATCAGATGAACATAGTCACCTGGGTATGGCCATACACTTTCTCAATCATCTCATCCAGGGGCCCCTTTAGAACATCACACTCCAATTAAGGAGACGGCAATCCTATATCTATCACTAGTGCCCTAACATGACTCATGATCATTATCCAAGATAATCTATAACCATTATGTTTCAAATGATATTGAACTACCTCAAAACAATGACAATCATCATTTAGAAACACAAGTGATCTCAAGTCAGAGGACATGTGCCACTTGTTGCATTCAAGGATCATTCATATTGTGACAAGCAATTGAATATCCTAGTAGGGTCTGTCCAGTACATCCAATGTACCCATGAGTCTACATCTTATTCCATGCTCGAAGCATCCTATAAGATTAGAATACATATTAGTCTCAATCATATCAAGGCTGTCTCATGTTCACCAAGATATCTCGACTAAGGACAAAAATGCATGTCAGCCAAGCTGAACAGCATTGAGACATTATTCAGAAGTATATGTATTGCAGCAGATAATATAACAATCTGAATAACAACCATTGCCTTTATAAACATAAGAGTTTATACATGATACTGATACAATCCCAAGGCCTCAAACATTAGCCTTAAGGGCATACCCCAACAGGATGAGCCTGAGCAAATAGAACAGGTTGATGTTCAACCTGAGGCTCAGATATCACGGGAACCGCGTAGATCGGGAAGGATTCGTCGACAGCCTGAGCGCTATGACGGAGTCTACATCATTAATGATGAACCCCTCACCTATGCAGATGCGGTCAGTGGACCGGAATCAACAAGATGGCTTGAAGCTATGCGAGCCGAGATGGACTCCATGTCAGATAACCAAGTCTGGGATTTGGTTGATCCGCCTCCGGGAGTAATCCCTATAGGCTGTAAATGGATCTTCAAGAAGAAGATTGATATGGATGGTAACGTAGTTACCTATAAGGGCAGGCTAGTTGCGAAAGGTTTCAATCAAATCTACGGGATAGATTATGATGAAACATTCTCTCCTGTAGCCATGTTTAAGTCCATTCGGATTATTCTCGCGATAGCTGCATATTATGATTATGAGATCTGGCAAATGGATGTGAAGACCGCTTTCCTTAATGGAAGACTGGAAGAGGATGTGTATATGGCACAACCTGAAGGTTTCATCAATCCATCAGATCGTCATAAAATATGCAAATTAAAGAAGTCTATTTATGGACTAAAACAAGCATCGAGAAGCTGGAATATTCGTTTTGATGAATCAGTTTGTGAATTTGGTTTCATCAAAAATGAAGATGACCCATGTGTATATAAGAGGTTTAGTGGGAGCGTGATTACTTTCCTAGTCCTCTACGTCGATGATATCTTGATCATAGGAAACGATATTCCTGAACTGCATGCAGTCAAAGCATGGTTAAGAAAATGTTTCCAGATGAAAGATTTAGGAGAAGCAGCCTATGTATTAGGTGTGCAGATCTATAGAGATAGATCTAATAGGCTTCTCGGGCTGTGCCAGAGTACTTACATCGATAAAGTCCTGGAGAGATTCCATTTAGAAAATTCTAAAAGAGGATATCTTCCAGTCAGACATGGTCTGAATCTTTCTAAGAGCCAGTGTCCTCAAACACAATCTGAGAAAGATGAAATGGACAATACGCCTTATGCTTCGGCTATTGGATCCATTATGTATGCGATGTTGTGTACTCGCCCAGACGTCGCTTACGGGTTAAGCGTGACCAGTCGATTCCAAAGTAATCCAGGTAAGGCACACTGGATTGCAGTCAAGAACATTTTGAAATATCTTCGGAGGACCAAAGATATGTTCTTGATTTATGGAGGTCAGGAAGAACTCAGTATTGAAGGATATACTGACGCTTCGTTCCAATCTGACCAGGATGATTTTCGATCGCAATCAGGCTATGTTTTTAGCTTGAATGGAGGAGCAGTGGTGTGGAATTGTTTCAAACAATCAATTGTTGCTGATTCCACAACAGAAGCCGAGTATGTTGCAGCCTCAGAAGCATCAAAGGAGGCAGTGTGGATTCGTAAGTTCGTTCAGGAACTTGGTGTTGTTCCTTCGAGTGCTGATCCATTGGTTATCTTCTGTGATAACACTGGAGCAATAGCACAAGCAAAGGAACCACGGTCACACCAGAAGTCCAAGCACATACAGAGAAGGTTTCATTTGATCCGTGAGATCATAGATCGTGGAGAGATCAAGATCTGCAAGGTTCATACTGATGACAATCTAGCTGACCCGCTTACTAAGCCTCTGGCGCAGCAGAAGCATGAAAAGCACTGTAATAATATGGGTTTGAGATTTCTCAACCATTAGTTTAAGTGCAAGTGGGAGATTGTTGGGGTATGCCCTTAAGGCTAATGTTTGAGGCCTTTGGGATGATTTCAGTATCATGTATAAACTATGTATAAGTTTATAAAGGCAATGGTTGTTATTCAGGTTGTTACATTATCTGCTGCTGTTATGTATACTTCTGAATAATGTCTCAATGGTGTTCAGCTTGGTTGACATTAGCATTGTCCTTAGTCGAGATATCTTGGTGAACATGAGACAGCCTTGATATGATTGAGACTAATATGTGTTCTAATCTTATAGGGTGCTTCGAGCATGGAATAAGATGTAGACACATAGGTGCATTGGATGTACTGGACAGACCCTACTTAGGATATTCAATTGTTTGTCACAATGTGAATAATCCTTATATGCAAGCAAGTGGCATATTTCCTCTGACTTGAGATCGCTTGTGTTTCTAAATGATGATTGGCATTGTCTTGAGGTAATTCAATATCATTTGAAATATAATGGTTATAGATTATCTTGGATAATGAGCATGAGTCATGTTAGGACACTAGTGATAGATATAGGATTGCCTCTCCTTGTTGGAGTGTGATGTTCTAAAGGGGCCCCCTGGATGAGATGATTGAGAAAGTGTATGGCCATACCCAGATGACTATGTTCATCTGATCTAATCATTTTCATCATATTGGAATTACAGGCTTGACACGCTTGTCCAATGAGAACATCCAGTGGCAAAGGAAACATGTATGTCAAGTGAATTGGATTCACACTTGTGCTATGGTTTGGGTGTAGTCTTGGAAGACTCTTTCCTTCATATCGGGAGACGGTGATGTGTTGCTAGATACCCCTCTCTGATCGTGATAACGTAAGTGAAGGGCCCCCTTCAAGGGGGAGCGAAACCCTAGAGTGGCGCAAGTAAATTCTTTTGGCAGCGGATAAAGGGTTTCATGAGGATCGCATGTAATATATGTTCATATGATCAACCTTAAACAATGTAAAGATCAGAAGAAGATCATACCAAAGCCATTGATTCGAATGGCGACTTGGAAGTAGAGAGTGATGCCGCTCTCCTCCAAAGAAGACGCACACAAGAAGATGCCGCCTACTTCCTTTGGCGTTCCTTGTGCTAGCAAGGGCCCAAGGTATCCTTGATCGCTTGAAGGGATGAAGAGATCTTTGCTTGGGCGAATTCTCCTTTTTGTCCACCTCTCTTACACCAGAATGCAAGTCTCTCGTCAAAGCCAAGAGAAGGTGACGAGAATCGAATCAAGCGTTGAGGCGTTGATGCAAGTGGCGCTTATTACTTTCCAAAAATAGCAAGCAATGAAGTCATGCGCCCATGATCTCAAAACCGATCAAAATGCCTCAAGCTTTGAACCATACGTTCACACATGTGAACCGGTTCAATTTTGGTCTGGTTCAAAGACCAATTAACCCAAGCTATTTGGTCTAGATCACATTAAACCCTAAGGTTCCAGATCTAACCGTTCATCTCTTGATGCTCCTGATCTGACCGATCTAGCACCAATTCTCTCGATCGAAGCTTACCGATCTCAAGCCCTAATCAATCAAACATGATCAGACCAGATCTCACTCACAATCAGAGATTAAATCCCTTTAAACTGAACCCTAACAATTCAGTCCACACGATCTGACTTAAGTAAGCCATATCATCAAATTGTGCGACCCTGAGGGTTTCCTTTAAATGTCGGTAACGATAACTTACGTTATCACGATCAGTGAGGGGTATCTAGCAACACATCACTGTCTCCCGATATAAAAGAAAGAGTCTTCCAAGACTACACCCAAACCATAGCACAAGTGTGAAACAACTCACTAGGCATACATGATTCCTTTGCCACTGGATGTTCTTATTGGACAAGCGTGTCAAGCCTGTAGCTCCAATATGATGAGCATGATTAGATCAGATGAACATAGTCACCTGGGTATGGCCATACACTTTCTCAATCATCTCATTCAGGGGGGCCCCCTTTAGAACATCACACTCCAATCAAGGAGACGGCAATCCTATATCTATCACTAGTGTCCTAACCTGACTCATGATCATTATCCAAGATAGTCTATAACCATTATGTTTCAAATGATATTGAACTACCTCAAAACAATGACAATCATCATTTAGAAACACAAGTGATCTCAAGTCAGAGGACATGTGCCACTTGTTGCAATCAAGGATTATTCACATTGTGACAAGCAATTGAATATCCTAGTAGGGTCTGTCCAGTACATCCAATGTACCCATGAGTCTACATCTTATTCCATGCTCGAAGCATCCTATAAGATTAGAACACATATTAGTCTCAATCATATCAAGGCTGTCTCATGTTCACCAAGATATCTCGACTAAGGACATAGAGCATGTCAGCCTGGCTGAACAGCATTGAGACATTATTCAGAAGTACACTTATTGCAGCAGACAATGTAACAAACTGAATAACAACCATTGCCTTTATAAACATAAGAGTTTGTACATGATACTGAAAGAATCCCAAGGCCTCAAACATTAGCCTTAAGGGCATACCCCAACAATCTCCCACTTGCACTTAATCTAATGGTTGAGAAATCTCAAACCCATATTATAACAGTGTTTCTCATGCTTCTACTGCGCCAGAGGCTTGGTAAGCGGGTCAGCCAGATTGTCATCTGTATGAACCTTGCAGACTTTGATCTCGCCTCGATCAATGATCTCCCGGATCAAATGAAACCGTCTCTGTATGTGCTTGGACTTCTGGTGCGACCGTGGTTCCTTTGCTTGTGCTATTGCTCCAGTGTTATCACAGAAGATAACCAAAGGATCAGCACTCGAAGGAACAACACCAAGTTCCTGAACGAACTTTCGAATCCACACTGCCTCCTTAGATGCTTCCGAGGCTGCAACATACTCGGCTTCTATTGTGGAATCAGCAACAATAGACTGTTTGAAACTTTTCCACACCACTGCTCCTCCATTCAAGCTAAAAACATAGCTTGATTGCGATCGAAAATCATCCTGGTCCGATTGGAACGAAGCGTCAGTATATCCTTCTATACTGAGTTCTTCCTGACCACCATATATCAAGAACATATCTTTGGTCCTCCGCAGATATTTTAAAATGTTCTTGACTGCAATCCAGTGCGCCTGACCTGGATTACTTTGGAATCGACTGGTCACGCTTAACCCGTAAGCGACGTCAGGGCGAGTACACAACATCGCATACATAATGGACCCAATAGCCGAAGCATAAGGCGTATTGTCCATTTCATCTTTCTCAGTCTGTGTTTGTGGACACTGACTCTTTGAAAGATTCAGACCATGTCTGACTGGAAGATATCCTCTTTTAGAATTCTCTAAATGGAATCTATCCAGGACCTTATCGATGTAAGTACTCTGGCACAGCCTGAGAAGCCTCTTAGATCTATCCCTGTAGATCTTCACACCTAATACATAGGCTGCTTCTCCTAAATCTTTCATCTGGAAACATTTTCTTAACCATGCTTTGACAGCATGCAGTTCAGGAATATCGTTTCCAATGATTAAGATATCATCGACGTAGAGGACTAGGAAAGTAATCACGCTCCCACTAACCTCTTATATACACATGGGTCATCTTCGTTCTTGATGAAACCAAACTCACAGATTGATTCATCAAAACGTATATTCCAGCTTCTAGATGCTTGCTTAAGTCCATAAATAGACTTCTTTAACTTGCATATTTTATGACGATCTGATGGATTGGTGAAACCTTCAGGTTGTGTCATATACACATCCTCATCCAGTTTTCCATTAAGGAAAGCGGTCTTCACATCCATTTGCCAGATCTCATAATCATAATATGCCGCTATCGCAAGTATAATCCGAATAGACTTGAACATGGCTACAGGAGAGAAAGTTTCATCATAATCTATCCCGTAGATTTGTTTGAAACCTTTCGCAACTAGCCTGCCTTTATAGGTAACCACGTTACCATCCATGTCAATCTTCTTCTTGAAGATCCATTTACAGCCTATAGGGATTACTCCCTGAGGCGGATCAACCAAATCCCAGACTTGGTTATCTGACATGGAGTCCATCTCGGCTCGCATAGCTTCAAGCCATCTAGCTGAATCCGGTCCACTGACCGCATCCGCATAAGTTAGGGGTTCATCATTATCAATGATGTAGACTCCATCATAGCGCTCAGGCTGTCGACGGATCCTTCCCGATCTTCGCGGTTCCCGTGATATCTGAGCCTCAGGTTGTTCACTAACCTGTTCTACCGGCTCAGGCTCATCCAACTGTGCTTGACTACTTTGTCCGTCCTCTGGATATTCATCCAGCTTTATTTCTCTCCCACTGGCCTCTTGCAGAAGAAACTCCTTCTCAAGAAAAATAGCCGTCCGAGCAACAAATACCTTGTTCTCTTTGGGATCGTAGAAATAATAACCCTTAGTTTCCTTAGGGTAACCGACAAAGATGCATTTCTCAGATCTGCTCTCTAGTTTCCCAGAGGCGAGCTTTTTGACATAAGCCTCGCAACCCCAGATCTTGATAAATGTCAAGCTAGGCTGTTTCCCATACCATAACTCATATGGAGTCTTTGAAACTGCCTTGGATGGCACTCGGTTTAGTACCTTTGCAGCTGTTTCCAGTGCAAATCCCCAAAAGGAGTAAGGTAGAGCAGCCTGACTCATCATAGAACGAACCATATCAAGTAATGTTCTATTTCTCCTCTTGGACACACCATTCCATTGCGGTGTTCCTGGCGGAGTGAGCTGTGAGATAATCCCACACTCCTTCAGATAGTCAGTAAATTCTCGACTTAGGTATTCACCACCTCGATCAGAACGAAGTGCCTTGATATTTCGGCCTAGCTGATTTTGTACTTCATTTTTGAACTCTTTGAACTTGTCAAAAGATTCACTTTTATGTCTCATTAGATAGACATACCCATATCTACTGAAATCATCAGTAAAGGTGATGAAGTATGAATAGCCACCTCTGGCATGTTTACTAAATGGCCCACACACATCACTGTGTATAAGGTCAAGTAAACCTGAAGCCCTTTGACCTTTGTTAGGAAAAGGAGACTTCGTCATTTTACCCAATAAACAAGCTTTGCATGTATCTATCTCCTCATAGGAGAATGATCCCAGCAGTCCATGATCATGCAACCGCTTAATGCGTTTCTTGTTAATATGGCCTAAACGACTATGCCATAACAAGGTGCTGTCATCAGCATACTTGGCTTTCTTATTATCAATGTTTTGTATAGAACATTCCATGTCCAACATGAATAACCCATTGTTAATTGATCCAGTAGCATAAACAATATTATCTAAAGAAAGAACACACTTTGAAATATTGCATTCAAAGGAAAAACCTCTCCTAACAAGAGCAGGAATGGAGATAATATTTTTAGTAATGCTTGGTACAAAGTAACAATTGTTTAGTTCTAATACAAGTCCAGATGGTAATGAGATGTAATATTCTCCTACAGCAACAGCAGCAACCCGTGCCCCGTTTCCAACTCGTAGGTCCACCTCATGCTGTCCCACCTGTCTTCTTCTCTTGAGTTCCTGTACATTTGAACAAATGTGAACTCCACATGCAGTGTCCAACACCCATGAAATAGAAGAAGAGGATATCATGACTTCAGTCACGAAAATACCTGAGCCGGAAGCGATGCTTCCCTTCTTGTCTCCTTGAAGCGCTTTACAGTCCTTTTTCCAGTGACCCAGCTGGCCACAGTGGAAACATCTGTATTCCTTCGACCGCTTAACCTTCTGTTTCAGAGCCTTGTTGTAATTCTTGACAGGGGCTTCGCCCTTCTTCCCCTTCTTCTTGTTCCTGGAAGGAAACATCAAGACAGAGGTTGGAGGCTTTCCCTTTAGAGTTTCCTCTATAGTCAAGAGCATATTCAGCAACTCTGCCGGAGTACAGTCGATCTTGTTCATATTAAAATTAATAATGAACGGATCGAAAGAGGCCGGGAGGGACTGCAGAATAATGTCTACAGCAAGCTCCTGATTGATGGTATGCCCCAGTTTCTCTAGAGCCTCTTTGTGCCCAATCATCTTGAGCACATGAGCTCCCACTGGACTCCCTTCAGCCAGTTTGCTCTGAAAGAAAAGCTTGGTCAAGTTATAGCGCTCAGTCCTCGCCTGTGCAGCATACAGCATCTTGAGGTTTGCTATAATTTCTATAGCAGACATATCCTCATGCTGACGCTGCAGCTGTGGCGTCATAGACGCTAGCATCAGGCAAGCGACATCAATACTATCATTGACATGCTTTTCATAGGCATCCCGAACCGCCCTTGCGGCGTTCGGAGCGGGTTGAGGCGGTATAGCCGTCTCGAGGACATACAGTTTCCTCTCAGCCTTAAGAACGATCTTAAGGTGTCCGTACCTGTCTGAGAAGTTTGGCCCAGCAAACTTCTCCCTTTCCAGTAGGGATCGCACATTGAAGCTCATGGTGTTCGTTGCTGCAGGAATCTACAACAATGCAAGAACAGCAAGGTCAGTATCAATGTTAAGAATCAATTCAGGACTTAAGAATGATTCTTTTCTCACTATTTTATCTGGCTGAAAAATCCAGCAAAACAGCCCGAAAGAGTAAAACTCTTTTAGTGAGATGGGATCCAGATTTCATACTTGGTCTCCGCGTCCCGCTCAGGCGAGATAAGATGCATAGAGAGTACAAGCACTAATTTCTGGTAGGCAGTCCTTGCCAATCGCCAACCCGTGCGATTCCCCTTCATCTGGGCAATCCAGCCGACTGTCCCAACTGAGTTGGTACAACACAGTCTCTGATCCCACAGATGGCTGCCTCCATATAGCTACCATATGCGCCACATATGTAGCCTACATGGTCAAGCTGACCCGACCTACTCCCTGGACCACCACGTGCTATGCTGAGCAACGAGAAGCGATAAATCCCTTCTCTGTAACACGCAGGTGAAATCACACACCGTCTGAAGATAGATGGACGTGCCCACTGAGTGGGTACAACACGGCTCCAACGATAGTCAGAACAGTGAGGTTTCGCGTCAGAAGGCTTTAGAGCTTGATATTTTAGCGTTGGATTTTAACGGTCTTTTATCTTCTTGACTATCATGCAAACCCTATGGTGATAGCAGAAAATTGCAGCTCAGATGGTTAAAGGGTCATGACTCGTGAGGGTCATGGACAGGGGTCGAATCCTGCTGCAGACGTGAATTGTTTGGGGTAACGGGGATCCAAACCAGGATTCGTGAGGTCGGAGGGACCTAGCCCGCTGGGCCTGGACCTGTTACGGGTGGGGTGGCCCTAACAAAAAAGGCGCCTTTTTTGTTAGGGCCACCACCCGTAACAGGTCCAGGCCCAGTGGGCTAGGTCACCCCGACCTCACGAATCCCGGTTTGGATCCCCGTTACCCCAAACAATTCACGTCTGCAGCGGGATTCGACCCCTGTCCATGACCCTCACGAGTCATGACCCTTTAACCATTGAGCTGCAGCTCAATGGTTAAAGGGTCATGACTCGTGAGGGTCATGGACAGGGGTCGAATCCCGCTGCAGACGTGAATTGTTTGGGGTAATGGGGATCCAAACCGGGATTCGTGAGGTCGGGGTGACCTAGCCCACTGGGCCTGGACCTGTTACGGGTGGTGGCCCTAACAAAAAAGGCGCCGACTGCAAGTCTAATTATTTAAACAATAAATAGAAAGCATGCTGATCTTATGTGGTAAAAGCCCATTAACCCTAAGTAAGACCTTAATTTAACTTAAGTCTTCACTTGAGCTCTTCATGGGTCTTTTGCATCTCATCTGGCCCAAACCAGGGCCCAAGCGCCGACTGCAGCTTAAGTGCGCCCACCAGGTATGCGCCTGTCATAGGGTCGAACCCTGGACCTCCCACCTGGTCAAGCCTCTGCTGCATGCGCCTCTGCCAAGTGTGCTCAGTGCTCATGTCTGATTAAATTTACAATTCAATCTATCTAGACATGATTGACTCGTAGGTCAATTACACTTTATAAAGTAAATAACATGTGATGCGCAGATCACAAAAATATTAATTTACAATTTAATCCAGGCACGCAGGCCCCAGCACAGCACACATTAACACGGGCAGCCCACATAAGAATAAATAAACAAGCATATGCTTGCAATCAACATGTGATCCATCAAGAAAATAAAATTTTGAAAACCCATTGGCATCAGTTTATTTTCCTTATATGCCCTACTACCTTACAACGGTCCATTAATAGGGATCCACTCATCAGTCCTAGTCAGATCCACTGCCCTTACATGCACCAAGTCCTAACTGACTTGAGTCGACCAAATGGTCAACTATGCATGCGCCAAGGGCTGAACGACCTCATGAGTTCTGGCAAGCGGGTGTGACCCCGGGCCTAACTCATGCGCGTTCACTGGTTGTCTCAACCAGACATCGCTACACGCCTGTCTGCAATCGACCTATAGCCACCTTGTGCTTGCGCACAGGTGCTATCTGGTCAACCCATCTAGGCTGTCAGATTGTCTGATCAGACTAATTGGATCTAGACATGACTGTGACATCAACCCTAATAACCCGTCTAAGTGATTAAAGCAGGGCCTTAGATCTAGGTGAGGCGCGCATGATATTTTGTTTTGTCAAAAACAACATGTAAGAAGCGCCAACAAACATGCGCCATCCAGAACTAAACATACATCTAAGTTCTCAAACTAGTATGTAGTTTTTCGGCATGTGATTAGATCTACTCTTAGCAAACGCAAACAAGGATCACATATAAGCAATCAAATGAACATACATAGAACCTGCTCTGATACCAATTGAAGGGTCCCCTTCAAGGGGGAGCGAAACCCTAGAGTGGCGCAAGTAAATTCTTTTGGCAGCGGATAAAGGGTTTCATGAGGATCGCATGTAATATATGTTCATATGATCAACCTTAAACAATGTAAAGATCAGAAGAAGATCATACCAAAGCCATTGATTCGAATGGCGACTTGGAAGTAGAGAGTGATGCCGCTCTCCTCCAAAGAAGACGCACACAAGAAGATGTAGCCTACTTCCTTTGGCGTTCCTTGTGCTAGCAAGGGCCCAAGGTATCCTTGATCGCTTGAAGGGATGAAGAGATCTTTGCTTGGGCGAATTCTCCTTTTCGTCCACCTCTCTTACACCAGAATGCAAGTCTCTCGTCAAAGCCAAGAGAAGGTGACGAGAATCGAATCAAGCGTTGAGGCGTTGATGCAAGTGGCGCTTATTACTTTCCAAAAATAGCAAGCAATGAAGTCATGCGCCCATGATCTCAAAACCGATCAAAACGCCTCAAGCTTTGAACCATGCGTTCACACATGTGAACCGGTTCAATTTTGGTCTGGTTCAAAGACCAATTAACCCAAGCTATTTGGTCTAGATCACATTAAACCCTAAGGTTCCAGATCTAACCGTTCATCTCTTGATGCTCCTGATCTGACCGATCTAGCACCAATTCTCTCGATCGAAGCTTACCGATCTCAAGCCCTAATCAATCAAACATGATCAGACCAGATCTCACTCACAATCAGAGATTAAATCCCTTTAAACTGAACCCTGACAATTCAGTCCACACGATCTGACTTAAGTAAGCCATATCATCAAATTGTGCGACCCTGAGGGTTTCCTTTAAATGTCGGTAACGATAACTTACGTTATCACGATCAGTGAGGGGTATCTAGCAATACATCACTGTCTCCCGATATAAAAGAAAGAGTCTTCCAAGACTACACCCAAACCATAGCACAAGTGTGAATCAACTCACTAGGCATACATGATTCCTTTGCCACTGGATGTTCTTATTGGACAAGCGTGTCAAGCCTGTAGCTCCAATATGATGAGCATGATTAGATCAGATGAACATAGTCACCTGCGTATGGCCATACACTTTCTCAATCATCTCATTCAGGGGGGCCCCCTTTAGAACATCACACTCCAATCAAGGAGACGGCAATCCTATATCTATCACTAGTGTCCTAACCTGACTCATGATCATTATCCAAGATAATCTATAACCATTATGTTTCAAATGATATTGAACTACCTCAAAACAATGACAATCATCATTTAGAAACACAAGTGATCTCTGAAAGTCCCCAGAAGGGGGCGAAACCCTAAAGCATGGCGCGTATAAAATTTTTAAGCAGCGGAAGAGGGTTTCTTGGGGATCGGATTCATGCATAACATATGATCAACTTGTTAAACCGATTGCAAACATAGAAGATGTCATACCGATGCCATTTCTAGATGGCGACTTGGAAGTAGAGAGCGATAGGGATCTCCTCCAAAGGATGCGCACACAAGATGAAGAAGTCGCCTACTCCGATGGTGCTCCTTGTGCTAGCAAGGTTCCAAGAGGTCCTTGTCGTATGGAAGGGAAGAGAGAACCTTTTCTTTGCTTGGCTATTTGCTTCTTGTCGTCAACCCCAAAAACACTCGAATGAGAGAGCCACGAGAGGAAGGAACGACAATAGGCGTGAAGAGAAGCTATCGTGAGGCGTGGTCACGATTTGGAAACATGGTTTCCAAAAATAGTAAACCACTCTCTTCATGCGACCATGGGATTACCCCAAGCGCATACTCCTCTCCACTTGAACCATGCACTCACTTGATGAGCTGGTTCAATTTCAGTTTGGTCCAAGACCAATTAACCCAAGCGATTTGGTCTAGATCACAATTAAACCCTAAGGCTCCAGATCCAACCATTCATCTCTTGATGCTCCTGATATCACCGATCTAGCATCCATTCTCTCGATCGAAGCTTACCGATCTCAAGCCCTAATCAATCAAACATGATCAGACCAGATCTCACTTACAATCAGAGACTAAATCCCTTTAAACTGAACCCAAACAATTCAGTCCACACGATCTGACTTAAGTAAGCCATATCATCAAATTGTGCGACCCTGAGGGTTTTCTTTAAATGTCGGTAACGATAACTCACGTTATCACGATCAGTGAGGGGTATCTAGCAACACATCACTGTCTCCTGATATAAAGAAAAGAGTCTTCCAAGACTACACCCAAACCACAGCACAAGTGTGAATCCACTTCACAAGGCATGCAAGTTTCCTTTGCCACTGGATGTTCTTATTGGACAAGCGTGTCAAGCTTGTAGCTCCAATATGATGAGCATGATTAGATCAGATGATCATAGTCACCTGGGTATGGCCATACACTTTCTCAATCATCTCATCCAGGGGGGCCCCTTTAGAACATCACACTCCAATCAAGGAGACGGCAATCCTATATCTATCACTAGCGCCCTAACATGACTCAAGTTCACCATCCAAGATAGTCTATAACTATTATGTTTCAAATGATATTGAACTACCTCAAAACAATGACAATCATCATTTAGAAACACAAGTGATCTCAAGTCAGAGGAAATGTGCCACTTGTTGCAATCAAGGATTATTCACATTGTGACAAGCAATTGAATATCCTAGTAGGGTCTGTCCAGTACATCCAATGTACCCATGAGTCTACATCTTATTCCATGCTCGAAGCATCCTATAAGATTAGAACACATATTAGTCTCAATCATATCAAGGCTGTCTCATGTTCACCAAGATATCTCGACTAAGGACATTACAGCATGTCAGCCTAGCTGAACACCATTGAGACATTATTCAGAAGTATATGTATTGCAGCAGATAATATAACAAACTGAATAACAACCATTGCCTTTATAAACATAAGAGTTTATACATGATACTGTTACAATCCCAAGGCCTCAAACATTAGCCTTAAGGGCATACCCCAACAATCTCAAGTCAGAGGACATGTGCCACTTGTTGCAATCAAGGATTATTCACATTGTGACAAGCAATTGAATATCCTAGTAGGGTCTGTCCAGTACATCCAATGTACCCATGAGTCTACATCTTATTCCATGCTCGAAGCATCCTATAAGATTAGAACACATATTAGTCTCAATCATATCAAGGCTGTCTCATGTTCACCAAGATATCTCGACTAAGGACATAGAGCATGTCAGCCTAGCTGAACAGCATTGAGACATTATTCAGAAGTACACTTATTGCAGCAGACAATGTAACAAACTGAATAACAACCATTGCCTTTATAAACATAAGAGTTTGTACATGATACTGAAAGAATCCCAAGGCCTCAAACATTAGCCTTAAGGGCATACCCCAACAGCAAGTTATCGTTACCGACATTGAAGGAAACCCTTAAGGTCGCACAATTTGATGATATGGCTTACTTCTGTCAGATCGTGTGGACTGAATGGTTTTGGTTCAGTTTAAAGGAGTTTAAACTCTGATTGGAAGTGAGATCTGGTCTGATCATGTTTGATTGATTAGGGCTTGAGATCGGTAAGCTTCGATCGGGAGAATTGATGCTTGATCGATGAGATCAAGAGCATCAAGAGATGTGTGGTTAGATCTTGAGCCATCTGGTTCATATGAGATCTAGACCATGGCTTGGTTTGATTTGGTCTTTGAACCAAATGCAATAGAACCGGTTCACATATGTGAACGCATGGTTCAAAGTGAGAAGACGTTTTGGTTGGTTCGAAAACATGGGCGCATGGCTTGATGACTTTCTATTTTTGGAAGCCATAAGCGTTCCCACGTTGGATAACGCCTCAACGCCTCCCTCTCTCTCGAATGAATGCTTCTCCTCTCGTGTGTGTGTCGAGGCTCCACGAAAGAGAAGAGGTATAGAGTTTTCGCTTAGCCAAGAAGAAGAACATCTCATCTTCTCCTACACGTTGAAGGACACCTTGGAACTTTGCTAGCACAAAGAAGAAAAGGGAGTAGCCATCGTCACCTTGTGTGCGACTGCTTTGGAGGAGAGCCGCTCGCCCTCTATATTCTTCCAAGTCGCCATCCAAATAATGGCCATGGTAACATCCTATCTTCTCATTGCAAGAACTAATAGTTGATCATATGTTCATGCCATGCGATCTTCATGAAACCCTTGTTTTCGCCCATGAAAAATTTTATATGCGCCTGAATTAGGGTTTCCCCCCCCCCCCCTTTCACTCCTCAATCAAGGCATGGGCTGCATCAACAGTCTTGTTCATCAAAGCTCCCCCTGCAGCAGCATCAACCGTTAAGCGTGTGTTGTAAAGCAAACCATTATAGAAAGTCTGA
Source organism: Costus lasius (assembly GCA_027563935.2). Taxonomy (NCBI): domain Eukaryota; kingdom Viridiplantae; phylum Streptophyta; class Magnoliopsida; order Zingiberales; family Costaceae; genus Costus; species Costus lasius. The sequence continues at coordinate 36,094,955 of CM050452.1, read as the reverse complement.
ATTAAAACCCAGTCTTCCACTCCATGGTGGGGGCACTTCCGTTGGAGCTCATTAAAGCGCTCCCATGCTTCACTCATCGATTCTCCATCTCTCTGGGCAAAGCCTGTGATTTGGTTCCTTAACTGGATCATTTTACTGGGAGGAAAGTACTTCTGCAAGAAGGCATTTGACAAGCGCTCCCAAGTAGTGAATGTTCCAGTTGGATGTGCATGAAACCAGGCTTTTGCTCTGTCACTGAGAGAAAAAGGAAACAGTCTTAGTCTGAGGGCATCGTCAGATACACCATTAATCTTTATGGTGTCATAGAATTCAAGGAAAAGGGATAAGTGTTAGTTTGGATCTTCCAAAGGAGATCCTCCAAACTGATTCTGTTGAATCATCGATAAGAACGCAGGCTTGATCTCAAAGTTGTTCGCATCTATAGCAAGCCTAGTGATGCTGGAATGAATTCCTTGTGTATTTGGGGCTGCATAGTCGCGCAATGTCCTTCTTTCAGCCATGATGGATTCTTCTTCTCTTTCTTCTACAACTTGTTCTCCTCAAATCTCAATCTCTTTCGCAGTCTCAGAGTCTTGTTTATCTCAGGATCAAAAGGTACAAGTGGTCCTGACCTATGATTCCTACGCATGCAAAGTAGATAGATCAAGTCATTTCAAGAAAATAGAAAATAAATAGAAAAAAAAATTAAATAAAACCTAGTCTAGTAATAATCTCGATATCTTCAATATCGACAAAACCAAGGTCCCCGGCAACGGCGCCAAAAACTTGTTGTGTCCGCAAGTGCACGGATACTCGAAGTAATATAAAAATATCGAACCACAGAGACCTTGTTGTCAAGTACTGAATAATCGATTTCTCACTAGCTAGGCAATCAGAAAATAGTGAATCAAACTATTGAAAAGAACACGGAGAAAATATCAGAGAGGAAATTGGGACTAGGGGTTCATCTACTTTAATTTCTAATACTAGATTAAGATAAGTATTTGTCAATCTAATTCTATTACGATAAAGGTATAATTCTATCATGATAAAGGTATAATTTACTTAATAAGTAAATCATCAACTAAGAACTCGAGGATCACTCTTGTGCATCCGAATTCTAGGTTGATCACCTCAAGTGGAAACTCGAAGATCACTCTCGTGCATCCGAGTCTCAACACTAGTTTTACTCAAGGGTTTCCAATGACTCGATATTCAATCTCTTGCAAGAACAATTCTTCGGGGAAGAATTTCTTTCACCCGGGGAGAATTGATGGAGGCAGCGACCACCAGCCAAGGAGGCACAAGTGGAGTTTAAGAGTACCCTAGTCAAAGGCATGGAGGTTCCTCTAATAAGCTAGCAAGCTCAATTAACAAAGCTAGCTCAATAAATAACCACTTCAAAAGGGCCCATGCGAAGCCCACTTATCAGGAATAATTTGCCACAAAAGAGGCCCAAGACTATTCCATGTGATCAGCCAGCAATAAAATCAAGATGCAACTATTCTCATCACACGAATCTCGGAGTTCTTTGCAGCCAACGCTCATCTCAGCACTTCATCTGGCGCACGCACACTACAAACAAGGAAATGCTGCAACGTTCACATGCAGCCAGCAAAGGAAACATCAACGTCTCCCTCGCTCAGCCCACAAGGAAACTACAACATTCACCCAGCAAACGTCCGCCTGCAATGTTTGCCGAAACTTCACCTATATGTATCACTCGCTTGCATCCTTGTAACAGCAGATTTTGATGAATTGAAATAGTTTTCTTCCAATGGAATCGGATGTCCCCCATCCTCTTCCCCTCTGAGGTGCTTGTGTCACCTAGCTTTCCCCTCTTCTCCTTCTCTCCTTCTAACTCTCCGGCCCGCTGCAATCATCCGCACAACTCAGCCAACTTCCAGATTTCCAAAATTTTGGAAGCTCGCCACTGACGATCCACCGGCCGGATCTCCATGAGACTTCGGCCACAACTCCTCCTTCCCCTTACGAAGCTTCAGCCGCCGGCATCGCTCCATCCGCCTCTCCAATCGCCGGAATCAAACGGCCGATCCAAACCCCATGTTTCCGCCCAACTTTCGCCTCAGATCCGCCTTTCATCGTCGATCTACTCCGTCCGGCCATCTTTCACCCCCAAAGTCTGGCCACGTCCTCTCATCTATGATAACAACCTCCACTTGTAGCAGGTTTAGATTTCGTCCACCATCCGGCGAACGGCGACCGCCCCTGCCACTCACGCACATCCCCTGTTTCTCCCGAGCTCCCGCCCAGCACGACTCTTCTGCGCGATTCTCCTCCGATCAGCCACCATCCACCCGCTAACTCCGACCACATCTCCGCCACCACCACGTGGATCTCCAGATGTAACAGGTTCGGCGATCGTGCACCACCGGACGAACGCCGACGAGTCCTCCTCCGCTCCCGCGCAACATCCCCTGTTCCAGATTTCCCTTCTGCAGCCTACTTGAGTCTCCTGTTTGCTCTCCGTATTAATCTGTCTACCCTTCTTGACGCAGGATTTTAATGCACTCCGACAAGCCTCCACCTCCATTATTTGTGTTAATAGCAAGCCCGAATCTTGTTCTACCCGATGGAGTAGTTCGATGAAACCCAGATTCATCAAATCTTCCTAAGACACCTTGGAACTTTTGATATCTGATACATTCCTGTATCTGTTTTAAAACTAATCTGATTAGTGTTTTTCGTGCAGGTGCTTTAAGCAATCGGTGGAGCAAAAGTCCAGAACCTTGACGTGACTACGAAGAACACATTTTGTTCCATCATTTGGAGTAGTCCACGTGAATCCAGACTCAATAGATCAACCAATGATACATAGCATTTTTGCTATCTGAATAACTTCTGCCGTTCTTTCAATCCAGTAATTTGACTAGGCTACTTTGTGCGTGTATTTTAAGAATTTGGCGCAACTACAATCTTAGCGCTTGGCACAGAAATGAAGTACACATGTTGTTCTACCATTTGGACGAGTATAGCCGACTTCAAACTCATCAGATCAACATAGGAGACCTGCCAACTTTTGAATAATAATACAAATCCTGCAACTGTTTGATCGAATATTCTGATTAGCTCACTTCTTGCAGATATTATAAATTTTTGACAGATCATCACCGTATAATATTTACGTCATTCAAAAGAACTAGTTTTGTTCTACATGCTAGTTTAATTGGTTTGAATTTTTGATTTATGAATTTTCCTACAACATATGTCTACTTTTTGTAAATAATTAAAGTTGCCCAGGAACTCTAATAGTTATTTTCTTGCTGCATTCTGAATTTTAATTTTTTTTCAAAAATCCCAAAATAAATAATTAAATTTTACATCAATAGTTTTACTCCACGCTTCCCCTACATAAGATTTTATCTCCTAATAGGACTTATTCAATTCTTCGTGGGCGATTGAGATCCTGCAACTTCGCATTAAGAAGTAATCGCAGCACTGCAGTTTACGGCGTAAAGCTTCCCTATTTCACGTCTTCGTGATTCTCTTCAGGGAACTAAAAAGGTAACAGTCATCTTCCTTCTCATACGCTGGCATTGGATTTCGAAATTTTGTCCAAGCAAAATTTTTTATACCACCCTTGTCTTTAAATTCTGTGCTGAATTATGGAGCAACTCTTTTTACTTTCTTTGAATAGGATCCACTTTCGGCGATTAGGAAATAGCCTTACAGATTTTTTTTTACTGAACAAGGATTCCAGCAGGAGATTAAGATCCTGCCTTCCTTCTTGCTATTTTAAACTTTGATTTTGTTAGCCGAGACCTTCTTTAGTTGAAATTGGATTGAAGGACTTTTTATCTGGACCCAGCGATCCTTGCCGAATTGGGTAAAGCTATCTTCTTTCACCTTTTTCGTGATTCTTTTCAGTGAAAAGAAAAGGTATTACACTTCTATGCTGGGATTGGATTTTCTTTTCGCGAAATTCTGCCTGTGCAGCTTCTATGTATGCAAATTTTCCTCTGTCATGACTCTAAATTCAAATTTTGTGCTACGTCCAGTAGAGCTGCTGATTTTTGTTTGCAAACTGCTGCTTCTTCATCTTGATTTTGATCCTTAATGAGAATCAAAATTCTGGGCAGATTCCTTCTTCAAAGTTTTCATTATTCTCTGGTAGAGGTTGAATCAAATTCCATCATGCCATATTCGGATTTTTTATATCATCCTCACCTGAAATTTAGATTGAGCACAGCAGCCAGGCAGCCTTTGTTCTTTCTTTTTTCTTTTTATGAGCTCTTTCGGGTAAACAGCAGCATTTTCCTTTTCTTATTTATGAAATTTACAACTTTTTTTGTTTATGAAATTTACAGCAGACAACTATTCTTTTTTTTTTTAATCTTCTCTCTCCTTGTAGTTGATTCTTGTCCATCAATTTTTTTTTCTTTTTTTTTAGCCTAGCTCTATACATACAGCAGCCCTTTTTTTCCCTAAATGTTCAGCCAACAGCAGCTCCTCCTTCTCTCTTTTTTGTTACAATCTCCGGCCGAACTCTTTCTTTTTAATCTCCCCTTTTTATTCCTAGCCGAGACTATTTCGGTAAAACAGCAAGCTCGTGACCCTATTATTTGTTTTTGCTTACATGCAATCTTCCAGCCATGTTTATGCAATGTCTATGCAAATAGTAAACTTCCGGCCAATCTTCCAAGTAACCTTTCTCCCCTCTTTTTATCAAGCAGCACGCTCCTTTTTGTTATTCCCAGCCGAACCTCTCTTCTTTTTTTTACATGCTTTCCAGCGAAAACCATCCGAACAACAACCGCATTTATTTTTTTATGCATCAAACAGCACTTATCCTCTCGCATTTTCTCTAGCAGAAATTTAGTGTATGATTTCTGCTAAAATTTCTACAAAGTCTTTATTAAGGGTTTTCTTCAACGAGATTAGATTTGGGTTTTTCTACAAAGTCCTTAATCGAATTTTCTCCATCGAGATCGCTTTGATTTTCTATATTGTCCTTAATGAAATTTTGGTTGAGATCAAGTTCGGATTTTTCTACAAAGTCCTTGATGGAATCTTCTTCAACGAGGTTGCTCTGATTTTCTACATGGTCCTTATTTGGGGATAGAATGGGAGAAAAAGAAAATGTGAGAAAATATACCCACCGAGATCTCCTCCCCTCCATTTGCTCTCGTCAATGCTAGAAGAGTCTCCTTGGTCGAATAGAGTGAATAGCGTGTCCAGCCAAATAGCCTTCGATAGTGTGAATAGCCTTTTTTTTATTCCCCTCTACTCTTTTTATATCTTTTTTCCTCTTGCTATTTTTGACCGGCATACGCCACTTCCCTCTATGGGCATTGCTACTACATCCCTCGATTTCTCTTTTTTTACTATTATTATTTTCTTTTTTTTTATGCTCCCACGATCCCTCTTTGCTATTTTTCTCTTTACCCAACAAAAATATATTTTTTTTATTATTTTTTATTCAGGTTAGAAGGATTCTCATTACTTTGTATTACTATTTATTATTTTTTATTTTATATGCGATGTCATGTTCCATTATCTATTTTTGCTATGTGCACCGTGAATGGATGCGACACATAGTTCCATTATCTATCATGTTCCATTATTTTATTTTTTATTTTTTATTTTTTTATTTTATACGTCATTGCCTCACTCTTTTTATTATTATTTTTTTATCATTTTCTTTCCATATTTCTCTCACATGCGACACATAGTTCCAACAATAGAAATTGATTTTTTTGTATTTTTATTTGCTCCTTCCAAGTACGTTTTCATGCAATTCCATCTATTATTTATCATATTTTTTTTCGCCAAAATGGCCATTAGTTAATTAATTAATTAGTTGATTAATCAATTAATAAACTAATTAATAATTTTTTTACATTATTTTAGTTAAAATTTATTTTAACCAAAACAAATTTACTAATTAATTAATAACTAATTAATTAATTAATTTTTTTTTTTTTTTTTTTTTTATCTTCAACAAATATTCTCAACAGATTTATTATAAACAGCATGCGCATATAAATTCGTTATATTTTTTTTTTTCTACTTCATTATCTTCTTTTTCTTTTGCAGTTCAAATACTTCTCATCCATTCATAGAGAATCACTTTCTCCACAGCGTGTACAAAGTAACAAAAAAAATAACATTAATTATCCATAAGCATACAAACCCATTCATACTTCGAAATCGAATTCTCAAGCATCTGTACCAAAAACGCAGCATTTCAAACATTTGGAATCGTCATAACTTTTAAGGTGTACAATGTGCAAGTTTTCAGCTCTTGAGAAGTGGTTACTACTACCAATTTCAGTTCAGGTGGTTCACAAAGTAGTACAAGCATTGCTATTGTGTCAAGCTTGCCAACCACATAAATAAAGCACGCATACATTAATATTTACAAGAGTCTGTGGAACGTTCCTCATAACATGAAAACAGCCACAAGAAATAAATAGCAGGCTTTTTATGACCCATACGAAGCCCCAAATTCATGCCGAAAACAAGCATTGATTATTATAAGCTATGAAGCTTCTGGGTGATAGTAAATCATTTCCTTCCATATCATCTCCTTGATTGTATCCTCTCCAAGGTTTTCATCAACATCGAGATCAGCAGGAACGTCAGCTGGAGGATTAGCACTTGGGTCATACAGAGGTGACATGTAAGGGTGCTCCAGTGCCTCATCCACACTAATCCGCTTTGATGGATCAAAAACAAGCATCTTCTGGAGTAAATCAATGGCTAAAGGATTAGCACCAGGGTAAAGATTGGCAAGAAGAATACCAGGAGTGTATGGCAGAGATTTGATATATTTGCGGGCCTTTGGATTGTCGATGAAGGCAATATCAGTGTCACTCATAGTGCCAAGCACATTGACAATGCGTTTAAGCTGGTTGAGGCACTCTGTACCTGGGAAGATGGGCTTTCTTCCAAGCAACTCAGCAAAAATACATCCAACTGACCAAACATCAATGGAGGTACCATAATAGTCGCAGCAGAGAAGTAGCTCAGGTGCCCGATACCAGCGAGTAACAACATACTCGGTCATGAACTGTCCCTTTCCACTACTCGCACGAGCTAGACCGAAATCACAAATCTTAAGTTCACAATTGGCATTAATAAGAAGGTTTCCAGGTTTCAGGTCCCTGTGAAGTATGTTTGCAGAGTGGATATACTTCAACCCACGTAACAACTGTATACAAATGAGACAGTTTATTTAAGTACTAAATGAGTACTACAATATCTAAAAACTAGAAAATCAATATACTCTGCAAGTATGTTGTTGCTCAATCCAGTAGAGATGAAGCGTCAATATTATGATAAGAACACATTCTTGTATCCGCTAAAAAAGAAATTAAAGAAAAATTAACTATGCACCAGCAGAAGAAAAAAAAGTATATCCAGGTTTCATTGAGCCTTCAAGAGTAGAATCAGGAGTGTTTCGTAGTATCTGCCAGATTGCAGAAACATTCAACAAGAAAATAATTGATGTATTCATTCATTTTGAATTAATTGTGATGCTCAATCCAGTAGAGATGAAGCGTCAATATTATGATAAGAACACATTCTTGTATCCGCTAAAAAAGAAATTAAAGAAAAATTAACTATGCACCAGCAGAAGAAAAAAAAGTATATCCAGGTTTCATTGAGCCTTCAAGAGTAGAATCAGGAGTGTTTCTTAGTATCTGCCAGATTGCAGAAACATTCAACAAGAAAATAATTGATGTATTCATTCATTTTGACTTAATTGTGATATTTCCATTAAAAATACCTACGAAGCTAGCATTATCAGAATTTAGTTACCAGTACTCGTCCTTTATTAGTTCCATAAAACACTAGGCCAGTCCATTTTGTATACTGCTCCTCCAGGATTTCTTAGTAGGTATCTGACCTATTTCTGTTACCACATTCTGCTATTCATTTTCAACACTTCATACAAAAAATTAAACCTCATCAATTTAGATCTTCGACAAACATTAGTTCAATCAAATCTCAAATTTCAGTAGAAAGCCAAAACCAAGAAGGCAATTATGCAGCAAAAACGCAAATATAGAAATTTGCCAAGAAAAAGTCAAAAAAAAAAAAGTAGAATATCCTGATGCCACTTATTGGTGCATAAACTGAAACAGAAGCTGAACTTAACTAATAGAATCTCAAAGTATCCAACTAAACTGTTGCTAATATTAATTTCCCGTCATATGATACTATCATCATCACCTACCTCCTCAACAGCATGGAGCCCACCATAGCTTCATCCATCATATTCCACAACATAGCCAAAGCTATATTGGATGCGACTTGCCCCAACCTATAGATCCAACAATAATACCTCCCAGCTTCTTTTGCATGTCTGTTATCCACCGATCTAGTGATCTCCCTTTAGGTACCCAGTTCAGTACAACCCATCTTATCCCACACTATATTTCTTATGTCTATCTTACATTTTATGATGCATTTGCTGGTTCACTTTCGACTACATTTGTTTCTAAAAATTATCATGAGGCATTAGCAGATAGAGGCCCTAGGATACTTGGACACTAGTCTCTCATCCACATGGGACTCGTCCAGTTGCTTGTTAATGTGTACACTATCGATATAATATTGACTATTTTGACACATTCTCTCCTATGACTTGCTTGAATTATGTTCAAATCGTATTTTCTTTAGCTACTAACCTAGACTTTGGAGCTTTACTAGATAGATACTAAAAATGTCTCTCTCTATGATGATATAATAAAAAATATTTATATAGAGCAACCTCCAAGTTATGATACTCACGGTAGTGTGTGCAAGCTCAACAAAGCTATATATGTAGTGAAATAAATTCTCATAAGTGGTCATAGGCATTGGATTCAAATATAGCAAAACCGATCATTCTATATTTGTTCAATAATCCAACTCTAGCATTATGGTTATTGTAGTGTATATTGATAATATTTTATTTGACAGGAGTGATACACAAGACATCTCTAATATTAGACAATATTTGAAAGGCCACTTTAACCTAAAGACCTTGATAAATTGAAATATTTTTTTGGTATTAAGGTAGCTTACAAGAATAACCATATATCCTTGATAAACCCATTCGAGAATAACAATATTTTTTTGGTATTAAGGTAGCTTACATAAATTGTTTACATTAATTCAAAGGTTGTTGATCTAATCATGTATTGAACATTGGTTGGCATTTATTTTAATGTTACTAGGTCTAATATTTCATATGCAAGAATAGTTAGCCAATTTATGTGGGAGCCAAAGAATTATCTCTGGGTCGCACCCTGAGAATCATAGAATATATCAAGGCTGCAAAAGCCTGCATTATATAAAACATAATCAATTATGGGTTCAAGCTTATATAAATGTTGAGTATGTAGGTAATATGGATGGTTGGAGGTCTATTATAGACTTTTATACTTAGTTGATCACTAGGAGGAATAAAAAATAATATGTTGTTGTCATATCTAGTTCTGAAGCTAAGTGCAGAGTTACCAAACCTTTTCAAACACATTGAAGTTGACTATTATTTTGTTAGAGATGTAGTGCAATAGATGTTTTCACTAAAAACACTACATTGTCCCAAATTCACCCCATTATGCAATAAGGGCATGATCGATATTTGTGCTCCAGCTCCATTATCACATACCAAGATACTGAGATCTTTGAAAAATAAAGAAGAAAGAATATACAACTAGGATGATAAAAAAATCAAAGACCCAACCGAATAAATGGTTTAGTCCGGATTTATATGTAAGTGGTTGGCTCAGTTCAATTTACTATGTTATATATTACAGTCATGGCTTGGATTTAATTTTATCAAAACGTGAACCAATTTGTGTACATACCGAAGCCATTTCGAACTAATTTTTAAAATATTGATTTGTAGTTTTGATATGTAAGTCATAATATATACTAGTTGGTTGTGAGGTGACAACATATGACAATTGTAACTCATCTATTTTTTTATACGTAAATCATATATGTGCTAGTTGGTTTTGATATATAAGTCATAAATATACTAGATTTAAACTTTCAAAAACCACCCCAGCCCTAGTATCTATACTTAATTAGGACTATCTATTCTTTTTTTCATTACATTTTCAAAGGAAATTATTTGTGAATTGTAAAGGGAAGTATTACTTGGTTGATATTGATTATTCATAATGAATTGATATATTGAATATGGAAGACTAAGGTATCATGTTCCGGAACAAGGTTTGAAGAAACGTTCCGTGGCTCGCCGGACCGAGCCACTGGACCGGTATGTTACCGGTACCGGAAAAACTGGCAGCAGAGGGAGAGCGGCGAAAGAGAGTGCGCAGCGGAGGAAGAGGGTGACAGTGGTGGAAGCTTCACTTCTAGTGGCAGCGGAAGCGTTCCGCCAATTGCAGTAGTGCCGCCCGTTGTTGCCTCACCGCCTGCAGCTGCTGCCTGCTTACTCCGAGCGTGTCCGGTGCCAGTCCCTCACCAAACCTGTACAAACCAGAGGTACCGGCCGATTTCGGAGAGGTACCCGCCGGTTTCGAACCGGTACCTCAAACACTGTTCCGGAATATCACCAAAACTATGACAAGGACTTAGAAGTTTTCAAGAAAACTTACTCCTTTCCTAGAAGTTGCAAGGTTTTAAAAATCGATCCATACTAGGCAGTAACAATGTTTGTATTGATCAAAGTAGGGAATGGTACACAATTGTAGCGGAACCGAGTGGGAGTAGCAAAAGAGGAGCTCAGCGAAAGAGAAAAGAGAGGAAGGAGAAGAAGAGGAGGATTAATACCTGGTGGAACATGAGCTGACCAACGGATGCGAAATGCAAATGCAAGTAGAGTGGCGAAAGCAACTAGGCTTCTACCTCTTCTTGTTCTTCTTCCTCCTCTTCTTTCCGCTTGGAGCGCACGAAGGCGAACATGGATGCGAGCCAAGTATGGACATGAGACTCTTATTCTTCTTTTCTTCCTCTTCCTCATCCTCTTCTTCTACTGCTCCAGCCTAGTTTGCTTGCTTCGGCCTAGTATGGACTAGTACTTTGGTTCAGACTAGCTTTCAAAACCTTGAGAAGTAGTATTGGAAGAACTTGTAAAATAAAGGAGAAACCAATGTTTAAAGTATTGGTCCGACTGGTTATACCCATCAACGATAGGACTAGTACGTATCGATTATACCTATCAAAATCCAAATGGAATCGAGCAAAACAGTGAGAAAAAGAAAAAGAAGAAGACCTGTCCATCGGGGTTGCGTCCACTGCTTGCTCGCTTGTAGGATGTGACTCAAGAGTGCATTCTCCTTCTCCTTCTCCTGCCTTCTCCTTCTTCACCTTCTCCCGCTTGCTTTGCCTGTGAAAACTGTTTTGTTCCTTTATCAGACCAGTCCAAACTGGAAAAACCGGTCGGTTCAAACCACTAGTTCAATGGTTCAAACTGTGGGAGGAACAATAGGATATGCTATGTGATATGCCATCATTTCTATATAAAAGACAGGTCAAACTATTGGCTACATTGATGACATGCCATAATTATACAGATGATCTACAACAATAGATAAGATTTTTTGAATTTGATGTCAATCCTAATTTTTCAAGCAAATTTTGTAGAGATGGATATACTTTGCAATTAAATCACTCTTAGTTTGCAGGATTCACTACAAATTAACGAAGGTATCCAAGGCTCCTAAGCCAGAAACATCACGGTGGTCAATGAGGTGTTTGCCTCAATTGAGGATCCTTAAATTCAACTATGGCTTGCATATCTGGTTCATGTAACCCTATCTTCCTTAATCTAATTCACTACAAATTAATGAAGGCATCCAAGGTTCCTAGGCAAGAATCATCATGTAGTGAATCTGATTCAGTACAAATTAGCCAAGGCTTGTAGACGAGAATCATCATGGTGGTCACCAAGGTGGCAATACTGGAACTTGAAGTTGAAACTCAAACATCTACCCTTGCCTTCTATGTCAAAGTCTAAGTGCAATGTTGAAAACGCCCTCCTTCAATCCTCCTCCCATCATCCAGTTGCCCTTGCCACTCTAGTGCCATTGTTGTCATTTGCTCTTAAGCCTTCAGCTCTTCTCCTATTCTTCTCTCTAGCTTCCAATTCTACCTCCAGCTCCTTTGGTGCTTTTAGCTTCAAGTATAAGTCTGCTAATCTACATAAAAGTTCCTTCAAATTAGGAAAGGTCTAGTTATTTTTTTCTTACCTCCAATCTCAAGTGTATAGTTTTACTTGCTCGATTTAGTAAGACCATGATAGATGAAGACTTATTTGGTAAAACCTTTATCTTTACCTCACTATTTGCAATTGTATTGTTTAACAATTCTAATTAAGAAATGCAGTAATCATTAAGTTTGCTCTTATATTAGATTGCAAAATTTTGCAAAATTGCTAACATCTAAATGATTAGCTTATATTAGATATAATGCTAACACAAATGGGTTAGTTCTTTCTTTTTAAGTTATTATTGTTCAGTTAAAAATGAAAATGTAGGGGGTTAAAGATTGAGATTAACCCTTTAAAAACTATTTTAATTAGTTATTAGATATAGGCAATAACTTAATTCTATTATAAAATTAGTCCAAAAAATTTAGTACTAACAGACTATGTAGACTAGAAATCTAGTTTGCAAATCTCTTAATTATTAATTGTTAATTTGTGAAATTGAACATGGCCGATGTTTGGATGTAGAAAGAATTGAGCCAACGCCATTGTGATAGTTGAGACGTCAATGACAATAACCCATGCCATACAGGTAGTATTTGTATGCTATCTGACTGTATCTAGTTTATGTAGGTCGGGACATTTATCTTATTTTTAATTTTAGAATAATGCAGTAGGTGCACTCAATTTTTCTAGCCTGGGTAGTAGCAATAATTGTATTGCGTTGTAACCGCACAAGCTCACCCGCCACCTCATATCTCATATTATCACCTACTCATATGTCACATCATCATCGTCTAAAATCAAAGCCACATCATGTGCCAATCATGCAAGAAGATTATGAAGGGGATAAGATCTTAACTACCCTTCCCATATCAACGCAATACAAATAAAAAATAGCTTCCCCATACTCTATTCATAACATGCCTTCAAAAGGGAACAATCAAAAGCAAGGGAGGGAGTACCGATTCAAGAAACTTTACCATTTAAATTTTGTTGATCAAAGCCAAAATTATGACCGACCACATAAGGAGGTGGAAGGTTTTAAAGGCTCGTATTTTTCATGTTGCATCATAGTGAATGCATGTGAACTTTTAAAATAACTCTTTTCTTTAGTAGCCTTAGGAGTAGTAGCGGTAATTCTCACCTCCCCTTCCCCTCCACTTGTCCATTAGCCATGAGCTACTCCTCCCCTCAGGGAGCTTGGAGGCTGAACTTGGAGCACCCTATTGGAGCCACACCATTGAAGACTTCTCCTTGTAATCGCCATCATCAAGAGGCTGTCAAGACCCGCTTTTAGGTTCTAATGTATTTTAGGTTTTAAATTTGAAGTTTGCTCCACTTTGATTATTGTAATGTTGACTTCCAAAATGTCATCCCTAAGATTTGGGACAACTCAAGATGGACTTTGGCCCCTTCGTTGAAAGGGGCCCTCGGTAAGCTCTTTACATTAGTATTTCATTTGCAAGTTTCATATGTTTAACTTCTCATGTTAATAAAAGTATAATGACCGTTTCAATCCCAACCATTAGAAGACACTCCTACATTATATTTAAATAATGCAATTACTCTTAAAGACCTTCGGATCCAGGTTGAGAAGACCAACTTTTACTAACCAAACACATTGACTGTATTTTTTTCTTACCTTGACGATGATTTTCAATCATATTTCTGAAATAGTAATATTACTCAAGTTAAATCAAGTCAACCCAAACTGGTCGCAAAATTTAGTTTGGTTTGAACTTTGAAGTTAGTTTTAACAAAATTTGATTCAGTGTTGGTTTAAAAAAATTGAGCAACAAAAGAAGAAAGAAAAGGAAAACTGGCCAAATTAATAAATTAACCACAATAGACTTCTAAAATGCTTTTATCATTGTATGAAATAGCCTCTCCCTCCGACATATATGTATATCTAAACACATTATGACCATCTATGAAAAGTATCATTCATGACAGAGAAGAAAGCATATACTTATCATTTTTCCCAATGAATAATCGACGTTTATCATAGCATCACAGACGTAAGTAAAATAATTTGACAAAACAACCACCAAGACAATGGATATATTATTCCAAAAGGTCAACAACCATAACATCTCTACATTGACAAATAATACATTTATATCTTTTGCATGAGAGAAAAGTGTTTTGTACCAAATATTGTATATCTTTCTTTTAGTAATTCACTTGCCTATGGCAAAAATAATAATGATAATAATACAATTATATCCTAACCTAATAAAACCCTAGAATAGTGCTTCTCTGCTTAAAATTTATCCTCTAGAATTTTTTGGACAATGTCCAAGAAATTGATCGACAAATTAATATTAAAGAAATGAACAAAAAGAGACAACCTTGCACTAATTTTGCTATTGAATATTAATTGGCACCCTTCCACTAATATGATAACTATTATGTATTTTCTTAATTGATACAAAATAAAAATACATCTCCAATAATGTTTTAGGAAGTTATCTTTCTAATTTTATTTTGTGATGACCAGTTTCTTAATCAATCTTTTAAAATAGATCTCATCAGTTGATCAGCAAATAATATACTTGTAATAGGATTATTTCAGAAAGGAAAAGTTTCAGTTCATAAGATTCTTCCATACACTTCGCCTAGCCTCTTCGTTAACAATTGGAGCTGGGAAGCAGACAATCGACATTTTGTGTCTTTCCTTTTCTATCTTAAATCTGCATGACAAGAAATTAAGTGAAACCGCACAATTCCTAGTACAACTCATGTAGACTCTAGTGTTTCAAAAACTGATCTTATCGCCTCAATGACTAGTTTGAAATGGTAGAGATAGTGGACCAATGTAAGAAAGCAGTAGATAATTTTAAAATTATTTTGGGAGCGTGCAGCAGAAGGCTTCAACCGAAACCTACTCCTATTCTGGAAGATCCAAGATACTATAAAAAGACAAACAGGTGTGAAAAGCACATTACCCTTGAAGGGGTTAGTTATAGAGGAAGTAAGGATAAGCCTAAAAAATGCCGTCTTCTTGCTTGCATGTGGCGCTAACAAGAAGGGAGGAGTAGGGTGTGAGCAGCAACAACATGAAGAGGAAAGAAGAGAAGGGGTGAAAGGCAGGGCACACAAATGAATGTTTCTGTGTCGTGACCCCTGCTTGCTTGTTTATAGAAAACAACTGAGCGGGCGCTAGGAAAGCAAATGTGACAATAATGACTATATGATGCTTCTGTGTCGTGAAGGGGTGAAAGGCAGGGCACACAAATGAATGTTTATGTGTCGTGACCCCTGCCTGCTATTTTATAGAAAACGAGGGAGCGGGCGCTAGGCAAGCAGATGTGACAATAATGACTATATGATGCTTCACCCTTAAAATTGAATTAATCCATGCATTAGAGGTGGCACACACGTGCAGCATGCTGAGACCTCAAATGAATTGCAAGGCACACAAATGAATGTTTCTGTGTCGTGAAAAAAGAGAAGGGGTGAAAGGCAAGGCACACAAATGAATGTTTCTGTGTCGTGACCCCTACCTGCTTGTTTATAGACAACAACGGAGCGGGCGCTAAGCATGCAGATGTGACAATAATGATTATATGATGCTTCACCCTTAAAATTGAATTAATCTAGGCATTAGAGGTGGCACACACATGCAGCATGCCGAGACCTCAAAGGCCCAAAATGCCCACAAATTTTGGATTTTCAATCTAAACAAATTGAGGCATCGCTTGACCAATATTTCTAGATCATTTGAAGCCATCTTCATGTGATTGAAGGAGTGGTGACGCAAGTAGAAAATTTGGACAGCATACACCAATCCTAAAATCACCATGATGTTGGCGCCTATGTGTTTAGACACACCCACAGTAGTTAATCCAAAAATTAATAAGCATAACATACTAGTGTTTGGAAATCTCAAACACATCCTAGAATATTTCTAGATGGTCACACACACATGATAAATATAACATATACAAGCATAAAGATACACCTATTACCACTCGCATGTAGCTCTGATAATACTACTAGGAAGCAGTGGGTGATTTTAAAACTTTTGCACTAAGCACTTGAAAGGCTTCACCAAAACCTACTTCCATCTTAGAATATCCAAGTGAGTATAAACAGACAAATGGATATAAAAAGAGCGATACCCTTATAGCGTGATATGGGGTTAGGACAAGAGGAAGAGCAGGTGCACACACGTCCGTCCTCTGCAGGTCCTCTGTAGGTATACACACGACTCTTTAAATATGACCCCTTCACTACAACTGGTGCTAGCCTCAAGAGAAAGGATCAAAGCCTGAAGAGCACCTTCTTCTTATTTGGATGTTTCTTATTTGGATGTTGCGCCAACAAGGAGTAAGGTGTGAGCAGCAACAACAAAAAGAGAAAGAGAAGGGGTGATTGAGGGTTATGAATGTGCAAAACAATATTGTTGTTGCACCCAAGCAAATAGACAATGCATTGTGAGGTCAAAACCTCCTAGCGCCTGCATAGAGGCACATAGATAAGGTTTGAGCAGCAATGATGGGAAGAGGTGAGAAGAGAAGGGGTGAGCGAGGGTTATGAATGCGCAAAACAATACTGTTGATGCACCCTAGTGCCTGATTGTTTATTTATAGGGGCAGTAGTCTAGGCACCAAGCAAACAGACAATGCATTATGAGGTCGAAACCTAGTGACACAAATAGAATGCATTGTGAGGTTGAAATCGGGTGACACCACGTACCTGGAGGGGCTTATCCCTCCATAGATAAGGTGTCAAGCAAGTAGACAAAAGGTCTCAAGGTCGAGACTTGACATTAGTATTTATTTGTAAAATACTTCTAAACACCTAGGCTCCTCTCCTCTCAGCTCTGCTAGGCCCAAAGCCCTGCGATGCAGATGATCATTCAGGCACCTATTGATCATGAGCCAAATTAATTAATTGGAACCGTCGATTCAATCAATCGTGATCTAAGCTTGATTTGAATCCATTCTTGTCCCAAACAAAATCAAATTATTATATAATAATAATTCAGAGACTATTTAATCAAACTATAATGTCAAATATCTGTCATTTGACCCATAGATTCTATATAATATTGACCACAATGATCAACTAAGATCATCATAAGTAGTAAGGTGTCTAGTAACATATCGCTCCTACAAAGTCATAAAAAAGGAGTCATCTGCCAACAACCCATAACAAGAAAAAGATAACCATGTAAATATAATTTCTTTGTCATATCCTAATTAAACAAGTGTATCACACTTATTTACCAAATCTAATAGTCATGACATGCACATGCTATTCACCTAGGGATGGTCATATACTTTCAATCATATACCAATAGGAGAGGCTTATGGATATCATACTTTTCAAGAAGAGGCAAATCTTCTATCAGTCCATCATACTTCTCATATAGCTTATGATGTACTAGACTCACATACACCAAAGTTTTCCCTTGTTCACTAACTGGAGATACTTCGAGAATGGTTAGAACCAATATCTAAAGATATTTTCATGTAATCCTATATAATATGAAGGATATATATAATAATAACAATACCTTTATTAAGACGATTATAGTACAATATAGGTAAGACTATTACACAATTGATTTAAGGATATATACACCAACATCTGAACACATGAGAAAATAAGAAAAAGACAAAGAATAGAAGAAATAGAAAAAGGTGCATACAGGTTTGCAGTGACCTTCCACGAAGCGGCAAAGGAGGAGGAAGTGTGGTGGTCCAACACACTATAAGCTTTCACAAAGTAGCGAGAGCTGGGAGGCATCAAAAGCAACAAAAGAGGCAATGGTGAGTGACCAGTACTCCTTCCTCCATTGCTCTGGTCATGAGCTTCTTCTCTTGCACTAAAGAATCTACTAATAGATTTTTTTAAGGGAAGATTGTGAATAGTTATATTGTTTCGGGTCCAACTCTATTAATAATAAACTAGGTCCCGATCACTAGATTAAGCCCGATATGCATGGGTAGAACAATAGTATTTATTATAGTTTAAGGTTTGAAAGGAGTATCGAGTATTTTTTTCTTCTTTTCATTTAGGCGTGTGTTGGGCGTGATCTTACCACACAGCAAAAGGAAGACAAAAATTAGAAATATACCATGAAAGCATATAAGGATAAATGAGGCAACCAAAAAAGAAAAAAAATCATTTTCTTATCGTTGCTCTTGCATTATTAAAATCAAATATTTTGACTTGCAAACTGCACCATAACGAACTTATAGCATGTAACAGTTAGACTCTATCAATTTTAGAAGGAATAAGTAGTGCACTTTGCAGCTAGAGTGTTTAAATTTACTAGTACCAAGTGACCTATATGCAAAGAAAAGGTTGAGTAGTAAAGCATAGTAAAGCAACAAAAAAAGAATAACTTAGGAAGCAATCCACTCCCCCAGGCACCCACCCACACATACACCAAACATAATTGTACTGAGAGAGTCATCAACATCCATAGATCGCATAATAGATAGGATATTCCACAAAAGCAACATTATAAATACGCACTAACTCTCAATAATCATTATCTTCATAGGATAAACTCTATTCAGAATGTCAGTACTATGAGAAATAAAATTATATTTATTTCTGGGGCAAGGAATTTGTAATAAAGTAATTGGAGATTCCTAATGGTCCTCTTGAATCACACGATCAATTTTCCAATTAAACAGTAAGCTAAAAAAGGAAAGAAACATATGATACTGCCAGTGTTGAATACCTAGCTAGCAGACTTGTCTAGCATCAAATTACTAGCCAATAGGAGGAGCAAGAAAGGAGTATATTCCAATTCACTTCCAAGAGTAACTTCATATTTCTGAAACCTCCAAAAGGAACTATCAATTAACACAACTCCCACAATCTGAAATGACTCGTTCACAGTAACATACTAGTGATGTTAATTATATAGACAGCTCAAAAATCAATGGTAGATCCCCTTACACCCAACCTGCATGCAAGCTATACAATAGCACCTGGTGATCATTCCAGAGCAAGTTTAGATCTAAGGCACACATGTCTCCTTCAAACATAAGTTTCAACAGTGGCCATACTTATTTGCATCAGTAAATATGGGCATTATCCCAATTCCCAAGCAAGGATTGTATTACCAATCTGGTAACTGTCTTACTGCCCAATACATACCAATGTGGTACTATGCTTACCTCCTAGCACGTACCAGTCTATCTACTTTGGTACCAGTACATGGACCAAAAGGGTACAAAACTAGTATTTATATATATGTATAAATAGGTACACGAGTATAGTTGGTAATCATATATTGATATGTACTAGTACGGCCTAGTAATCACAACCTCATAATTTTGCACGTCATAATAAAAATGAATACTAACACAACAGAGACTTGTGATCAATTACAAGTGGATAGTTGGTCAACAGGTAAACAATAAGTTCATATTACTTAGTCTAAACGTTATAAGCCTTGAAAAATATAGTTATTATGAACTCAGATTACTATTCACAATAAAATTAAATATAATAGACATACTAATTTTGTTTCTTTAGTGGAAGATACTTCCAAGTTTGAACATCAGAATTACAGGACAAAACGTAGGAAGTTTGTAATTGATAAAGTTTTAAGAGGTAAAAGTGAAATGGACACTGTTATTGACTAGTTAAAACTTAAATAGCCAGCAAGTAAAATAAATAAACCTATGTAGTCTAAAATAAGTTCTTAGTAGCTTCATCCTCAAGATTGTCATCTTCTTCCTCTTCTTCCTCTTCTTCCTCTTCATCATCTATTTCTTCTATTCCATCTTCTCTTAACATAGGATCATCAAAAGGCACAATCTCTTCATCAAGTTGATTAATTTCTTAATCAATTTATTCATTAAGTATAGGAGCCTCCTCATTCTCTTGTTCTCCTTCATCATCACTCTCTTGATCCATATTAAGAGCACCAAGCCATTCTTTCTTTGAGCAACTTGGTTGGCTTAAATTCTCCACATGCTTATCAGTTATCCATTCTTAGGATAATTCTTCAAAATTGATATCCTCTAGAGTTTTTATTTTATCTTGTTGCCCGTTGAGTTTTGAATTATGTTTTATAAAAACCAAATCATTCATATTTTTTTGATGCAAATAATTTCTTCTTTTTGAATAGAGCTAAAAAAAATGACAATTCCAAACATAATAGTTAGATTATCAAATAAAATAATATTCAATATATAAAATAATAAAATTATAAATAAATCAAATGAAACTCACTTGTTCAAATACACTCTAATTTCTTTCACAACTTAAAGAACTGCAAGCTAGACTTAATATACGTCTCCATATAAATCCCACCATTTAGCTGGAAGTTTTTTATCTCTCGTCATAATTGCAGGGCTAATACCAAACAATCTCTTGGCATCCTTAAAATCTTCAAGTTGTATATCAATTTTGAATCTTTATTCAGAATCAAGAACCATTATTACAAAGCAACTATTCAACCCACTTTTGACTTCAGCACCGGGCTTAAAAGTGGAGTTATAATAGAACTGGGGATTTAGATAATAACCTGCAGCATGTAATGGCCTATGAAGTTGCAAATCCCATCTCTCATCTATGATTTGTCAAATTGGCTCATATTTGTATAATAAAGTAAACAAACACAAAAAATATTTCTTTAAATAAAAATTAATAAAAGAACATAAGTAATAACTAATTAACTTTATAAATTTACCTTTTTTTAACAAAATTACAACACTCTAATGACGGGCAGAGCAGCTTTAAGATAAATAATAACATTTTGCCAAAAACTACTACCTAGCACTCACCGTTGCATCTTCTTTCCCTCCTCAATTCTTGAAAATTACGTTACTTCCATTGATTAGATGTAAACATGGTCATCAATGCCCCCTTTGAATCACTAAGAGAGCTCAAAGTCAAGTATGAAGTAGCAAATCGAGTGGTGGCTAGTCTAATCAAATCTTTTCCCTTTATAAAATGCTTTAACATTGATATAACCATAGTCATTGAATAAATAAATATGTATATTTTTTTACCTTTAGCAATAGTTGTTCGATGTATATTTAATTTCTTCTCAAAGTCTTCAAGAATCAAGTCAAGGCAATGCGCTGCACAAGGAGTCCTAAATAAACTCTTTCTTTTCTCCATCAACATCTCTCATGCTGCCTTATAGTTTGCAACTTTATCGGTAATAATTTGGACTACATTTTCTTCACCAACTTTTTCAACAATGTCATCTAACATCTCAAAAACTTTATCAACGGTTTTAGAAATATTTGATGTATCAGCAGAAGATAGAAAAATAATACTCTTAGGACTATTAACTAGAAAATTATAAATTGATCTTTTTTTTTCTATCAGTCCACCAATCAGACAATTATTGTACATCCGGTTCTCTTCCACTCTAGTTTATGAGATTCAAGTAAATCCATTGTCTTTTCTATTTCCTTTTTCAAAAATGTTTATCTAATCTCATGATAGGAAGGAGGCTTAAAACCAATATCATATCTTGCTACAAGATCAAAAATTTTTATGAACTCTAGATTTTTAACACAATTAAATGGAATTGAACTTGCGTAAAAAAAAAAAAACTAGCAATTTGTTGGCAAGCCTCCTCCCTCAAGCCCTTTTTGAATATTTGATTCATTGTGCTTTGAGTACTACCAGCAACTAAGTGTAGTAGCTTTCTTACCAGTGGCAGAAGAAGACCCAAAAGACTCCAGAAGAAGACCCAAAAGACTCCAGAAGAAGACCCAAAAGACTCCATAATTGTTAACTGATATTATTTGCTTTTTAACATCATCTGGCACAGCTTTGTAGGGTTCAACATCTTTCCTCGTGCAAGCTAAATAATGTTTAAACTGATAAATATTTTCAGATATAATCTTCTCGCAGTACTTGCACTTGATTTTCCTTGGGTTATTAATTTCAACTCCAGGCCAACCAATATCTGATTTACTTCCAGGTGCATTCTTTCTCTTAGATTTACTAGTGTTAGCCATTAAAAATTATAATAAAGCTAATATAATACATAAAAAATAGTGAGTCAAGTATTGGTGCACAACAAATGATGAACGTAAGTAGACAATTGATGATTGTTCAATTGAGATTGACAAATGATAATGGACAAGGACAAATCTCAATTAACAATTGATAAATGACAAGTATCGATGCTGTAAATGAACATGTAAAAATAAAATTATGAATGCAACTATGCAAGTGCTCATAAGTTAATAAATGAAAATATGAAACCATAGATAAAAGAATAGAATTATATAAAATTATACTTGCTTGAACGATTAGAAGTGTTCCCTGCTTCGTCATGGCTTAGAAACTTCTGCTGCACGAAGGATTGCATTATTGCAAAAGTGAAAAATCATAGAAGGGGCCCTGATCATTGGAGTTCTTGACTTTCCTCGGACTGTTGGAGTTCGTACACTCGAACCCTGATCGTCAGAGATACAAAATAAAAAAAGAAAAATCAACGAAGCTGCAAAAGTGCTTAAACGGGTGAAGAAGGGGGCGAGGTTACAAGGGGTTGACCATTGACGAGGTGAGGATGGCGAAGAGAGCCGAGGCGAGGATTGTGAACTAGTGACGAGGCGAACTAGCGATGAGGCGAGAGGCTACAATCGAGGCGACGAGAGGTGAACTAGTGATGAGGCGAGAGGCTGCGATCGATGTGATGAGAGGCGAATTGGAGACGAGGTGAGGCGACGAGACGAGAGGTTGCGTTCGGCGGCAAATGCCGAAAACCTAGGGTTTTAGTTTTTGGGTTTGTTAATGGGTTATGGACTTTTAACCTGTTAACCTATGATTTTGAGAATAAGGCATGGATCAGTTGGATCGGACGATCCCATCCGATCCAACGATTCGACACGCCGTCCTACACATCTTACGACCCAGCATACGATGTGGGTCGAGTCGCCCATTTCGGGACATAGGGCCCAAAATGTGATTTTAACAAGCTTGGTTATGTGATTAGTTGGACTTCAGGATTAAACAAGAAACAACTCCAAAAGGAAAAGCAAAGGAAAATAAATAGCTCATAAGTTATATTTCCTAGTCAATTCCTAAAAGACAACAAGAAATTTCATAGATGTTGGAATACGCAACAGGCAATAGAAGTTAGCTTATGAAAAGATTTTATAATCTATAGTAGTAGAAAAAACCAAAGTAAAGGAGAAACAAGTCATGAGATGTCAATTGTGCATAAGAAACCAAAAAATAATGAAGCAAGCTAGAAGTTTTGACTAACATAACCAAATAATAATGAATTTATGAATAAGAAGCTGCCGTTAACCAAATGTAGTTAACAGAATAAAAGAATCTAAGTAATGAAAGATAGTTTGGGGAAGCTACGCATAACAAACTAAGCTACCATAAGTGGCCAAGGCATCAAGCAATGAAGTTATGCATTTAAGTAAATCCCAAAAACGGCAGATAAGACACCAAAAGAGAAGTCATTTAGTAAAAACATACAATGAGAAACATACTCATGAATAAGAAGTTAAGCCATCAAGTCTAAGCCACTAAATCAAGTCAAAAACCAAAGAGTTGTCTATAGGTCAATCCAGATTGAAGAAGAAAAGGTACATCCGTGATAAGCAATCTACTTCTCCATGAGTAAGAACCCAAATCATAGGAAACTAGCTTATGCATAAAAAGTATGGCATAAAGCATGGATATTGGCTAGTAAACCTCTTCAATTTGCTTTCAGTAGAATGTATAATTTCAATTTTCAGAATAGATACCTGAAAGAGGAAGTACTGACAGTGATCATTGGAAAGTGGCTGCGAAGATTTGATAATCTGATGAAGATCAGTGTCCATAAGTTCATAAACAAGGTATACATCCCTAAACGTTCTCCTGTGTGGTGGCATCATGATATCCTTCAAAGCAATTACATTCTCATGTCGAAGGTGACGAAGGAGCTTCAGTTCACGCAAAGTCCTCAGTGCATCCACACGGTTATCAAAAACATTATGTATTTTCTTGATTGCAACTTTCTCATTCGTCTCACGGTTCATTGACGAGCATACAATCCCATATGCTCCTCTGCCAATGGGTTTAATGGGCACATACTTTGTATCAATCTCAAACAAGGTTTGCCACATAGAGTAGTAGTGCTTTCCTTGGTTCCCCACGCCATTTGGAGGATCAACCAGCATAGCCATCTCCTAGTAAGAGCAAATTCAGGAGTACAAACTGGGGATGCAAAAGTCACTAGAATCACAAAGTAGTAGATAAAGAGTAAATGACAACCAAAAAGAAAGGCTAAAAGGAAAAAAAACACAAAAAAGAGCATATTTTCCCCAAAGATCGAATCGTTGCACGTTTCGCAAAAGCAGTAAATAAATAAAGTAACTGATAACCAAAAAGGAAAGGGAAACAAAAAAGTAAAAGTAGGATATTTTCCCTAACATCGAGTCGTTGCACAGATGAACAAGCTCATTTAACTCCAGTTCGGACTGACAGAAACCAAATTGGAAAAAGAATAAGGAACAACAAATAATTAAAGCTGAGAACTAGAAAGGAAGCGCTATGCTAAGCAAAAGAAACGCTTACCTTACTCCAGGCTACTGCAACGGGAAATTACAGAAAACCTCAGACAAGCACCCAAAAATTCCACACTTGTAGCAACCAAGCTCTCAACTGTACCACTCTCTCCTCTCCACTACTGGCGTACAGAGCTCCAATCCCTATATTACCAAAAAAAACTCAGTTGCAAAACCCAGATCGACGAAACGCTTCCGAAACTTTCCACTCCCATCCAATAATTCCTTCAAGATCTGCATACCCCTACGATATATCACCTCAACAATTCACTTCGCCGGGAGCCCTAAGTCGCAGCATCTCAGCCCAACGCGACCCGGGTCGGATCGATCCTACTTCCTACATCTAATCCACATGAAATTTCGTGCCCTGCTCTTATTAATCCTCAAACGCACGTACGCAACGAACTCCGGATCGATTAACCGAGGCGAGGCGCCAAAGTAAAATATACTGGGCGGGTCGCGGTTCTGCTCTGGCGCTTCGTGTCTCGGGGTGCTTACGCTTTGCCGGCGGCACACGGTATCAGAAGACCAGCGACGGACCAGATTTGAAGATGCGTCCATAAGGGTAATATCAGCCGTCCGTCGTGTCCATTACACGAAGAAGATATTCCCCAAATGTTCCTCCAACTTGGGAAGGCAGATGCCGAGCTGAACACAGGGTCGACTTTTGTCCACGTCGATGGAAGAGGAGTGTTCGATGTGTGCCACGTGGAGATTGTCGATGAATGTATTAGCTGCAGCTAGTGTGGCTAATCGTTGTCCAGCGATTTCACAATTGTGCATGCACAACAATCATTGGCAACTTTCATTTATGGCCTATTTTATTGGGGAGAAAGAAGGGGAGAAAAAAAAGAAATCATATTTTTCTCCAGTTTTATTAGGAAGACTAGGGGTGTGAAAAAAAAACCGTCGAACCGTTGAACCGCGGTTAATCGATCGAACCGAACTAATTTAGCGGTTAACCGAACTGACAGTTTTTTGATCGGTCAGTTTTTTCATAGATGTAACGGTTCATGATTTGGGAACGGTTCGGAAAATTTCTAAACCGCGGTTAACCGAACCGAACCGATATTAATAAAAAAAATTAATTTATATATTTTTTTTTCTAAATTGGTAAATGTATATGGTATTAATAAAAAAATTCTTAAACCTAAAACAGTAAACACTAAACCCTAATTTCTAATTCGTATTCGTCGTTCGTCTCTTCCGACTTCCGAGTTCCTCTTTAGCCCTCTGCCCTATCGTCCCGCACTAGCGCACCCGCAGTCCGCACTGCCGCCGACTCTTCTGCTCATCGATCTTCCCCTCCCTCTAGCCTGCCGATCTTCCCCTCTAGCCTACCGATCTTCCCTGAGTCTCCTAAGTCTTGACCTGCTCATCTCCTCCGACTCTAAAGTCTGAACTCTCTATTGTCGATTTATCGTCGCCCCTCTCTTTCTCGGTTTCTCCTCTCCTCTATTCCTCATCTCCTTCACGGCTCCACCGATCTGCTCATCTCCTTATGTGCTGTGTGCTATCCTGCTCATCTCTTCGGCTGATCGTCTGATCTGCGCATCTTCAAGACTTCAGCCGATCTGCTCATCTCCTTACCTGCTGGCTGCTGTCCTGCTCATCTCCTCGGCTGATATGCGCATCTTCAAACTTCAACAAATCTGGTGAGGTAACACTTTCTGGATCTTCAATACCACAAATTTGTCATTGTTAAGTGTTGTATGTTGACATTTACTCAATTAGTAGGTAACACTTTCTGGATCTTCTTGTCAATAATCATGGTTTGCAACTTACTCTTAAACGCAGTTTATTGAAAACACTATGATTAATCAATGGAAAGTAGCACTTGTAAACTCGTATGATTAATCACACAACTATTATGATTCTAAGACTTACTTCTGATGCTAGCAACTTAAACTATTGAAAACATTGCTAGGTAAGATTGCTAGTTAAGGGAACAGATTATCCAACTAGGGTTAGTTGCAAGTTGTATAAGTCTATAAGAGACTATATTGATGTCACTGATTATAGAATATAATCTGGTGAGGTGATCTGTGCATCTTCAAGACTTCAACTCATCTCCTTATTTAGTTAATTTTTATTGTTTTGCAGATAGAGAGCGGTGGAGATAATGCTACAAATTCAACTGATATTTCTCCAATAACTGGGAGTAATGAAGAATAGCAACCTAATTCTTCCAATAATTCCAAGGTTAGCAAAACCAAGATTACAAAAAAAACATCTTGGATATGGGATCACTTCACTAAGGTAGATTCTGAGCATAGCAGTGAACCAAAAGCAAAATGCAACTACTATTCATCTTTAATTAGTTGTATTTCAGCTAATGGTACTAGTGGCATGATTAATCATCTGAAAAGATGCAAAATATATAATGCAAATTCTGTGGACAAGAGGCAAAAAAACATTAGAAACAATAATAGAACATGGTGATAAGGGTAAGGGCAAAGCTACTATTGTTCCATATTATTTTAGTCAAGAAGAATGTAGGAAAGCACTTGTGAAAATGATTATTGTTGATGAGTTACCTTTCAAATTTGTTGAACGAGAGGGATTTCATGAATATTGTGCAAAAATGCAACCTAGATTTCTCATTCCTTCATGTACGACTATCACTAGAGATTGTTATGAATTATTTGTTGAGAAAAAGAAAGAATTGAAGTCATTATTTAGCAAGCTGCCTTCCCGTGTTTGTCTCACATCTGACACTTGGACATCATGCCAAAACTTGAATTATATGTCTCTTACTGCTCATTTCATTGATGATAATTGACAATTGCACAAAAAAATTATTAATTTTTGTCCAATTCCAAGTCATGTTGGTGAAGTTATTGGTAAAGCAATAGAAAAATGCTTGCTTGAATGGGGTATAGATAGAGTTTTCAGTGTAACAGTAGATAATACAAGCTCTAATGACTTGTGCATTGACTACTTGAGGACAAGACTAAACAGTTGGAAAGGTAGTGTTTTAAATGAAAAATTTTTGCATATGAGGTGTGCCACCCATGTTATGAGTCATCACCGTCTGAACCCAACGGAGCACGCTGAGCTCCAACGCCAAGTGGATGACCTGCTGTCCAAAGGGTTCATTCTAGAGATCTTGAGTCCGTGTGCTGTTCCAGCACTCTTGACCCCAAAGAAGGATGGCACATGGAGGATGTGCATTGACTATCACGCTGTCAACCGGATTATTGTCAAGTATCGGTTTCCCATTCCTCACCTAGAGGACATGTTAGACCTTGTGTCCGGGTCCACTTGGTTTTCGAAGCTGCACCTTAGGAGCGGTTACCATCAGGTCCGCATCCCCAGCAGTGATGAGTGGAAGACTGCGTTTAAGACAAAGGATGGCTTGTATGAGTGGTTGGTGATTATGTTTGGCTTAACCAACGTCCCCTCAACCTTTATGCACCACATGAGCCAGGTCCTTAAGCCTTACCTAGGGAAGTTCTTGGTCGTCTACTTTGACGACATCTTAATTTTCAGTCGAACCCGTGATGACCATTTAGAGCACCTTAGGTTGACCTTTGGCATCCTACGCAAGGAGAGTCTCTTCTTGAACGCCAAGAAGTGCTCTTTCTTGGCACCCTAAGTCCACTTCCTTGGCTTCATCATGTCCAAGGATAGTCTCATGGTCGACCCTGCTAAGGTAGAAGCCATCTGTCAATCGTCGGAACCCTAGTCCGCAACAGAAGCTTGAAGCTTCCTCGGACTTGCTGCCTTCTACAGACGTTTCATCAAGGGGTTCAGTACTGTTGTAGCCCCTATGACCAACTGTACGTGTAAGGAAGAATTTGTCTGGACCCCTGCTGCGAGACGTGCATTCCTCGCTCTTAAGGACTTGATGACCACCGCCCCTGTCCTTCGTTTACCAGACTTATCCAAGGTATTTGAAGTGGCATGTGATGCCTCGGGGACAGGCATCGGGGGTACCCTTAGCCAAGAAGGCCATCCAATTGCCTTCTTTAATGAGAAGCTCAATGAGGTTTGACAATGGTATTCCACATATGATATGGAATTTTATGCAATAGTTCAGTCCTTGAAACAATGGATGCACTACCTCCTACATAAGGAGTTCCTTTTATTTAGCGACCACCAGGCCCTGCCGTTCCTCAATGCTTCAGATTCTCTCATCTACTTTAGTTGCTAGTAGTTAGTATGAGTTAGTTAGTGCTCGCATCAACATGCTTGCATCAACAGCATCTTGACTGCGTTAGTATGAGTTAGTTAATGCTTACATTAGTATGCTTGCATCAACAGCATCTTGACTGCTTTTAGTTAGTTAGAGTAGGTAGTCATGCTTGTGGTGTGTTATTCCCTAGTCATACTTGTGGTGTGATATTCCCTAGTCATGTGTATGGTGTGATATTCCCTCCCTTGCTCCATAAAAGGGAGTGGAGACTAGTTGCTTCTTCAGCTTACCAGTTTGCTTCTTAGTTGTAGCCTCCAAGTGAGTGGGAGCCTACTAAGTTCCTCGTGGTAGCTCTGAGGGAGGATTGAGTGCTAGTAAACACAGCCGGGCTGCCTGAGTGACTTGTACTCCGAGGGTCCTCCTCGCTTGGTGTTTTGAATCAAAGTTATGAGGTAGGCGCTACCTCTTCCTTTTCGGTTGTTGTGCTCACATTGGTGTTGCTTGCTTGTGGATGTTCCCAGGACGGATGGTTGAAGCTAGACCCGTTGCTCCACTGTGTTTGCTCGGTGCTGTGCTTGCTCGAGATTGGCTCGTGTGAGAGGTTAGTAGTTTATTTGAGTTGCCTTGGTTTCTTGGTGCTTCCAGTATTGCTCAAATAGTATTTTGCTCGATTTTCATCGACGATTTTCCCTCCGTGCGCATTTCTCTTCCCTCGTCTAACGCCCCTCTCACGTTTTCTACATCATAAGTTCTGCCACCCTAGAGTACGGCATATAAGGACCACCCCTCCTACTTCCGCTCCATCACTTATGAGATTGTTTTTCGAGTTGAGGAGTAGCGGCGATGATATGAGACTTTGTCCAGCTGTGCCGTTACTACCACACAATATGCTTGCATGGGCACACAACGACAGCTTGGGTTTGCCGACGACATTCGTTGGCTTTTTTTATCAAATCTGGCCACAGTTTTATCACAAGTGACAGGAGATGCATTGATCCCTTGACTTGAGGTCATTAACCATTCTATATGGTTAGGGATATGCTTTGATATAACCTAACACCTCACGGTAGTTGAGAGGTAATAACGGTTGTCATTGAGTATGTCACGACCCAAATGAGAAGGTCAATGGACAGATAGAGGATTTGCCCATTCCTGAGGGAAGCTTGATATCCACAGGGCCCCCCTATGGTTCTATGACTAAAAGTGTATGGTCATACCCAGGTGAGAACCTGATTTGGTCATAACCATGTGATTAGGTGAAAACAAGTGGTGACATACTTGTCTAATAGGATATCAGTTTGGTAAAGAGACTGTAACGCATGTGTACCTAATTGCGATGATGGGGATGTCGATGTCGATATCTATTCTGATAACTTGGGTAACAGCGATGCACTGCTAGGTGCCACTCACTACTTGTGGTGACCTTAGGTCAGCACTGCTAATGTCAAAGGAACCTACAGGGTCGCACACCTTGGTACTCGAGTTCTCATATTAATCGGGAAGCCTTATGATCGAGTAATTGGATAACTCAGATCTATTTGGGAGATTTCATCAGCGCTGATGGGCCTGATGAGATGGAAGAGAGTTATTAGAGCCAAACTTCATTTTTGGTAGTTTGACTTGAATTTGACCATGGTTGGTCACATATGGATTAAGTTTGTATTGGATTGAGTTCAATTGCTTAATCAACCCATGTAATGGAGTTTGGGCTAGCTCATTTCCCAATGAGGCCCAATAACAAGTTGTCATGAAGAGATAATGGGCTAAAAGGGTATAATGGGGAGAAATCTTATCCCATTGGCGCCTAGGGGCTCAATGGGGGTACGTTGGCGTAATTTGCTTCATAAGGAAGCAATTGGAACCTTGCCCTCCTTCCTTGGATAGAAAGCTTGCCTCTAAGGTGATGCTTCGGGCGCATATGACTTGTAGGACTAATAAGGGAAGTCTTGAGCGCATATGGAAGAGGGCTATGAGTTTATGGAAAGGACTTGGAGTCTTTCCTTGCTTCAAACCCTAGCCGCTCACACCCCCTTTACCCTAGCCGCACTCTCTCTTTGTGACTTGCGCCCACACCTTGTTCTTCCCGCCCCTCATGCCTCTATATATCAAGGGATATACAAGAGGCTTATAGAAGTAATTCATATTGGCGTGAACCACCAAAGGGGAGAGAGCTTAGGGCTGTTGGTGCATCTTCTTCCATAGCCGCAAGTGCCTTCTTCTTTTCCTCCTTGATGACTCTAAATTTCATAGTAATATTCATACTTATTAACTAGTCTTTTGGAATCATAATTGTACTCTTTTGCTTATTTTTATGTCTTATTTATCCAATACTTCAGAATATATACCTTTCTTGGTTTTTGATTAATTTTAGGTAAAAAGGCATCAGTCGATAGGTTTTAAGAAATTTCAATACATATATGGATTCTAATCATCACGAGGAGTTTACACATCAAATTTCAAGTCAAACCGAGTTTTCTAGCAAAATTACGGCAGTGCCGTAATGAATTTTACGGTCGTAATCTACAAATATGGCACTACCGTAATGATTTTCATGGCCGCTTCCGGCAAAAACTTTTTGGAAAATTATGGCACTACCGTAATGTATTTTACGATATCGTAATATCGGGCAAATTTCATACAGAGACTTTCAGAAACAATCAAGAAGATTACGGCACTACCGTAATGAACTTTACCGTGCCGTAATTGTTGGTGTATATGCCCTAAAGACCAATGTATGGACATGGTCAGGCATTGTTTGAATGTACTTTGATAGAACTATTACTCTTTATATAGGCATGGTTGTTATTATGCAGACTTCTCTACCTGCGTTGATGTATTGAGTTGCATAAATAATGTCCCAGGAGTTTGGATTGGATCCATTCTCATAAGCTATCCCCAGACAAGGTACCTTAGCAGATATGGGACAGCTTTGGTACATGTGAGACTGGTGTATGGGCTGGTTAGGTGCGGGGCACAGTAACGCAGACATACAAGTGCATTGGATGCACTGGAGTGATCCACTGTGAGGATTGACTTGTCTAGTCAACAAGTCAATCTCACATGCAAGAGGTTTGCATTGATTCTTAGACTTGAGGTATTCATGTCTAGATTTGATGATGGGTATGCTTTAATACAGTCTTACGTCTCTCCGTAATTGGGAGATCAAAACGACTGTCATTGGGCATGTCATAAGTCATGTAGAGACATGGATGACCAATAGTAGGATTTGCCCCTTCCTTATTGGAAGCATGATATCCACTCGGGGCGCCCCACCTTATGGTGCATGACAGGAAAGTGTGGCCACACTTGTTGAGTCATGACCAATGCATTGGATAATAAACTTGAGACTAATCCAATGGCAGGATATCAGTTTAGGCAAAGGGATCTATAATGCAATGGGAATCCTCGTTGCTTGTTAGGAGTTGTTGCCATAATGACTTAAGTCCTATGACATGGGTAGTAGTGATATGTTGCTAGATACCCCTCACTACTTATGATGTTTACATCATTGCCATCGTCATATGGATCCTACGGGGTCACACACAATAGACTCTTGACGTTGCTTTAATCAGAAGCCTTATGATCAAGTTATTGGATAACTTGGATCAATTTGGAAGATTTCATCAGCGTCAATGGGCCTGATGAGTTGGAAGAAAGTTATTGGAGCCAAACTTCATTTTTGGCAGGTTGACCCGAAATTGACCTTAATTGGTCACATTTGGATTAGGGTTGCATCGGATTAGATCCAATGGCTTAATCAACTCATGCTGTGAAGTTTGGGCTAGCTCATTATCCAATGAGGCCCAATAATTAGTTGTCATGAAAAAGGAATTGGCTTATAAGGGTATAATGGGGAGAAATCTCATCCCATTGGCGCCTAGGGGCATAATGGGGTGAGGGAGGCGCCTTTGCTTCATTATGGAAGTAAAGAGCGCCTAGCCCTTCTTCCTTGGATGGAATACTTGCCTCTAAGGCAAGTATTGGGGCTGATATGGCTTGAGAACTTTTATGGGAAGTTCCTAGGCGCATATGGATATAGGGAAGAGGTATATGGTAATGTCTTGGAGACTTACCTTACCTCAAACCCTAGTTTCTCCCAAGACACCACCCTAGCCGAATTCTTCATGCATGTTGCGCCTAGCCACTTATCCTTTGATGGTAAGAATGCATTTGAGGTATGTCTTGGGCTGATATAGTGTTTGGACATTTATGGATAGGTTGAATGAGGTTTATGGTAAAGTCTTGGAGACTTTCCTTGCCTCAAGACACCTCATCCTAGCCATACACTTGGCATGATCCTAGCCCTTGCCCAAACCGCCTCTAGTCCAATTTATAGGACCCATTGTCGCCCTCTCTAGTTGATGAACGCTTGGAGACGTGAACACACATAGAGGGGCGAGAGCAAGGCAAAGGGTGACAACATCAAGGTGGTGCAACCCTTCTTCCTACTAGTGGCCGAAAGTCTTCTCCTTCCTCTCCTCTTGGCGTGACTTGGAGAAGGACTTGGTGGCGTGACTTCCTCTCAATCTTCCTCAAGGCCGAAGCTCTTCTTCTCCCTCTTCTCTTGGAGTGAAGAGGATAAGAAGTTGGCGGCATCTTCCTTGCACTTGGCGCATGAACCTTGGAGGTGGCGCAAGAAGAGTGAAGGAACCCTAAGGCTCGATTCTCTTCCCGAGGCTAGCACCAAGCGTGGAAGGGAGCAACGATCAAGGAGTCGACGCGTGGATACTTGTGGAGGGCGAACACTTGGGCGCCTTCAACATGGCTTCGACGTCTAGACAAGCAAAAGAGGTACATCTCTAACACATCATTGTGTCTTCTCTCTCGCATGGATCCTTGGGACCGGAATATGTTTCGGGTGTAATGATTCTTCCGCTACGTCCTGGGACTGCAAAATTTTAAATTACACCCGGTATTCCCTAATAGTGGTATCAGAGCTACTTGCGAGAAACACAAGGTGTACGTTTGCTTGTGTGTAAAATTTTTGAAAATTTTTCTTCTATCCATGCGCGTTTCACTTAGAAAGCATTTTTCATCCAATCTTCTCTTCTCAACTTTATGGCCGAAACTTGAATCTTGTTTATGCTTGATTTAAGACCAAAGGCGCACGTAGGTTTTGTCAAGTAGGACGGGCATTGTGTCTTCGGACTGGCCGGGTCTCTTGATCTGACAAAACTGCCAGCCGATAGGGTCTATGAAATCATCATGGAACTTGATCTAAATTTTGGCATGAAATTGGTTAAGAGAGTGCTTTGGATGATGTTGGCACATAAGGTACTAAAATTTGACTTTTCCGGATATTCAAATTTTACATGTGCCACTTGATTGGGTTGATATGGTCATAGCGAGTGCCCTCCTGTGTTGTGATGTGGAAGCATGTTTCCACTTGTGATGAATGCTTGTAAAATCCCTTTTCACCTGCGTGTGGTTCTCTCCCTATCTTGTTGTAAAGAATTTTTCATCTTGTTTAGAATAGATGTAGAATTGTATAATAGGTTAAGGCTTCATCTTGACAACAAGGAGTCTTCTTCAATCGGAGTCAGAAGTGGCGCCAGCTTTGGAAGCATGGTGATGGACTTGCGGCTGAAATAAGAACATATGCTTTCGGCTTCTGGCATGGGCTGATCTGCTTTAGGGACTCGCAACCCTTGGATGCACGATAACATGTCACATGGCCTGTGAAAAGTTATGTGTATGAAAAGGGCTATGACCATATCGACCAAAATAGCATGCTTGTGATGGTTTATTATTTTGTCCATAGCATGCCTGTGATGTTTTTCCTTTGCTGCCATAACCATAGGAAAACTGCATGCTAGAAAAGAATAAAACAAACATGCAAAAACTCTCAATACAATATCAAGTCAATAAGCCTTCTAACGCGTAGCCCTCATCAAACTATCGATCGGTGGTGTTGTGAACTGTTTCCCACCCTCGTGGGACACACCCACTTATCTTTAGAAGGTGTGTGGTGACAATGATTTCCCCAGTCCAGTTTTAACCTGGGCGTGCCTTCGCAAGGAAATTTGTTGGCCCTGGGCATAACGGTTAGGACCAGACTTGACTAGTTTTTCATATGTCATCGACATGATGAATTACTAGAGGCAGCTGTTGAGAGGATAGGGTTTTGTGTTGTATCCAGCCCTCGCTGGACACAGGGCGCCTAGTCTGTCTTAACTAAGAGGAATTGTGCATGGAACAATTGGCTGGCATGCCTACCTAAGGAAACATGAGACTCTCTGTGCATCTCAACTCACCGTCATGAGTCGCGGAGACCTTATGTGAAATTAGGATCCTACTCACCTATTTCCATGTTGAGTTAGAGAGTTCTCAACTTGTTTTGGAAGTAGTGGGAGCATAGCATTTAATTTAAAGTCCTTGTTAAATGCTTTATCATTGTACTTACTTTACTTATTTGCTTATTGTAGAAGGCATCTCCTGATCTAAGATTGAAACTTTATAAACATAAACTGGATGGGACAAATTGGACAAAATGGTTCAAGATTTTGTCCAAAATACTGGAACAAGAAAATAAGGTGCATCTTCTTGAAAGACCTCCATCCCAACCCAGTGTGTATTTCACTAATGATTGGGAGTGGAATGTCTATTTTGAACATTGTGAAGATAATGAACAGTACACTGCTCTTGTCTTAGAGTGCATGACCCCAGAGGTCAAGGTTGAATGTGATGAGATGGGGATCTATGATCTAATCATACATCTCAAAGGTCTCTTCACACCATGCTCTACAGACAATGATCAGGAGAGTTCTGTTGGATCTTCAGAGTGTGTGCCTGAATCTGAGAATGACCATGGTTCTGTATCTTCGAAGCTAATACTTCGGAAGACTGGGAATGCATGGGTATTTCGAAGAGGATTAATGGCCAAGAAGAGCATGGCAAAAAGGAAGGGATGTAATCCATCCGCTTCAGGTATCGTGTTACCGAGGTCTTTTGTCTACTTCTTATTCATGGGTACTGGGTACCGTATGTGAGGCTCACATATGTTTTACATGTGCAGGAGCTCAAAAGAAGTAGGACGAGGAGGCTTGATGGGATCGACTCTCGGGTCAGGGACGGAGCATTGGATGCTGCTGTTGATATCATCTCACTGCCTTGAAGACCTTATATAGAACTTTGCTATTATGTATCAGCTTATGTATTAGAACATCATTCCTTTTGGAAAGGACTTCAGTTTGAAATAATAAATAATATTTTTCTTTAATCTGAGATGTTCTATTGAAGTGATACAATTGACAATAGTTTTTGGTTCTATATATGACACAAGATTAGATCTAATGATTCAATAAAACATCCTCATATAGCATTGTCTCTTGAACCATAGAACAATGGTCACATCCAAAGGTCCATAGGACTATTGGGATCATTGTCCTTTCAGGATTATGATACATGTGAGCCTAGTTCAAAGGAACAATGTGACAGATGCTGCCTTCACCGTAAAGGGTGGAAGGAGTAGTAGCTTGTTGGATCTAATACACAAAAATGTAAGTGGACCCATGTAAACAAGCACTAAGAGGAGTTATATGTACTTCATTTAAGTGTGGGTATGCCTTACGCAACCCAAGAACTTTGGAAAAATCCAAGAAGATCACAAATGAAGTATTGAGTCAAATTGAAGGATCTGTTAAAGCACCTTGATTGGTGTTGGGGTATGCCCTTAAGGCTAATGTTTGAGGCCTTGGGATTGTATCAGTATCATGTAATAAACTCTTATGTTTATAAAGGCATGGTTGTTATTCAGTTTGTTACATTGTCTGCTGCAATAAGTGTACTTCTGAATAATGTCTCAAAGCTGTTCAGCTAGGCTGACATGCAGTTATGTCCTTAGTCAAGATATCTTGGTGAACATGAGACAGCCTTGATATGATTGAGACTAATATGTGTTCTAATCTTATAGGATGCTTCGAGCATGGAATAAGATGTAGACTCATGGGTACATTGGATGTACTGGACAGACCCTACTAGGATATTCAATTGCTTGTCACAATGTGAATAATCCTTGATTGCAACAAGTGGCACATTTCCTCTGACTTGAGATCACTTGTGTTTCTAAATGATGATTGTCATTGTTTTGAGGTAGTTCAATATCATTTGAAACATAATGATTATAGACTATCTTGGATGGTGAGCTTGAGTCAGGTTAGGGCACTAGTGATAGATAAAGGATTGTCGTCTCCTTAATTGGAGTATGATGTTCTAAAGGGCCCCCCCCCCCTCTGTATGAGATGATTGAGAAAGTGTATGGCCATACCCAGATGACAGTGTTCATCTGATCTAATCATGCTCATCATATTGGAGCTACAGGCTTGACACGCTTGTCCAATAAGAACATCCAGTGGCAAAGGAAATTTGCATGCCTTGTGAATTGGATTCACACTTGTGCTGTGGTTTGGGTGTAGTCTTGGAAGACTCTTTCCTTTATATCGGGAGACAGTGATGTGTTGCTAGATACCCCTCACTGATCGTGATAACGTAAGTTATCGTTACCGACATTTAAAGGAAACCCTTAGGGTCGCACAATTTGATGATATGGCTTACTTAAGTCAGATCGTGTGGACTGAATTGTTTGGGTTCAGTTTAAAGGGATTAAATCTCTGATTGTAAGTGAGATCCAGTATGATCATGTTTGATTGATAAGGGCTTGAGATCGGTAAGCTTCGATTGAGAGAATGGATGCTAGATCGGTGAGATCAGGAGCATCAAGAGATGAACGGTCAGATCTTAAGCCTTAGGGGTTTTTGTTATGATCTGGACTAGTTGCTTGGTTTATTTGGTTATTGAACCAAATCGATTTAAACCAGCTCATTGGGTGAGCGCATGGTTCAAGTAAAGAGGCATTGGCGATTGGGGTAATGCATGGTCGCATGAACGTTGAGACATTGCTATTTTTAGATAGCATGTTCTCTAACGTGACCACATCTCACGTTCACACCAAGAGAACTTCTCTCTCGCCTTTCCCCACTTACTCTCGAGAGGGCATTCGTTTGTGACGAGTCTTGGACGCCTTGGAGAGTCATTTGGCAAAGCGAGCAAAGCTTCATCCATCCCTTCCATTCGATCAAAGACACCTCTTGGAACCTTGCTAGCACAAGGAGCACCAAGGAAGTGAGCGCATCCTCATTCTTGTGTGCGCATCATTTGGAGGAGATCTCTCTTGCTCTCTCTTTCCAAGACGCCATCCAACACATGGCTTCGGTATGAATTCTTTTCATGTTGTTAAGTTGATCATATTGCATGCGATGATACTAAGAAACCCACTCCGCTGCTTTAGAAGAAATTTTTCATGCGCCTATCTAGGGTTTCGCCACCTTGTTAGGACCTTTCAATTGGATCAAGATGATTAGTGGAGAATTTGATGACTGTTCTAAGAAGTGTGGAGTTATCTCACAGCTTACTTAGTACACCACTGTGTGGTGAATTTCAAAGAAAGAAAAAGGAACACATTGGATGTGGATTCCATCTTTGAATAGTCATGCAAATATACTACTATGATGCCATGCAAACAGATGTACTGCCACTCCATAAGAAAATGTCTAAGTTAGCTTTTGAGTTGCGAACTGCAAATATCCCATTTCTTCAATGGAATTGGGAATGTAATGTGCAGTGATTCAAAAGTATGTATTTGTGGTGCACTGTAGAGTGCTAATTCTATCCCATGGAGAACAAAATATTTGTTGCTCAAACTGCTGTCTCTCTTGAGAAAGTATTTCTTTTGAAAGAGGCTAGTGGGAGTAGATTTGATTTGGACAAGGTCCAGAATCAACCACAATATAACTAGACACACATGGAGAGCAAAATCTCACATACAGGTTGAAAGTCAACCTGAGGTTCAAGTAACATAGGAATAACATAAGTCTAGATCGATTCGATATGCTGGGCATGACGAACTTTTCATCAAGCATGAACCTAAGACTTATGAGGAAATGAAAGCGGTCGGTGAACCAGATTCCAAGAAATGGCTAAGAGCCATGAAAACCATAATGGACTCCATGTTTGCTAGTCAAGTCTGGGACTTGGATGAGCTGCCAAAAGGGGTAATTCCCACAGGCTATAAATAAATCTTCTAGGAAGATAGACATGGAAGGTAACATTGTTACCTTAAAAGATAAGCTAGTGAACAATAATTTCAGGCAAATCCACTGGGTGGATAATGATGAAATTTTCACCAATAGCTGAGCTTTAAGTCCATTAGGGATCTGCTTGTTATAATTGCATGATCAATTATGGCATCGTGTTATGATAACTGCTTTTCTTGCATGGACATCTGAAAAGATATCTATAAGGAAATAGCCAGAAGGTTTTCATATCAAGGCTATATAGATATGCATGATGTTATGCAAGCATGGTTAAAATAGCCTGTGTTTACAAGAAGATCAGTGGGAGCACCTTAATAGTATTTCTTGTTCTAGATGATTGATGATATTCTCCTCACATGGAATAACATTTCAGCTCTTCACGTGGTGAAGAAAAGAAAGATATGTATTTCGAGAAGAATGATCTAGGGAATGATGCCTACATCCTAGGCATGAGGATCTATAGATAGAGATCCAAGAAAGTCATTGCCCTTTAGTCGATCTATGTTCATCCAAGAGTTTCTGGAGAGGATGATATTGGATGATTCCAAATATTGATACCTTCCAGGAAGATATGGTCTGACTCTCTCAAAGATGTTGTGTCCTGTGGCACAGCTGGAGAGTAATAACATGGGTCTAAAATCCTGATACATGGTGTGTAGGATGGATCATGTTTTGAATAATATACTCAAGACCATTTGTGGCAAATGCTTGGAGCATAGCCAGCAAGTTTCAATCAAATCTTAGTGTTTAACACTAGATAGCTGTGAAAGCAATCCTTATATATATATACTTGGGAAGTATAAAGGATTGGAGTCTAGTCTATGATAGACAGGAAAGAATTTTGTGTA
This sequence comes from Costus lasius, assembly GCA_027563935.2. Lineage (NCBI taxonomy): Eukaryota > Viridiplantae > Streptophyta > Magnoliopsida > Zingiberales > Costaceae > Costus > Costus lasius. The sequence goes on along the minus strand of CM050452.1, from coordinate 36,055,254 downwards.
CAGGGGTACACTGACACTTCGTTCCAGTCTAGTGACTATTGATCACAGCCAGGATTTGCGCTTTGCCTTATTATGGTGTTGTGTGCTGAAAGAGCATTATGCAAACCAAAGTGGAAAGATTCTACAAATAAGGCTTAGTACATTGCAGCTCCTTGAGGCAGCCAAGGAGGCAGCTTCATTCATTTGAACTTGATCTAGTTCATAGTGCTTGATGGTCCAGTATAGTTCTTACTGAGACCATAGCATAGTAGAAGGAACTTAATGCTCAAGTATGTACTGCAGCATATCATCTGATCTTAGAGATCATGGATAAGGATGATGATCAAATTTGTTAAAATAAACACAGATAGCAATCTGGAAAAACCCACTGACCTACCCTTTGGCGCAGCGGAAGCTAAATGGGTCATACTAGAGACATTGGAACTGACTAAACACTAGTTGTCCTTGGTCTTAGTGCAAGTGGGAGATTGTTGGTGTATATGCCCTAAAGACCAATGTATGGACATGGTCAGGCATTGTTTGAATGTACTTTGATAGAACTATTACTCTTTATATAGGCATGGTCGTTATTATGCAGACTTCTCTACCTGCGTTGATGTATTGAGTTGCATAAATAATGTCCCAGGAGTTTGGATTGGATCCATTCTCATAAGCTATCCCCAGACAAGGTACCTTAGCAGATATGGGACAGCTTTGGTACATGTGAGACTGGTGTATGGGCTGGTTAGGTGCGGGGCACAGTAACGCAGACATACAGGTGCATTGGATGCACTGGAGTGATCCACTGTGAGGATTGACTTGTCTAGTCAACAAGTCAATCTCACATGCAAGAGGTTTGCATTGATTCTTAGACTTGAGGTATTCATGTCTAGATTTGATGATGGGTATGCTTTAATACAGTCTTACGTCTCTCCGTAATTGGGAGATTAAAACGACTGTCATTGGGCATGTCATAAGTCATGTAGAGACATGGATGACCAATAGTAGGATTTGCCCATTCCTTATTGGAAGCATGATATCCACTCGGGGTGCCCCACCTTATTGGTGCATGACAGGAAAGTGTGGCCACACTTGTTGAGTCATGACCAATGCATTCGTGTGTGACGAGTCTTGGACGCCTTGGAGAGTCATTTGGCAAAGCGAGCAAAGCTTCATCCATCCCTTCCATTCGATCAAAGACACCTCTTGGAACCTTGCTAGCACAAGGAGCACCAAGGAAGTGAGCGCATCCTCATTCTTGTGTGCGCATCATTTGGAGGAGATCTCTCTTGCTCTCTCTTTCCAAGACGCCATCCAACACATGGCTTCGGTATGAATTCTTTTCATGTTGTTAAGTTGATCATATTGCATGCGATGATACTAAGAAACCCACTCCGCTGCTTTAGAAGAAATTTTTCATGCGCCTATCTAGGGTTTCGCCACCTTGTTAGGACCTTTCAATTGGTATCAGAGCCTTGGTTGATGCATGTTTTATGATTGCTATACCATGTTTTGTGATCCATGTTTGCGCAACATGCTTAGATCTATAGGTTAGGTTACATGCGAAAATGATTACATATGTTTTTCATGTTTGAGCATGTATAAAAGTCGGCGCATCTTTATTGTTGATGTTTTATCAAACGTATATTACTTGCGCGACCTCACTAGATCTAAGGTCTTACTATAAATCCTTAGACGGGTTAGTAGGGTTGATGTCATCCTCTAGGTTAGATCCAACCAGTCTGATCAGATCATCTGACAGCCTAGATGGGTCGACCAGATAGCACCTTTGCGCAAGCAAGAGGTGGCTGTAGGTCGACTGCATCACAGGCGTGTAGCGATGTCTGGTTGAGACAACCCATGAACGCACATGAGTTAGGCCCGGGGTCACACCCGCTTGCCAGAACTCATGGGGTGGTTCAGCCCTTGGCGCATGCATAGTTGACCACTGGGTCGACTCAAGTCAGTTAGGACTTGGTGCATGCAAGGGCACTGGATCTGATTAGATTGGATGAGTGGATCCCTATTAATGGACCGTTGTAAGGTTGTAGGGCATATAAGAATATTAAAATTGATGCCAAAGGGGTTTTCAAAACTTTAATTTCTTAATTGGATCACATGCTGTTTGGATGCCATATGTGTGTTTATTTTATCTTATGTGGGCTGCCCGTTTAATGTGTGCTGTGCTGGGGCCTGCGTGCCTGGAAATTAAATGTAAATTATTTTATTGTGATCTGCGCATCACATTTCCATTAATTTATAAAGTGTTATTGACCTGCGTGTCAATCTTGTCTAGATAGTTAAATTGTAATTTAATTAGACAAGAGCACAGAGCACACTTGGCAGAGGCGCATGCAGCAGTGGCTTGACCAGGTGGGAGGTCCAGGGTTCGACTCTGGGACCAGGCGCACTTTCCCTGGTAGGCGCACCTGAGCTGCAGTAGGGGCTTGGGCCCTGGTTTGGGCCAGATGAGCAGCAAAAGACCCATGAAGAAAAGCAAGTGAAGACCTAAGTGAAATTAAGGTCTTACTTAGGCTTATGGGCTTTTACCACATAAGATCAGCTTGCTTTCTTTTATTGTTTAATTACAATTAGAATAGCATGATTTAAATCTTCTGCTATCACCATAGGAATTGCATGATAGATAAGAAGATAAAAGACCGTTAAAATCCAACGCTAAAATATCAAGCTCGTAAGCCTTCTGACGCGAAACCTCACTGTTCTGATTATCGTTGGAGCCATGTTGTACCCACTCAGTGGGCACGTCCATCTATCTTCAGACGGTGCGGGATTACACCTGCGTGTTACAGGGAAGGGATTTATCGCTTCTCGTTGCTCAGCATAGCACGTGGTGGTCCAGGGAGTAGGTCGGGTCAGCTTGACCATGTAGGCTACATATGTGGCGCATATGGTAGCACATGGAGGCAGCCATCTGTGGGGTCAGAGACTGTGTTGTACCAACTCAGTTGGCACAGTCTGCTGGATTGCCCAGATGAAGGGGAATCGCACGGGTTGGCGATTGGCTGGGACAGCCTACCAGAGATTAGTACTTGTACCCTCTGTGCATCTTATCTCGCCTGAGCGGGACGCGGAGACCAAGTATGAAATCTGGATCCCATCTCACTAAAAGAGTTCTACTCTTTCGGGCTGTTTTTGCTGGATTTTTCAGCCAGATAAAATAGTGAGAAAAGGAATCTTTCTTAAGTCCTGATCGATTCTTAACATTGATACTGACCTTGCTGTTCTTGCATTGTTGTAGATACCTGCAGCAACGAACACCATGAACTTCAATGTGCGATCCCTACTGGAAAGGGAGAAGTTTGCTGGGCCGAACTTCTCAGACTGGTACGGACACCTTAAGATTGTTCTTAAGGCAGAGAGGAAACTGTATGTCCTCGAGACGGCTATACCGCCTCAGCCCGCTCCGAACGCCGCAAGGGCGGTTCGGGAAGCTTATGAAAAGCACGTCAATGATAGCATTGATGTCGCTTGCCTGATGCTAGCGTCTATGACGCCACCGCTGCAGCGTCAGCATGAGGATATGTCGGCTATAGAGATTATAGCGAACCTCAAAATGCTGTATGCTGCACAGGCGAGGACAGAACGCTATAATCTGACTAAGCTTTTCTTTCAGAGCAAACTGGCTGAAGGGAGTCCAGTGGGAGCTCACGTGCTCAAGATGATTGGGCACAAGGAGGCTCTAGAGAAACTGGGGCATACCATCAATCAGGAGCTTGCTGTAGACATTATTCTACAGTCTCTCCCGCCCTCTTTCGATGCGTTCATTATTAACTTTAATATGAACAAAATCGATTGTACTCCGGCAGAGTTGCTCAATATGCTCTTGACTACTGAGGAGACTCTGAAGGGAAAGCCTTCAACCTCTGTCTTGATGTTTCCTTCAAGGAACAAAAAGAAGGGGAAGAAGGGCAAGACCCCTGTCAAGAGCTACAGCAAGGCTCTAAAGCAAAAGGTCAAGCGGTCGAAGGAATACAGATGTTTCCACTGTGGCCAGTTGGGTCACTGGAAAAAGGACTGTAAAGCGCTCTAGGGAGACAAGAGGGGAAGCATCGCTTCTGGCTCTGGTATTTATGTGACGGAAGTCATGATATCTTCTTCTTCTATTTCATGGGTGTTGGACACTGCATGTGGAGTTCACATTTGTTCAAATGTATAGGAACTCAAGAGAAGAAGACAGGTGGGACAGCATGAGGTGGACCTACGAGTTAGAAACGGGGCACGGGTTGCTGCTGTTGCTGTAGGAGACTATTTCATCTCTTTACCATCTGGACTTGTGTTAGAATTAAACAGTTGTTACTTTGTTCCAAGCATTACTAAAAATATTATCTCAATTCCTGCTCTTGTCAGGAAAGGGTTTTCCTTTGAATGCAATATTTCAAAGTGTGTTCTTTCTTTAGATAATATAGTTTATGCTACTGGTTCAATTAACAATGGGTTATTCATGTTGGACATGGAATGTTCTATACACAATATTGATAATAAGAAAGCCAAATATGCTGATGACAGCACCTTGCTATGGCATAGTCGTTTAGGCCATATTAACAAGAAACGCATTAAGCGGTTGCATGATCATGGACTGCTGGGATCATTCTCCTATGAGGAGATTGATACATGCAAAGCTTGTTTGATGGGCAAAATGACGAAGTCACCTTTTCCTCATAAAGGTCAAAGGACTTCAGGTTTACTTGACCTTATACACAGTGATGTGTGTGGGCCTTTTAGTAAACATGCCAGAGGTGGCTATCAGTACTTCATTACATTCACTGATGATTTCAGTAGATATGGGTATGTCTATCTTATGAGACATAAAAGTGAATCTTTTGACAAGTTCAAAGAGTTCAAGAATGAAGTACAGAATCAGTTAGGCCGAAATATCAAGGCACTTCGTTCTGATCGAGGTGGAGAATACCTAAGTCGAGAGTTTACTGACTATCTGAAGGAGTGTGGGATTATCTCACAGCTCACTCCGCCAGGAACACCGCAATGGAATGGTGTGTCCGAGAGGAGAAATAGAACGTTACTTGATATGGTTCATTCTATGATGTGTCAGGTTACTCTACCTTACTCCTTTTGGGGATTTGCACTGGAAACAGTTGCAAAGGTACTAAACCGAGTGCCATCCAAGGCAGTTTCAAAGACTCCATATGAGTTATGGTATGGGAAACAGCCGAGCTTGACATTTATCAGGATCTGGGGCTGCGAGGCTTATGTCAAAAAGCTCGCCTCTGGGAAACTAGAGAGCAGATCTGAGAAATGTATCTTTGTCGGTTACCCTAAGGAAACTAAGGGTTATTATTTCTACGATCCCAAAGAGAACAAGGTGTTTGTTGCTCGGACGGCCATATTTCTTGAGAAGGAGTTTCTTCTGCAAGAGGCCATTGGGAGAGAAATAAAGCTGGATGAGAATCCAGAGGAAGGACAAAGTGCTCAAGTACAGTTGGATGAGCCTGAGCCGGTAGAACAGGTTACTGAACAACCTGAGACTCAGATATCACGGGAACCGCGAAGATCGGGAAGGATCCGTCGACAGCCTGAGCGCTATGACGGAGTCTACATCATTGATAATGATGAACCCCTAACTTATGCGGATGCGGTCAGTGGACCGGACTCAGCGAGATGGCTTGAAGCTATGCGCGCCGAGATGGACTCCATGTCAGATAACCAAGTCTGGGATTTGGTTGATCCGCCTCCGGGAGTTATCCCTATAGGCTGTAAATGGATCTTTAAGAAAAGATTGACATGGATGGTAACGTGGTTACCTATAAAGGCAGGCTAGTTGCAAAAGGTTTCAAACAAATCTACGGGATAGATTATGATGAAACTTTCTCACCTATAGCTATGTTTAAGTCTATTCGGATTCTTTTCGCGATAGCTGCATATTATGATTATGAGATCTGGCAGATGGATGTGAAGACCGCTTTCCTTAATGGAAGTCTGAACGAGGATGTCTATATGACACAACCTGAAGGTTTCACTAATCCATCAGATCGTCATAAAATATGCAAGTTAAAGAAGTCTATTTATGGACTTAAACAAGCATCGAGAAGCTGGAATATTCGTTTTGATGAATCAATCTCTGAATTAGGTTTCATCAAGAACGAGGATGACCCGTGTGTATATAAGAGGTTTAGTGGGAGCGTGATTACTTTCCTAGTCCTCTACGTCGATGATATCTTAATCATTGGAAATGATATTCCTGAAATGCATGCGGTTAAAGCATGGTTAAGGAAATGTTTTCAGATGAAAGATTTAGGAGAAGCAGCCTATGTATTAGGTGTGAAGATCTACAGGGATAGATCTAAGAGGCTTCTCGGGCTGTGCCAGAGTACTTACATCGATAAAGTCCTGGAGAGATTTCATTTAGAGAATTCTAAAAGAGGATATCTTCCAGTCAGACATGGTCTGAATCTTTCGAAGAGTCAGTGTCCACAAACACAGACTGAGAAAGATGAGATGGACAATACGCCTTATGCTTCGGCTATTGGGTCCATTATGTATGCGATGTTGTGTACTCGCCCAGACGTCGCTTACGGATTAAGCGTGACCAGTCGGTTCCAAAGTAATCCAGGTCAGGCACACTGGATTGCAGTCAAGAACATCTTAAAATATCTGCGGAGGACCAAAGATATGTTCTTGATATATGGTGGTCAGGAAGAACTCAGTATTGAAGGATATACTGACGCTTCATTCCAGTCTGACCAGGATGATTTCCGATCGCAATCAGGCTATGTTTTTAGCTTGAATGGAGGAGCGGTGGTGTGGAAGAGTTTCAAACAGTCTATTGTTGCTGATTCCACAACAGAAGCCGAGTATGTTGCAGCCTCGGAAGCATCCAAGGAGGCAGTGTGGATTCATAAGTTCGTTCAGGAACTTGGTGTTGTTCCTTCCAGTGCTGATCCTTTGGTTATCTTTTGTGATAACACTGGAGCAATTGCACAAGCAAAGGAACCACGGTCGCACCAGAAGTCCAAGCACATACAGAGACGGTTTCATTTGATCCGGGAGATCATTGATCGTGGCGAGATCAAAGTCTGCAAGGTTCATACAGATGACAATCTGGCTGACCCGCTTACCAAGCCTCTGGCGCAGCAGAAGCATGAGAAGCACTGTAATAATATGGGTTTGAAATTTCTCAACCATTAGATTAAGTGCAAGTGGGAGATTGTTGGGGTATGCCCTTAAGGCTAATGTTTGAGGCCTTGGGATTGTATCAGTATCATGTAATAAACTCTTATGTTTATAAAGGCATGGTTGTTATTCAGTTTGTTACATTGTCTACTGCAATAAGTGTACTTCTGAATAATGTCTCAAAGCTGTTCAGCTAGGCTGACATGCAGTTATGTCCTTAGTCAAGATATCTTGGTGAACATGAGACAGCCTTGATATGATTGAGACTAATATGTGTTCTAATCTTATAGGATGCTTCGAGCATGGAATAAGATGTAGACTCATGGGTACATTGGATGTACTGGACAGACCCTACTAGGATATTCAATTGCTTGTCACAATGTGAATAATCCTTGATTGCAACAAGTGGCACATTTCCTCTGACTTGAGATCACTTGTGTTTCTAAATGATGATTGTCATTGTTTTGAGGTAGTTCAATATCATTTGAAACATAATGATTATAGACTATCTTGGATGGTGAGCTTGAGTCAGGTTAGGGCACTAGTGATAGATAAAGGATTGCCGTCTCCTTAATTGGAGTATGATGTTCTAAAGGGCCCCCCTCTGTATGAGATGATTGAGAAAGTGTATGGCCATACCCAGATGACAGTGTTCATCTGATCTAATCATGCTCAACATATTGGAGCTACAGGCTTGACACGCTTGTCCAATAAGAACATCTAGTGGCAAAGGAAATTTGCATGCCTTGTGAATTGGATTCACACTTGTGCTGTGGTTTGGGTGTAGTCTTGGAAGACTCTTTCCTTTATATCGGGAGACAGTGATGTGTTGCTAGATACCCCTCACTGATCGTGATAACGTAAGTTATCGTTACCGACATTTAAAGGAAACCCTTAGGGTCGCACAATTTGATGATATGGCTTACTTAAGTCAGATCGTGTGGTCTGAATTGTTTGGGTTCAGTTTAAAGGGATTAAATCTCTGATTGTAAGTGAGATCCAGTCTGATCATGTTTGATTGATAAGGGCTTGAGATCGGTAAGCTTCGATTGAGAGAATGGATGCTAGATCGGTGAGATCAGGAGCATCAAGAGATGAACGGTCAGATCTTAAGCCTTAGGGGTTTTTGTTATGATCTGGACTAGTTGCTTGGTTTATTTGGTTATTGAACCAAATCGATTTGAACCAGCTCATTGGGTGAGCGCATGGTTCAAGTAAAGAGGCATTGGCGATTGGGGTAATGCATGGTCGCATGAACGTTGAGACATTGCTATTTTTAGATAGCATGTTCTCTAACGTGACCACATCTCACGTTCACGCCAAGAGAACTTCTCTCTCGCCTTTCCCCACTTACTCTCGAGAGGGCATTCGTGTGTGACGAGTCTTGGACGCCTTGGAGAGTCATTTGGCAAAGCGAGCAAAGCTTCATCCATCCCTTCCATTCGATCAAAGACACCTCTTGGAACCTTGCTAGCACAAGGAGCACCAAGGAAGTGAGCGCATCCTCATTCTTGTGTGCGCATCATTTGGAGGAGATCTCTCTTGCTCTCTCTTTCCAAGACGCCATCCAACACATGGCTTCGGTATGAATTCTTTTCATGTTGTTAAGTTGATCATATTGCATGCGATGATACTAAGAAACCCACTCCGCTGCTTTAGAAGAAATTTTTCATGCGCCTATCTAGGGTTTCGCCACCTTGTTAGGACCTTTCAATTGGATCAAGATGATTAGTGGAGAATTTGATGACTGTTCTAAGAAGTGTGGAGTTATCTCACAGCTTACTTAGTACACCACTGTGTGGTGAATTTCAAAGAAAGAAAAAGGAACACATTGGATGTGGATTCCATCTTTGAATAGTCATGCAAATATACTACTATGATGCCATGCAAACAGATGTACTGCCACTCCATAAGAAAATGTCTAAGTTAGCTTTTGAGTTGCGAACTGCAAATATCCCATTTCTTCAATGGAATTGGGAATGTAATGTGCAGTGATTCAAAAGTATGTATTTGTGGTGCACTGTAGAGTGCTAATTCTATCCCATGGAGAACAAAATATTTGTTGCTCAAACTGCTGTCTCTCTTGAGAAAGTATTTCTTTTGAAAGAGGCTAGTGGGAGTAGATTTGATTTGGACAAGGTCCAGAATCAACCACAATATAACTAGACACACATGGAGAGCAAAATCTCACATACAGGTTGAAAGTCAACCTGAGGTTCAAGTAACATAGGAATAACATAAGTCTAGATCGATTCGATATGCTGGGCATGACGAACTTTTCATCAAGCATGAACCTAAGACTTATGAGGAAATGAAAGCGGTCGGTGAACCAGATTCCAAGAAATGGCTAAGAGCCATGAAAACCATAATGGACTCCATGTTTGCTAGTCAAGTCTGGGACTTGGATGAGCTGCCAAAAGGGGTAATTCCCACAGGCTATAAATAAATCTTCTAGGAAGATAGACATGGAAGGTAACATTGTTACCTTAAAAGATAAGCTAGTGAACAATAATTTCAGGCAAATCCACTGGGTGGATAATGATGAAATTTTCACCAATAGCTGAGCTTTAAGTCCATTAGGGATCTGCTTGTTATAATTGCATGATCAATTATGGCATCGTGTTATGATAACTGCTTTTCTTGCATGGACATCTGAAAAGATATCTATAAGGAAATAGCCAGAAGGTTTTCATATCAAGGCTATATAGATATGCATGATGTTATGCAAGCATGGTTAAAATAGCCTGTGTTTACAAGAAGATCAGTGGGAGCACCTTAATAGTATTTCTTGTTCTAGATGATTGATGATATTCTCCTCACATGGAATAACATTTCAGCTCTTCACGTGGTGAAGAAAAGAAAGATATGTATTTCGAGAAGAATGATCTAGGGAATGATGCCTACATCCTAGGCATGAGGATCTATAGATAGAGATCCAAGAAAGTCATTGCCCTTTAGTCGATCTATGTTCATCCAAGAGTTTCTGGTGAAGAATCCCCTTAAAATGGGGGGCAAAAACCCTAGTCATGGCGCTAATGAAAAATATGCTAGCGGAAGCAAGGGTTTAAGATCATTTGCATGCCATATGTTCAACTATAACCGATTGAATAGATTGAGAGGGAAATTCATACCAACGCCATATGCTTGGAAGTCGGCTTGGATGAAGAGAACAAATTAGATCTCCTCCACAAGTTCACACACAAGATGAAGATGCTTACTCCTTGCGGTCCCTTGTGCTAGCAAGACACCCAAGCTTTTCTTTTGTCGAATGGAAAGGGGGTGATGAGATGATTCCCTCTTGGCCGAGAGCTCCTCTTGCCAAAGCTCCTCTCTTTTTCCGATCGCCCAACCAAAGAGCTAGGCATTGAAGCAAAGAGCAAAACGCATATGCGTTTTTGGCGTTGGAGCAAAAACCGGTTTGATTACTTACCATAAATGGAAGACAATCAAGCCATGCGTTTAAGCCAACCCTAAAACGCCTATTGACATTGAACCAAGCGTTCACCTTTGTGAACCGGTTCAATCCAATAACGTCAAATCGACTTTGGTTCTTCAAACCAAACCGAAATAGCTCAAGCCACTTGGTCTAGACCAAATCGAACCCCAAGGCTCATGATCTAACCATTCATCTCCTGATGCCCCTGATCTCTTCGATCTAGCATCATCTCTCTCGATCGAAGCTTACCGATCTCAAGTCCTAATCAATCAAACATGATCAGACCAGATCTCACTTACAATCAGAGATTAAATCCCTCTAATCTGAACTCAAAGAATTCAGTCCATACGATCTGACTCAAGTAAGCCATATCACCAAATTGTGCGACCCTGAGGGTTTCCTCTAAATGTCGGTAACGATAACTTACGTTATCACGATCAGTGAGGGGTATCTAGCAACACATCACTGTCTCCCGATATAAAGGAAAGAGTCTTCCAAGACTACTCCCAAACCATAGCACAAGTGTGAATCAAACTCACAAGGCATACATGTATCCTTTGCCACTGGACGTTCTTATTGGACAAGCATGTCAAGCCTGTAACTCCAATACGATGAGCATGATTAGATCAGATGAACATAGTCATCTGGGTATGGCCATACACTTCCTCAATCATCTCATATAGGGGGGGCCCCTTAGAACATCACACTCCTTGAACAAGGAGACGGCAATCCTTTATCTATCACAAGTGCCCTAACCTGACTCAAGCTCACCATCCAAGATAGTCTATAATCATTATGTTTCAAATGATATTGAACTACCTCAAGACAATGACAATCATCATTTAGAAACACAAGTGATCTCAAGTCAGAGGACATGTGCCACTTGCTGCTTACAGGGATCATTCACATCGTGACAAGCAATGGAATATCCCAGTAGGGTCTGTCCAGTACATCCAATGTACCCATGAGTCTACATCTTATTCCATGCTCGAAGCATCCTATAAGATTAGCACTCATATTAGTCTCAATCATATCAAGGCTGTCTCAGTTCACCAAGATATCTCGACTAAGGACTTATAGCCTGTCAGCCTAGCTGAACAGCTTTGAGACATTATTCAGAAGTACACTTATTACAGCAGACAAGGTAACAATCTGAATAACAACCATGCCTTTATAAACACAAGAGTTTATTACATGATACTTTTACAATCCCAAAGGCCTCAAACATTAGCCTTAAGGGCATACCCCAACAATCTCCCACTTGCACTTAATCTAATGGTTGAGAAATCTCAAACCCATATTATTACAGTGCTTCTCATGCTTCTGCTGCGCCAGAGGCTTGGTAAGTGGGTCTGCCAGATTGTCATCTGTATGAACCTTGCATATTTTGATCTCGCCTCGATCAATGATCTCCCGGATCAAGTGAAACCGTCTCTGTATGTGCTTGGACTTCTGGTGCGACCGTGGTTCCTTTGCTTGTGCGATTGCTCCAGTGTTATCACAGAAGATAACCAAAGGATCTGCACTCGAAGGAACGACACCAAGTTCTCTCACGAACTTACGAATCCACACTGCCTCCTTGGATGCTTCCGAGGCTGCAACATACTCGGCTTCTGTTGTGGAATCAGCAACAGTTGACTGTTTGAAACTCTTCCACACCACTGCTCCACCATTCAAGCTAAAAACATAGCCTGATTGCGATCGGAAATCATCCTGGTCCGACTGGAACGAAGCGTCAGTATATCCCTCTATACTGAGTTCTTCCTGACCACCATATATCAAGAACATATCTTTGGTCCTCCGCAGATATTTTAAAATGTTCTTGACCGCAATCCAGTGCGCCAAACCTGGATTACTTTGGAATCGACTGGTCACGCTTAACCCGTAAGCGACGTCTGGGCGAGTACACAACATCGCATACATGATGGACCCAATAGCCGAAGCATAAGGCGTATTGTCCATTTCATCTTTTTCAGTCTGTGTTTGTGGACACTGACTCTTCGACTGGAAGATATCCACGTTTAGAATTCTCTAAATGGAATCTCTCCAGGACCTTATCGATGTAAGTACTCTGGCACAACCCGAGAAGCCTCTTAGATCTATCCCGGTAGATCTTCACACCTAACACATAGGCTGCTTCTCCTAGATCTTTCATCTGGAAACATTTTCCTAACCATGCTTTAACCGCATGCAGTTCAGGAATATCATTTCCAATGATCAAGATATCATCGACGTAGAGGATTAGGAATGTAATCACGCTCCCACTAAACCTCTTATATACACACGGGTCATCCTCGTTCTTGATGAAACCAAACTCAGAGATTGATTCATCAAAACGAATATTCCAGCTTCTTGATGCTTGTTTCAGTCCATAAATGGACTTCTTTAACTTGCATATTTTATGCCGATCTGCTGGATTAGTGAAACCCTCAGGTTGTGTCATAAACACATCCTCATCCAGATTTCCATTAAGGAAAGCTGTCTTCACATCCATCTGCCAGATCTCATAATCATAATATGCAGCTATCGCGAAAAGAATCCGAATAGACTTAAACATGGCTACAGGTGAGAAAGTTTCATCATAATCTATCCCGTAGATTTGTTTGAAACCTTTCGCAACTAGCCTGCCTTTATAGGTAACCACGTTACCATCCATGTCAATCTTCTTCTTGAAGATCCATTTACAGCCTATAGGGATTACTCCCGGAGGCGGATCAACCAAATCCCAGACTTGGTTATCTGACATGGAGTCCATTTCGGCTCGCATAGCTTCAAGCCATCTAGCTGAGTCCGGTCCACTGACCGCATCCGCATAAGTGAGGGGTTCATCATTATCAATGATGTAGACTCCGTCATAGCGCTCAGGCTGTCGACGGATCCTTCCCGATCTTCGCGGTTCCCGTGATATTTGAGCCTCAGGTTGTTCAATAACCTGATCTACCGGCTCAGGCTCATCCATCTGTGCTTGACTACTTTGTCCTTCTTCTGGAATCTCATCCAGCTTTATTTCTCTCCCACTGGCCTCTTGCAGAAGAAATTCCTTCTCAAGAAATATGGCCGTCCGAGCAACAAATACCTTGTTCTCCTTGGGATCGAAGAAATAATAACCCTTAGTTTCCTTAGGGTAACCGACAAAGATGCATTTGTCAGATCTGCTCTCTAGTTTCCCAGAGGCGAGCTTTTTGACATAAGCCTCGCAACCCCAGATCCTGATAAATGTCAAGCTAGGCTGTTTCCCATACCATAATTCATATGGCGTCTTTGAAACTGCCTTGGATGGCACTCGGTTTAGTACTTTTGCAGCTGTTTCCAGTGCAAAACCCCAAAAGGAGTATGGTAGAGTAGCCTGACTCATCATAGAACGAACCATATCAAGTAACGTTCTATTTCTCCTCTCGGACACACCATTCCACTGCGGTGTTCCTGGCGGAGTGAGCTGTGAGATAATCCCACACTCCTTCAGATAGTCAGTAAACGTATGACTTAGGTATTCTCCACCTCGATCAGAACGAAGTGCCTTGATATTTCGGCCTAACTGATTTTGTACTTCATTTTTGAACTCTTTGAACTTGTCAAAAGATTCACTTTTATGTCTCATTAAATAGACATACCCATACCTACTGAAATCATCAGTAAAGGTAATGAAGTACTGATAGCCACCTCTGGCATGTTTACTAAATGGCCCACACACATCACTGTGTATAAGGTCAAGTAAACCTGAAGCCCTTTGACCTTTATGAGGAAAAGGTGACTTCGTCATTTTACCCATCAAACAAGCTTTGCATGTATCAATCTCCTCACAGGAGAATGATCCCAGCAGTCCATGATCATGCAACCGCTTAATGCGTTTCTTGTTAATATGGCCTAAACGACTATGCCATAGCAAGGTGCTGTGATCAGCATACTTGGCTTTCTTGTTATCAATGTTTTGTATAGAATGTTCCATGTCCAACATGAATAACCCATTGTTAATTGAACCAGTCGCATACACAATATTATCATAAGTTAAAACACACTTTGAAATCTTGCATTCAAAGGCAAATCCTTTCCTGACAAGAGCAGGAATAGAGATAATATTCTTGGTAATACTGGGTACAAAATAACAATTGTTTAATTCCAATACAATGCTAGATGGTAAAGAAATGAAATAGTCTCCTACAGCAACAGCAGCAACCCGTGCCCCGTTTCCAACTCGTAGGTCTACCTCATGCTGTCCCACCTGCCTTCTTCTCTTGAGTTCCTGCACATTTGAACAAATGTGAACTCCACATGCAGTGTCCAACACCCATGATATAGAAGAAGATGAAACCATGACTTCCGTCACGTATATACCTGAGCCAGAAGCAATGCTTCCCCTCTTATCTCCTTGGAGCGCTTTGCAGTCCTTTTTCCAGTGACCCAGCTGGCCACAGTGGAAACACCTGTTATCCTTCGACCGCTTCACCTTCTGTTTCAGAGCCTTACTGTAGTTCTTGACAGGGGCCTTGCCCTTCTTCCCCTTCTTCTTGTTCCTAGAAGGAACCATCAAGACAGAGGTTGAAGGCTTACCCTTCAGAGTTTCCTCAGTAGTCAAGAGCATATTCAGCAGCTCTGCCGGCGTACAATCGATTTTGTTCATATTAAAGTTAATGATGAACGCATCGAAAGAAGGCGGGAGAGACTGCAGAATAATATCTACAGCAAGCTCCTGGTTGATGGTATGCCCCAGTTTCTCTAGAGCCTCCTTGTGCCCAATCATCTTGAGCACGTGAGCTCCCACTGGGCTCCCTTCAGCCAGTTTGCTCTGAAAGAAGAGCTTCGTCAGATTATAGCGCTCAGTCCTCGCCTGTGCAGCATACAGCATCTTGAGGTTCGCTATAATCTCTATAGCCGACATATCCTCATGCTGACGCTGCAGCGGTGGCGTCATAGACGCTAGCATCAGGCAAGCGACATCAATGCTATCATTGACGTGCTTTTCGTAGGCATCCCGAACCGCCCTTGCGGCGTTCGGAGCGGGCTGCGGCGGTATCGCCGTCTCGAGGACATACAGTTTCCTCTCTGCCTTAAGAACGATCTTAAGGTGTCCAAACCAGTCAGAGAAGTTCGGCCCAGCAAACTTCTCCCTTTCCAGTAGGGATCGCACATTGAAGCTCATGGTGTTCGTTGCTGCAGGAATCTACAACAAGCAAGAACAGCAAGGTTAGTATCAATGTTCAGAATCAATCCAGGACTTAAGAAAGATTCTTTTCTCACTATTTTGTCTGACTGAAAAATCCAGTAAACAGTCCGAAAGAGTAACACTCTTTTAGTGAGATGGGATCCAGATTTCATACTTGGTCTCCGCGTCCCGCTCAGGCGAGATAAGATGCACAGAGATGACAAGCACTAATTTCTGGTAGGCTGTCCCAGCCAATCGCCAACCCGTGCGATTCCCCTTCATCTGGGCAATCCAGCAGACTGTGCCAACTGAGTTGGTACAACACAGTCTCTGATCCCACAGATGGCTGCCTCCATGTGCTACCATATGCGCCACATATGTAGACTACATGGTCAAGCTGACCTGACCTACTCCCTGGACCACCACGTGCTATGCTGAGCAACGAGAAGGGATAAATCCCTGCTCTGTAACATGCAGGTGTAATCCAGCACCGTCTGAAGATAGATGGACGTGCCCACTGAGTGGGTTCAACACGGCTCCAACGATAGTCAGAACGGTGAGGTTTCGCGTCAGAAGGCTTACGAGCTTGATATATTAGCGTTGGATTTTAACGGTCTTTTTATCTTCTTACTATCAGGCATATTCTATGGCTATAGCAGAAGATAAACATAAACATGCAATTCTAATTATTTAAATAATAAATAGAAAGCATGATCTTATGTGGTAAAAAGCCCATGAACCCTAGTAAGACCTTAATTTTACTTAAGTCTTCACTTGAGCTCCATTGCATCTCATCTGGTCCAACCCAGTGCCCTAGCGCCAAGAGCACCTCAGGTGCACCACCAGGTGAATGCCCCTCTTGGATGTGTGCCTTTGTGCTCTTGTCTAATCAAACACAATTTGATCTATCTAGACAAGCTTTGACTCGCAGGTCAATTATACAATAAATTAATGAAAAAGTGATTCGCAGATCACAATAATATTAACTTATAATTTACCAGGCACGCAGGCCCCAGCACAGCACACATTAGGGCAACCCACATAAGATTAAATAAACAAGCATAGGCATCAATCAACATGTGATCCATTCATGAAATTAAAATTTTGAAAAAACCCATGGCATCAATTTTAATTTCCTTATGAGCCCTATAACCTTACAATGGTCCATTGATGGGGATCCACTCATCCATCTAGTTAGATCCTTTCCCCTTGCATGCACCGAGTCCTAACTGACCCGAGTTGACCTAATGGTCAACCATGCATGCGCCAAGGGCTGAACCACCATCATGAGTTTTGGCAAGCGGGTGTGACCCCGGGCCTAACTCAAGTGTGTTCAGAAGTTGTCTCAACCAGACCTCGCTACACGCCTTGGATGCAGTCGACCTATAGCCACCTCGTGCTTGCGCACAGGTGCTATCTAGTCAACCCATCTAGGCTGTCAGATGGTCTGATCAGACTAGTTGGATCTAACCTAGAAGATGCTTTCAACCCCATCAACCCATCTAAGGATTTATGGTAGGAGCACCTTAGATCTAATCAGCCGCGCAAGATGTAAGTTTTATAAAACATATAGATCAAGCGCAAACAATCAAACAACATGCTTCATTTATGTTGATAACCCTTAGATCTAAGGGGGTCCCCTTCAAGGGGGAGCGCAAACTTTAGGGGGTCCCCTTCAAGGGGGAGCGCAAACTTTAGGGGGTCCCCTTCAAGGGGGAGCGCAAACTTTAGGTAACCATGATACAAGCGCAAAGTTCATGTAACCAAATCATCAAGTAAGCGCAAAATCATCAAGTAAGCGCAACATGTATGGATCACATCAGCAAACATAATAGCATGCATAGAGCCACGCTCTGATACCAATTGAAGAATCCCCTTAAAATGGGGGGCAAAAACCCTAGTCATGGCGCTAATGAAAAATATGCTAGCGGAAGCAAGGGTTTAAGATCATTTGCATGCCATATGTTCAACTATAACCGATTGAATAGATTGAGAGGGAAATTCATACCAACGCCATATGCTTGGAAGTCGGCTTGGATGAAGAGAACAAATTAGATCTCCTCCACAAGTTCACACACAAGATGAAGATGCTTACTCCTTGCGGTCCCTTGTGCTAGCAAGACACCCAAGCTTTTCTTTTGTCGAATGGAAAGGGGGTGATGAGATG
The DNA here is from genome assembly GCA_027563935.2 of Costus lasius. Taxonomy (NCBI): domain Eukaryota; kingdom Viridiplantae; phylum Streptophyta; class Magnoliopsida; order Zingiberales; family Costaceae; genus Costus; species Costus lasius. Next base: position 36,037,383 of record CM050452.1, on the reverse strand, counting down.
ATTCCCTCTTGGCCGAGAGCTCCTCTTGCCAAAGCTCCTCTCTTTTTCCGATCGCCCAACCAAAGAGCTAGGCGTTGAAGCAAAGAGCAAAACGCATATGCGTTTTTGGCGTTGGAGCAAAAACCGGTTTGATTACTTACCATAAATGGAAGACAATCAAGCCATGCGTTTAAGCCAACCCTAAAACGCCTATTGACATTGAACCAAGCGTTCACCTTTGTGAACCGGTTCAATCCAATAACGTCAAATCGACTTTGGTTCTTCAAACCAAACCGAAATAGCTCAAGCCACTTGGTCTAGACCAAATCGAACCCCAAGGCTCATGATCTAACCATTCATCTCCTGATGCCCCTGATCTCTTCGATCTAGCATCATCTCTCTCGATCGAAGCTTACCGATCTCAAGTCCTAATCAATCAAACATGATCAGACCAGATCTCACTTACAATCAGAGATTAAATCCCTCTAATCTGAACTCAAAGAATTCAGTCCATACGATCTGACTCAAGTAAGCCATATCACCAAATTGTGCGACCCTGAGGGTTTCCTCTAAATGTCGGTAACGATAACTTATGTTATCACGATCAGTGAGGGGTATCTAGCAACACATCACTGTCTCCCGATATAAAGGAAAGAGTCTTCCAAGACTACTCCCAAACCATAGCACAAGTGTGAATCAAACTCACAAGGCATACATGTATCCTTTGCCACTGGACGTTCTTATTGGACAAGCATGTCAAGCCTGTAACTCCAATACGATGAGCATGATTAGATCAGATGAACATAGTCATCTGGGTATGGCCATACACTTCCTCAATCATCTCATATAGGGGGGGCCCCTTAGAACATCACACTCCTTGAACAAGGAGACGGCAATCCTTTATCTATCACAAGTGCCCTAACCTGACTCAAGCTCACCATCCAAGATAGTCTATAATCATTATGTTTCAAATGATATTGAACTACCTCAAGACAATGACAATCATCATTTAGAAACACAAGTGATCTCAAGTCAGAGGACATGTGCCACTTGCTGCTTACAGGGATCATTCACATCGTGACAAGCAATGGAATATCCCAGTAGGGTCTGTCCAGTACATCCAATGTACCCATGAGTCTACATCTTATTCCATGCTCGAAGCATCCTATAAGATTAGCACTCATATTAGTCTCAATCATATCAAGGCTGTCTCAGTTCACCAAGATATCTCGACTAAGGACTTATAGCTTGTCAGCCTAGCTGAACAGCTTTGAGACATTATTCAGAAGTACACTTATTACAGCAGACAAGGTAACAATCTGAATAACAACCATGCCTTTATAAACACAAGAGTTTATTACATGATACTTTTACAATCCCAAAGGCCTCAAACATTAGCCTTAAGGGCATACCCCAACATCTGGAGAGGATGATATTGGATGATTCCAAATATTGATACCTTCCAGGAAGATATGGTCTGACTCTCTCAAAGATGTTGTGTCCTGTGGCACAGCTGGAGAGTAATAACATGGGTCTAAAATCCTGATACATGGTGTGTAGGATGGATCATGTTTTGAATAATATACTCAAGACCATTTGTGGCAAATGCTTGGAGCATAGCCAGCAAGTTTCAATCAAATCTTAGTGTTTAACACTAGATAGCTGTGAAAGCAATCCTTATATATATATACTTGGGAAGTATAAAGGATTGGAGTCTAGTCTATGATAGACAGGAAAGAATTTTGTGTACAGGGGTACACTGACACTTCGTTCCAGTCTAGTGACTATTGATCACAGCCCGGATTTGCGCTTTGCCTTATTATGGTGTTGTGTGCTGAAAGAGCATTATGCAAACCAAAGTGGCAAGATTCTACAAATAAGGCTTAGTACATTGCAGCTCCTTGAGGCAGCCAAGGAGGCAGCTTCATTCATTTGAACTTGATCTAGTTCATAGTGCTTGATGGTCCAGTATAGTTCTTACTGAGACCATAGCATAGTAGAAGGAACTTAATGCTCAAGTATGTACTGCAGCATATCATCTAATCTTAGAGATCATGGATAAGGATGATGATCAAATTTGTTAAAATAAACACAGATAGCAATCTGGAAAAACCCACTGACCTACCCTTTGGCGCAGCGGAAGCTAAATGGGTCATACTAGAGACATTGGAACTGACTAAACACTAGTTGTCCTTGGTCTTAGTGCAAGTGGGAGATTGTTGGTGTATATGCCCTAAAGACCAATGTATGGACATGGTCAGGCATTGTTTGAATGTACTTTGATAGAACTATTACTCTTTATATAGGCATGGTCGTTATTATGCAGACTTCTCTACCTGCGTTGATGTATTGAGTTGCATAAATAATGTCCCAGGAGTTTGGATTGGATCCATTCTCATAAGCTATCCCCAGACAAGGTACCTTAGCAGATATGGGACAGCTTTGGTACATGTGAGACTGGTGTATGGGCTGGTTAGGTGCGGGGCACAGTAACGCAGACATACAGGTGCATTGGATGCACTGGAGTGATCCACTGTGAGGATTGACTTGTCTAGTCAACAAGTCAATCTCACATGCAAGAGGTTTGCATTGATTCTTAGACTTGAGGTATTCATGTCTAGATTTGATGATGGGTATGCTTTAATACAGTCTTACGTCTCTCCGTAATTGGGAGATTAAAACGACTGTCATTGGGCATGTCATAAGTTATATAGAGATATGGATGACCAATAGTAGGATTTGCCCCTTCCTTATTGGAAGCATGATATCCACTCGGGGCGCCCCACCTTATTGGTGCATGACAGGAAAGTGTGGCCACACTTGTTGAGTCATGACCAATGCATTGGATAATAAACTTGAGACTAATCCAATGGCAGGATATCAGTTTAGGCAAAGGAATCTATAATGCAATGGGAATCCTCGTTGCTTGTTAGGAGTTGTTGCCATAATGACTTAAGTCCTATGACATGGGTAGTAGTGATGTGTTGCTAGATACCCCTCACTACTTATGATGTTTACATCATTGCCATCGTCATATGGATCCTACGGGGTCACACGCAATAGACTCTTGACGTTGCTTTAATCAGAAGCCTTATGATCAAGTTATTGGATAACTTGGATCAATTTGGAAGATTTCATCAGCGCCAATGGGCCTGATGAGTTGGAAGAAAGTTATTGGAGCCAAACTTTATTTTTGGCAGGTTGACCCAAAATTGACCTTAATTGGTCACATTTGGATTAGGGTTGCATCGGATTAGATCCAATGGCTTAATCAACCCATGCCGTGAAGTTTGGGCTAGCTCATTATCCAATGAGGCCCAATAATTAGTTGTCATGAAAAAGGAATTGGCTTATAAGGGTATAATGGGGAGAAATCTCATCCCATTGGCACCTAGGGGCATAATGGGGTGAGGGAGGCGCCTTTGCTTCATTATGGAAGTAAAGAGCGCCTAGCCCTTCTTCCTTGGATGGAATACTTGCCTCTAAGGCAAGTCTTGGGGCTGATATGGCTTGAGAACTTTTATGGGAAGTTCCTAGGCGCATATGGATATGGGGAAGAGGTATATGGTAATGTCTTGGAGACTTACCTTACCTCAAACCCTAGTTTCTCCCAAGACACCACCCTAGCCAAATTCTTCATGCATGTTGCGCCTAGCCACTTATCCTTTGATGGTAAGAATGCATTTGAGGTATGTCTTGGGCTGATATAGTGTTTGGACATTTATGGATAGGTTGAATGAGGTTTATGGTAAAGTCTTGGAGACTTTCCTTGCCTCAAGACACCTCATCCTAGCCATACACTTGGCATGATCCTAGCCCTTGCCCAAACCGCCTCTAGTCCTATTTATAGGACCCATTGTCGCCCTCTCTAGTTGATGAACGCTTGGAGACGTGAACACACATAGAGGGGCGAGAGCAAGGCAAAGGGTGACAACATCAAGGTGGTGCAACCCTTCTTCCTACTAGTGGCCGAAAGTCTTCTCCTTCCTCTCCTCTTGGCGTGACTTGGAGAAGGACTTGGTGGCGTGACTTCCTCTCAATCTTCCTCAAGGCCGAAGCTCTTCTTCTCCCTCTTCTCTTGGAGTGAAGAGGATAAGAAGTTGGCGGCATCTTCCTTGCACTTGGCGCATGAACCTTGGAGGTGGCGCAAGAAGAGTGAAGGAACCCTAAGGCTCGATTCTCTTCCCGAGGCTAGCACCAAGCGTGGAAGGGAGCAACGATCAAGGAGTCGACGCGTGGATACCTGTGGAGGGCGAACACTTGGGCGCCTTCAACATGGCTTCGACATATAGACAAGCAAAAGAGGTACATCTCTAACACATCCTTGTGTCTTCTCTCTCGCATGGATCCTTGGGACCGGAATATGTTTCGGGTGTAATGATTCTTCCGCTGCGTCCTGGGACTGCAAAATTTTAAATTACACCCGGTATTCCCTAACAGTAATTGCGGGCCATTTCCCTACAGTAACTTCTGAAGTAATTACGGTAGTACAGTAACGTTCTTCACGGTACTATAATTAAAACCCAGATTTCCAAGACTTGCCTGATTTTTCCACGGATTTCTTGCGAAGACAATTTCTCAAGTTTTAGACCACCATTTCAAGATCTGAAAAAAGGGGAATGACCAAACAAAAGAGGAGGAGATTTTTGAAGCAAAAGGACCCATTTTTATCAACTCTACACGGAGAATTTCATAAAATCACCATCGCCCTAGAGTTCATCACCGATAAGTGTACAGACAACCATCGACCGTGACATTTAAGAAGAAGCTGCACCTGAAGAAGGAGAACATACACCAGAAGTTTCAGAGCGAAAGGAGATCCATCAAAGGAGAAATCAAAGAATTTGTGGGCACTGCCACTGTTCATCGAGTTTGAGAGCTAATTACGGGCTGTAATTTTCATTACAGCCCTATTTAGTAAAATTTTTCCTTTTCTTTCAATTTCTGATCAATCTAAACAATGTTTTACTGTAATCCTTCAATCATGCTAGCTTAAACCTTCTTTTGGGACAAAGGGTGTAATCCCCTTAATTTCTTAATGACTAGATAATCTTTATTTCATCAGGATATTTTTAGTATGGTAATTTTACCTAAGAGATTAATGTCTTTAATCTTTTCTGGTTTCAATCATTAACATGTGTTAGAGTTTTGTGATATGGACTGAAAAGTGATTTGCAAAACTTGGAACCCTAAAATTGAGATTTTGGAACTTATCGTAAGAAATTAGGTTTGTTCTTATTTCTTGATTTTTGTAGTTTAATTCTTGTTAATGTTTTGATCTAGGAAATATTATTGAGTTAGACATGAAAATATGCTAAGGATAGATATTGGATTGTTTGAAAACCTCAAGTAAAACCTATGAAACTAAGATATGAGAATACTTAGTTTTGCTTGAGATTTTGATATTGAGATGGAATGCACGAGAGTGATTCTTAATCTCTCTGTTAAAGTTTACTTATATTAAATATTGAATAAATCCTACATGAGAGAGAGGGTTGTTCTTTGTAATTTGACTGCGCGAGAGCGAGTTAATTTCTTTATTAAGTAAGCTACATTTTTACCATAACAAGAATAAATTGATGAACACTTAATCATATCTAGTCATAGATATTAAGGTGGATGAACCCCTAGTCCCAATTCTTTCTCTCTGATTTTTCGTATACTATTCGATCGATTACTTTCATCATACTCGATTTGTTTAGCTAGTGAGAAATCAATTCATTGGTATTTAACAACAAGGTCTCTATGGTTTGATAACTTTTTATTACTTCGAGTATCCGTGCACTTGCGGACACAACAAGTTTTTGGCGCTGTTGCCGGGGACCTTGGTTTTTGTTAATACTGATATAATTGATAATATTGCTAGACTAAGCTTTGTTTTTATTATTTTCTATGTTATATTCTAATTTTCTCTTATTTTTATGCAAATTCTGAGTTTATTTGTTCCTCTATTTGTTTATGCGCAGGACTCTTAGATCAGGACCATTAGTCCCCTTTGATTATGAAATTAATAAAACTCTTAGATTGCGTAGGAAACTTAGATTCGCAGAGGAAAGAGAAGAAGAATCAATCATGGCTGAGAGGAGAACACTTAGAGATTATGCAGCCCCGAATACTCAGGGAATTCGCTCCAGTATAACTAGGCCAACAATTGATGCAAATAATTTTGAGATTAAACCAACCTTCTTGTCAATGATCCAGCAGAATCAATTTGGAGGATCTCCGCTAGAAGATCCTAATCAACACTTATCTCTTTTTCTTGAATTATGTGATACTATGAAACTAATAGTGTATCTGATAATGCTCTTAAACTGAGATTATTTCCTTTTTTCCTTAGGGACCGAGCAAAAGCCTGGCTACATTCTCATCCGACTGGAACATTCACCACTTGGGAACAACTGTCAAATGCTTTCTTGATGAAATACTTTCCTCCCAGTAAGATGATTCAATTGCGAAATCAGATCACGGGATTTGCACAGAAGGATGGCGAATCACTTAGTGAGGCATGAGAGCGCTTCAATGGGTTACAATGGAAGTGCCCTCACTATGGATTAGAAGATTGGGTTTTAATTCAAACTTTTTATAATGGTTTACTCTATAGTACCCATCTAACTATTGATGCTGCTGCAGGAGGAGCCCTGATGAAGAAAACAGTTGAAGATGCTTACACTTTAATTGGAGAGATGGCTTTGAATCACAACCAGTGGACTACTGAGAGAGGAGTGTTGTATCGTCCTCCTCATGGTAAGAATGATAGTGATGGTTGGCGTTCTGTGGCTGAAAAGGTAGATTCTTTACATAATAGACTTGACTCTCTTTAATTATAACTTGCAGTAGTTTTATTTGTTACTTGTGAAGTTTGTGAAAATTCTGGGCATTATTATGAGGAGTGTAAAATTATTACTGATCAAGGTTCTGAGCAAGTTAATGTTGTTAGAGGGTATAATCAAGGTAAAAATAATGATCCCTACTCTAGTACCTACAACCCTGGATGGAGAAGTCACCCAAATTTGTCTTGGAAAGCATCAAGAATCTAATTTAGAATCTTTGCTTGTTAAGTTTATGGAAAAACAAGATCAGAGATTTAAAGAGCTAAATGATAAGATTAATCAGCTGACTATGCACAATAAGCTTTTCGAGACACAAATAGCACAACAAGCTAGCACTGCTTATAGACCCCTAGGGAAATTACCTGCCAAACCTGAACCTAACCCTAGGAAACATTGTAATGCTATCACAACTAAGAGTGGAAAATAGTTAGAGGACCCAAGGGGATCACTAGATTATGATAAGGTACAGCCTAATATTGAACCTAGCAGTGAACCAGTTTTGGAATCACAACCTGCACATGTGCAGTCCCATCCTAGCTCACCACCTTCTAAGGAGGATGAGCCTTCACAGAATGGTGATTTGCCTTGTAAAGTTGATATTCCTAGACCTAGTTCACCACCACCATTTAGGCCACCTATACCTTTTCCCTAGAGGATCGTGCAAGCCAAGTTAGATAGGCAATTTGGGAAATTTCTAGATGTTTTGAAAAAGCTGTATATTAACATTCCATTCACTAATGCTTTATCTCAAATGCCTACATATGCTAAATTTTTGAAAGAGATTTTGTTCAATAAAAGAAAAATAGAGGACTATGGTACTGTGGCATTAACTGAGGAATGCAGTGCTATTATTCAAAATAAGTTGCCACCAAAATTAAAAGATCCAGGTAGTTTCTCTATTCCTTGTCTGATTGGGAGTGTGGTTTTTGACCGAACCTTATGTGATTTAGGAGCCAGTGTGAGTCTAATGCCTTTGTCTGTGTACAGGAAACTGGATATGGGAGCTCCTAAACCAACTTCAATATCTTCGCAGCTCGCTGATCGTTCAGTGAAGTATCATGTAGGTATTCTTGAGGATGTTCTGATCCAAGTTGGTAAGTATTTTGTACCAACTGATTCTGTAGTTCTCGAGATGGAAGAAGATGCAAAAATTCCTATTATTCTTGGTAGACTGTTCTTAGCCACTGCAGGAGCAATTATTGATGTAAAGAACAGTAAACTCACTCTAAATATTGGTGATAACAAAATTGAGTTTGATCTGAATGATTCCATGAAGAAACCTTCATATACTAGTTCATGCTGTAGATGATGTAGTTTATGATCTTAGTTTCTTATTTGATAATCCTTCTGACTTTGATACTGATTCTTGTGATAATTCTTATGTTGAAATTCATAATTCCAATTCAAGTTCTGATTCTAGTGCTGAAACGCATGATATGTTGGACTGCGCTATATTTGATAACGAAGAAGAGTAAATTCCAAAAGTAGAACTTAAAGCTTTACCTGATAATCTTCGCTATGAATTTCTTAGCCCTAACTCTACTTACCATGTTATTGTTGATGCTCAATTAGATGAAAGGGAGACTAATTTGCTCTTAAAGGAGATGAGGAATCATAGAAAGGTAATTGGGTATACCATTGATGATTTAAAGTGAATTAACCATTCTTTTTGTATGCACAGGATTCATATGGAGGAGAAGCACAATCCACATATGGATTTCCAAAGGAGACTCAACCCATCTATGAAGGAAGTTGTAAAGAAGGAAGTTTTGAAATTGCTTGATGCAGGTATTATCTATCCTATCTCTGATAGTAAATGGGTAAGTCCTGTGCATTGTGTTCCCAAAAAAAGAGGTGTTACAGTTATGAAAAACAAAGATAATGAGTTGATTCCTGTTAGAACAGTAACTAGTTAGCGCATGTGTATAGATTATAGGAAATTAAATGCAGCCACTAGGAAAGACCACTTCCTCTTATCTTTTATTGATCAGATGATTGAGAGACTTGCAAATCATTCTTATTTTTGCTTCTTAGATGGATATTCTAGTTTTTTCCAAATTCCTATACATCCTGATGACCAAGACAAGACCACCTTTACTTGCCCATATGGTACTTTTGCATATAGAAGGATGCTTTTTGGTTTGTGTAACGCACCTGCTACCTTTCAGAGGTGTATGATGGCCATATTTTCTGAATTCCTTGAAGATTTTATGGATATTTTCATGGATGATTTTTCTGTATATGGTTTATCTTTTGATGATTGTTTGGCTAATTTATCTCGAGTCTTGCAGAAGTGCAAAGAAACTAATCTTGTCCTTAACTAGGAGAAGTGTCATTTCATGGTTAGACAAGGAATAATTTTGGGGCACCTTATTTCATAAAGGGGGATAGAAGTCGACAAAGCAAAAGTTGAAGTGATTGAGAAGCTAGCACCACCCACAACGGTTAAAGAGATCAGAAGCTTATTGGGATATGCAGGATTTTACCGACGCTTTATCAAGGATTTCTCTAAACTTGCTAAACCACTCACTGATTTACTTTGTAAATATGCTAAATTCTGTTTTGATGAGAATTGTTTGCTTGCTTTTCAGGAACTGAAGAAAGCCTTAATATCAACACCTATCATGCAGCCACCTAATTGGGAATTACCTTATGAGCTTATGTGTGATGCCAGTGATTTTGCTGTAGGAGCAGTTCTAGGTCAAAGGAAGGAAAAGAAACCTTATGCGATTTATTATGCTAGTAAAGCTTTGGATGAAACACAAAGGAATTACACCACAACTGAGAAGGAACTTTTAGCTATTGTTTTTGCTTTTGATAAATTTAGTTCTTATTTGATAAATTCAAAAGTTGTGGTGTACACTGATCATGCAGCGGTTAAGTATTTGATGTAGAAGAAAGATAGTAAACTGCGTCTACTTAGATGGATTTTGCTTCTACAAGAGTTTGATTTGGAAATCAAGGACAAGAAAGGAATTGAAAATTTTGTTGCGAATCATCTTTCGAGGATAGTTGTAGAAGATGATAAAGGTGATACAATCAATGATTCCTTTCCTAAGGAACAACTTTTGAGGGTTGATCAGATTAAAGCTCCTTGGTATGCTGATATAGTCAATTACCTTGTTGCTAATATTTTTCCTCTTGATTTGAGTTATCAAGGCAAGAAAAGATTCCTAGTCGATGTCAAGCACTATTTTGGGATGAGCCTTATGTTTTTAGAATATGTGCAATGATGACACCGAAATTTATAGTAAATTTCATGCCATTTTATATATCTTTTCATGTCATATTTATGAATTTTTGCTTGTTTTTAAGCATTATTTGTTAAATATCACGGAATCTACACAATTTCTTATTTTAATGAATTTTAGGTAAAAAGTGCTATATTTTGATGGATTTTGAAGGATTTGAGCACAACAATGGATTCCAGACATCAAAACGAAGTCACACGTCAAATTTCAAGAGAATCAGAGTTTCATAGCAAATTAGGGCACGCACCCCCGTAATGGATTTTACAGTACCATAATTCCACCATAGAATTACAGTACTGCTATAATCCCTGAGAGGTGCCATAATTTGGGAAGATTTTGACCAGAGAATTTCATGGGATTACGGCATCGCCGTAACAATCTTTACGGTACCGTAATGCTAGATGATTTTCCATCCGAAAGATTTCAGAGATTACGGCACTGCCGTAATGATCTTTACGGGCTGTATTTTGGTCCAGAAACATACAAAAGCAAGTAAACATTTTTATGGGCCGTAATCTTGACAAATACTTCACAGAGCCAAAATTATGGCACTGCCGTAATATTCATTACGGTACCGTAATTTCATTCAAAAACGTGATTTTTACGGGTCTGAATCTTGCGCGGACCATATCTTTTGATTCGGACCTCCAAATTGAGATCTGAAAGATGCTACGGACTCTTCTTTAAGAGGCGAAGACACACGAAGTTGAAGAACAAATGTTTATCTAGTATCGAGGGAGCAATCAATAGAGAGATGCTTAGGGTTTGGCCTCGCACCGAGAGCCGTAGAGGGCACCTTACATCGTGATTTTTACACTGAAGCTTCGCCTGGAGTAGGAGAGCACACAACATAAGTTTTAGAGCGTTTGGAGTCCGATCGAAGGAGAAATCAACAAAACAGCGGTGACTGCGCTGTTTGTAACTTTTCTTCCTTTTTTCGATTTCTAATCCTCTGAAATTATGGTTTATTGTAATCCTTTCACCATGCAAGATTAGATCTTTTTATGGGACATGGGGTGTAATCCCCTTGGTTTGTTAATGACTTGAAAACATTAACTTTTGTCATGATAATTTTATTATGATAATTTTACTTTTGTGATTGATTGTTCATTGATTCTCCTTAGTTTTATAAACATCAGCATGTTTTAGAATTTTTCAAAATAGACCGAGAGGTTGATTGTGAAATTTGGAACCCTAAGAATTGTTGAGTTTGGAACTATCGTAAGAGATTAGGTAGTTCTTCGAATTCTGATTTTTAGTGATTTTATTGCCATGTTGAGTTTCTGATTCTTTGGATTGAGTTAATGTGTTAGACGTGAAGATCCTGCATGAGAGTGAGGATCGGAACGTTGGAAAACCTTAAGTAGAACCTATATTAAGTTTCAGGATGCACGAGAGTGATCCTTGAGATTCCACTTGAGATGATTGACTTAGAATTCGGATGCACGAGAGTGATCCTTGAGTGCTTTGTTCAATGATTTACTTATTTTCAGCATTGGATATATCTTGCACAAGAGTGAGGATTGGTTCTTTGTATGATTGTCTACGTGAGAGCAAGATGATCCTTTTATGAAGTAAATTAAATCTTTATCGTAATGAAATTTGACTGACAACCTTTATTTCCTTCTGGTCATTGAAATTAAGGTGGATGAAACCCTAGTCCCAGTTTATCTCTCTCTAATCATCTTTTAGCATACTTTTCTACATAGTTTACTTCCACCATATTCAGCTTGCTTAGCTAGTGAGAAAACATCTATTTGGTACTTAACACGTAGGTCTCTATGGTTTGATATCTTTAACTACTAATTCTGAAATTTTGGAAACCCAGTTAGCACAACAAGCATGTTTATTTGAGTTTGAAACTGAAGAAATTAATTTAGAAAAATCCATCTCTAATCATGATTGTTTTGAGATTGAGCCTTATGTGAACATTAATGCATCTCACTCTGATTTTGATAATTGTGAAATTGATTCCTTTGATAATTTAATTGTGGAAAAGTTTGAGGAAATTAAAATAGAAAAACCCTCTTTTGATGAAATTGATTCTTTTGATAATATATCATTTGTGGTTAATTCTGATGAAACATATGAGAGGACTAATTTAGAAAAATCTTATTCTACTTTTGTTGAAAAATTTGAAATTGATGAATTATTTGATTGTGGGCATGATGAACTTGAAAAAGATTTGATGTTGCAAAAATTGATGAATCTCACCATGATAGTGCTTTGCCCATATCTATTGTTCACTCTTCTAATCTATTTGAAAAATTGAGTTTTATTGACGAACCAAATTTGAGACAAAAATTATTTTGATGATCCAATACTTGCATCTTTTTATCAAAGTCCTATTGTAATTGAAGACATAAATTTGAAGAAAGGACTTATGATTTTGCTTACTGACAAATTTAGGAAAATTATTGAATATCCTTTTAGTAGAGTTGAAAATTTTGAATATCTTGATTTCTGCATATTTAAGAAAGTCACTTTGATTTGTGATTTATATGCAATTCTGGATTTTTGGATTAGTGGCTAAAATTTTTGGACAAAGGAAATGCAGAAAATTGTTTGCTCTTTACTTTGGTCTGATTCACCTGCTTCACCATGATTTTTGATTTTTGGTCAAGCTATGGACCTAAAATTAGCGCTTCTTGGGAGGCAACCCAAGCACTTTTACTTAGCTTAGTTTCTTTTATTTTAGTTTATTTTTAGAATTAATTTTTCTTTTCGTTTTGTAGGGAAAATAAAATTTTGTGAATAATATGGCACTGCCGTAATCTTCTTTACGGTGCCGTAATCATGATCTGAGTTCATCCTGAGAGTTTTAGTCTATTACGGCAGTACCGTATTGGTTTTTATGGTACCGTATTTTGGATATTTTTGACCCGAGATTTTGTGTCAATTACGGCACTGCCGTAAAGAACATTACGCCCGTAATTTTTGAACTGCTTTCTGCTTATCCGATTAGGTGTTTTCTCGCTGCAATTTTAAGAAACTGGGTTGGGAAAATTTTTGATCTTTGGCTCCATCATGAAGTACTCATCTTTGTCTATCATCTGGATATTTTTTCTAAATTTTAAAGTCCATGGATCATTCTAAAACACATAGCATCTTTTCGATTCTGATTAATTTCTGCAGTAGTTTTTTCTTGACTAATCTGATTAGCACTTTTGCTGCAAGTATTTGAGATGCTTCGGTGACTTGAAACCCTGATTTTTCACTTGGAATATAAAGAACATGTGTCGTTCTATCTCATGGACTAGTTGTTTTCATGAAAATATTTTCTGATCATTATAGGACACTTGGCGACTTTTCGAATCTGATTAACTTTTGTGTAGTTTGTGCAGTTTTTAATCTGAGTAGCCTTCTTTCTATTGATGCCCTAAATTCCTGACAGATTTTGATCCTTTAATTTTCATACATCTGAAAAGAACATATCTTATTCTACAACTTGGTTCTGTCCATTTTCTATTTGGATGATTAAAGTTTATTCTAGGGTATGGCTACTTTTCTTAAAAAATTCATTGGCTGCACTGTTTGTTTGCTACCTATGTTGCTTCTTTTGGCTCCAGATTTAGAAATCTTCAAGAGCAACTGTCTTCCACATCTAGCCACCACTGCATCTGCCTCTGACATCACTGTTTCCAGCCGTCGACACTAGATTATACCATCTACAGATTCTTACTTCTTCTACTGCCTCTTACTCTATTGATTTTATTTATTTATGTAGCAGACTCTTCATTAGTGACTGATATTTTTTTATCTATGCAGTGCTATCTTTCGCACCACCCACCGACGATCTCACCTCCAGGACTGTAGTCTCTAGCAGGCCACTAGAGATTACTCACTATACTGTCGGCACCACCACCGTCATTGCTAGTAGCTTTTCAGCTAGCATCTGTTCCACCTCTACTTCTCAGCTGCATCAGCTCTTTCCACCGATGCTCTTCTAGACCATCGATGATATCTCTTATTAATCTTGGAGAAAATTATTTTTATCATTATTATTTTTGAGACTATTTTCAGATTGAGCCTTATGTATTTTAAATTTGCAGGTAAAATTTTTCAAAAGGCACATACTTGGACCTTGCAGCATTTGCCCCGACATTATTTTTGTTTGAACCTTATGTATTTTGGGTAGAAGCTTGCTATGTAGTTTTGTGAGTATCGTTTGCACTCTCTTGTATTCATGATTATTTCATATGGTTGCATCTTTGATTTACTTTAGATGTATCACTCACTGAGATTTCTATTCTATGTGGTCTCTTGAATCTATCATTTTACACTTTTGACCATGATTGTTTGAGTTTGATACTTCACACCTTTTGTAGTGATTTTGACATATTTTGATGATTAAAAATTTTTATGACTTAAATCCATGTGATGAGAGATGGGTAGATTTTTCTATGATGATGCATGTTCATGCATGCATGCCTATGAATGGAGATATACCTATTATGCTGAATTTATTTCTTTAATATATATCTACTTGTTGAAATTCTTCATTGATTGATGCATAAGGTTTTTGGGTAGGTATGTTGTTTGATGAATGCAATCTAAGGGTGAAGCATCTTACTTGAATAAAATGAGTATATGAGTGTAACTTTTGAATTGATGTCAATTGATTAACCTAGTTGATGTTTAGTCTATTTTATTATTTGTTGGGACGAAAGAATCCAAGATCCAAAAATAGTGAGAGACTCCCCTACTTGACACTATGTAAAATTGACAGTGGTACCTAAGACATGGGTTGAAGTCTATAAAAAAAGAGAGAGAGAAAAAAAAAAGAAAATGACTCCTCTACTTGGCACTGTGTAAAATTGACAGTAGTACCGAAGATAAGAGTTGAAGTCCAAATAAGAAGTGTGTATCTATGTGGTTACATGCCATCAAAAAGACATAAAAAAAAGGAGAGAAAAGAAAAAAATTTGTGTGGGAAAAGATTTTGGATATCCTATTCCTGTAAACAAAGGTAAGATAGATTTAAACTGAAAATTGGGTGAAATCATGAGACTGAGATTCTGTTTATTATGCGAGTTGTGAAGTTTTATTCGATCAAAGCTGTGAATCTTAAAGACTAAATTCAGAGGATGATGTATTTATCTGCAATTTTGTGCAAAAAGTTAGTGGAAAATTTCATGAGTGATTATATTTTAGAAATTTATTTTTCATGAAAAGACATATTTTCCATAGTAGAGTTCTTTATTCTATCTATTTGCTTGAGGACAAGCAAAGTTTGAGCCTTATGTGTTTGAAGACACCAAAATTTATAGTAAATTTCATGCCATTTTATATATCTTTTCGTGTCATATTTATGAACTTTTGCTTGTTTTTAAGCATTATTTGTTAAATATCACGGAATCTACACAAATTCTTGTTTTTCATGAATTTCAGGTAAAAAGTGCTATATTTTGATGGATTTTTAAGGATTCGAGCACAACAATAGATTCCAGACATCAAAACGAAGTCACACATCAAATTTCACGAGAATCAGAGCTTCATAGCAAATTACGGCACCTCCGTAATGGATTTTACGGTATAGTAATTCCACCATAGAATTACGGTACCGTCATAATCCTTGAGAGGTGCCGTAATTTGGGAAGATTTTGACCAGAGAATTCCATGGGATTACGGCACCGCCGTAACAATCTTTACGGTGCCGTAATGCTAGATGATTTTCCATCCGAGAGATTTCAGAGATTACGGCACAACAACTGGCATGCAATAACTGGCTCTGATACCAATTGAAAGTCCCCTAGAACAAGGGGGGGGGGGGGGGGGGCGAAACCCTATAGGAGGCACAACAAAAACCTCTAGCGGAATCTAGGATTTCTAACAAGCTCGCATAGCATGTAACATGTTCAACTTTCATTAGAAAGGGATTCTTACCATTGCCATCGCTTAGATGGTGTCTTGGAAGGAAAGGCGCAAGTGCTCCTTCTCCAAAGGTGACGCACACAATTGGTGTCGCCTACTCTTCTTTGGTGCTCCTTGTGCTAGCAAGGTTCCAAGAAGTCGTTGTCGAATGGAAGGGAAAGATCACCTTGCTTGGCCGAACACTTCCTCCTTTTCGTCTACACTTCTCCACACGAGAGTGCAAGTCGAATACTCAAGTTGGAGACGAGAGAGGAAGGAGAAGCGAGAGAGTAGAGCGCCTTAGGCGTGAACGTGAGTAGTGGTCACGTATGTGATCATGCTTTCTAAAAATAGAAACCCACTTACTCACATGCGATCATGGGTTTACCCCTATCGCAAACTCCTCTCAATTTGAACCACACGCTCACTCAATGAGCTGGTTCAATTTGGTTTAGTTTAATAACCAAATAAACCAAGCAATCAGTCCAGACCACAATAAACCCTAAGGCTCTTGATCTGACCGTCGATCTCTTGATGCTGCTGATCTCACTGATCTAGCATCCATTCTCTCGATCGAAGCTTACCGATCTCAAGCCCTAATCAATCAAACATGATCAGAACAGATCTCACTTACAATCAGAGATTAAATCCCTTTAAACTGAACCTGAACAATTCAGTCCACACGATCTGACTTAAGTAAGCCATATCATCAAATTGTGCGACCCTGAGGGTTTCCTTTAAATGTCGGTAACGATAACTCACGTTATCACGATCAGTGAGGGGTATCTAGCAACACATCACTGTCTCCCGATATAAAGAAAAGAGTCTTCCAAGACTACACCCAAACCACAGCACAAGTGTGAATCCAACTCACAAGGCATGCATGTTTCCTTTGCCACTGGATGTTCTTATTGGACAAGCGTGTCAAGCTTGTAACTCCAATATGATGAGCATGATTAGATCAGATGAACATAGTCACCTGGGTATGGCCATACACTATTCTCAATCATCTCATCCAGGGGGCCCCTTTAGAACATCACACTCCTTAAACAAGGAGACGGCAATCCTTTGTCTATCACTAGTGCCCTAACCTGACTCAAGCTCACCATCCAAGATAGTCTATAATCATTATGTTTCAAATGATATTGAACTACCTCAAAACAATGACAATCATCATTTAGAAAACACAAGTGATCTCAAGTCAGAGGAAATGTGCCACTTGTCGCAATCAAGGATTATTCACATTGTGACAAACAATTGAATAACCTAGTAGGGTCTGTCCAGTACATCCAATGTACCCATGAGTCTACATCTTATTCCATGCTCGAAGCATCCTATAAGATTAGAACACATATTAGTCTCAATCATATCAAGGCTGTCTCATGTTCACCAAGATATCTCGACTAAGGACTTTATAGCATGTCAGCCCAGCTGAACAGCTTTGAGACATTATTCAGAAGTACAATTATTGCAGCAGACAATGTAACAAACTGAATAACAACCATGACTTTATAAACATAAAAGTTTATTACATGATACTGATACATTCCCAAGGCCTCAAACATTAGCCTTAAGGGCATACCCCAACACTTGCATGCTTGCGCCATCAAGCAAGATGCGAGCATCAAGGTCGAAGAAGGATGCGCCTAGCCCTTAATCTTCATGTTAATTTTTTACAAAAATAATGAAAAAGATGGCACGCAGGCCGCACAAGGATACATCACAGGCATGCAAAAGGGGCTTGACTCATGATCACAACATTATGCACAATCAAGGTATTTACTCATGAATTCTACATGCTCATGAAAAACATAAAATCTGAAATTATACTTTTTCATAAAGCTAGTCTCTTTTTCTCATCTTCTTCTCACAAATCTTTTGGTTAATTGTGATTTATTTTTCATGATGATTTTAGAGATCCTTTCGGCTGGCAATTTTGTCAGATCAAGAGACTTGGCCAGTCCGAAGACACAATGCCCGTCCTACTTGACAAAATTACGTGCGCCTTTGATCTTTAAATCAGACAAGAAAAATAGTCCAAAAATCCAAAAGAGATTGAGAGGATGATAGAAACAAGAAACCCTAATTTTTCTACTTTTAGAAAAATCGTTTGCCATGCATCATGCTATTTACGAAAATAGAGATATGGCATGTGAGCATGAAAGAAAATCATAAAACATCGTTCGAGTCTTGCAAGTCGCTTTGATACCACTGTTGGGAAACCCCGGGGATATTTTACAATTTTCAGAAATAGAGATTACAACATACACTGCACAGCGGAAGCAATATCCCCGAAACAGGCCGGTCCCAAAAACCCAGTGAAGATCGCAAGCAAGAGAGTCGACACGATGAGTTAGGAAATACCTTAGAGCAAGATGAGGTTGATGTCGTGATAGGCGCCCAAGCGTGCGACCTCTGCAGTTTCACACACACGGATGCCTCGAGTTCTCTTCTTCCACGCCCGGTGCTAGCGTCGGGAAGAAGATCCAAGCCTTGTGCTCGCCCTCTTCAACTCTACACTACCTCCAAGGTGTATGCGCCAAGAAGAAGGAGAGGAGAAGTAGTCGCCAAGTCCAAGTCCTTCTTGAGCCAAGAGGAGGAGAAGAAGACTTGTGCTTGCGGCTAGATGTTGGAGGAAGAGAAGTTGCGCCAAGAGCCTCCAAGCTTTCGCCCTCTCTGTTGATTACGCCTCCAAGGAATTGTCACTCATGAGAGGGGGCGGCTAGGTGCTCTTTTATAGGGCAAGAGGCGGTTTGTGAAAGGCTAGGATCAAGACAAGTGGGCGGCTAGGATGAGAAGGTTTGAGGCAAGGAAAGTCTCCAAGACATTTCCATAATTCTCATTCAACCATTCCTTTTGTGCCCATGCCTTTCCTTGTGTGCCGAGGCCTTGCCTTGCGCCCCAAGCAATGCCATAGAGGCATTCATACCATAAGGGATAAAGGGGGGAGGCGCCAATTGCTTCCTTATGAAGCAAATTGTGCCACTTCTCCCCATTATGCCCATAGGCGCCTAGGGGAGAAGACTTGTCCCCATTATACCCTTCTAGCCCTTCTTCTCTTCATGACAACTTATTAGTGAGCCCAACTTAGCAATGGGCCTAGCCCAAAGACCATTACCCACGTTAACCAAGCCATTGGATCCGATCCAACTTAACCCAAGGTCAAATGAGGCTAACTATGGTTAATTCGGCCAATATGCCAAAAAATAGAAGTTGGCTCCAATAAGTTTCTTCCATCTCATCAGGCCCATTGCCGCTGATGAAATCTCCAAAATAGATCCGAGTTATTCAATAACTCGATCATAAGGCTTCCCGATCAATACGAGAACTAGAGTATCAAGGTGTGCGACCCTGTAGGTCCCTCTGACGTTGGCAGTGCTGACCAAATGTCACCACAAGCAGTGAGTGGCACCTAGCAATGCATCGCTGCTACCCAAGTCATTGGAATGGATATCGACATCAACATCCCCATCATTGCAACAAGGTACAGATGCATTACAGTCTCTTTGCCGAACTGATATCCGATTGGACAAGTGTGTCACCACTTGTTTTCACCCAATCACATGGCTATGACTAAATCAGGTTCTCACCTGGGTATGGCCATACACTTTCAGTCATAGAACCATAGAGGAGCTCCATGGATATCATACTTCCCTTAGGAAGGGGCAAATCCTTTGTCTGTCCATTGACCTTCTCATATGGGTCGTGACATGCTCAATGACAACCGTTATGACCTCCCAACTACGGCGAGGTGTTAGGTTGTATCAAAGCAAGTCCCTAACCATATAGAATGATCAATGACCTCAAGTCAAGGGATCAATGCATCTCCTGTCACTTGTGAGGATAACTCATGACACCAAGTCATAGCCTCACAGCGGGTCGGTCCAGTATATCCTCCAATGATATACCCATGTGTCTGCGTTAGCACCACGTGCCTAACCAGCCCACATACCAATCTCACAAGTACCAGAGCTGTCCCATATCCACTCAGGTACATCGACTGGGGACAATCATTTGAGCATAGATCCAATCTGTCTCTAGGGACATTATCATGTAAGTACACAATCACAAGTGTAGACAAACAATGATAACGACAATGCCAGAAAGATATATGAATATCAGAGTCAAGTAGTACAAAGATGGACCAAAACTATACACCAACAGGCTAAGTGTCTCCTTGGAGGAGTCTTGCTGGCGTGAAGAACAAAGGGAGAAGGAGAAGGAGATTTCAAGAGGTGATCTTCTCTTCCCGAGGCTAGCACCAAGCGTGGAAGGGAACAACGTTTGAGAAGGTCGACGCATGGATACTTGTAGAGGATGAGCACTTGAGCGTCTTCAACTTGGCATCATCATCTTGACAAGCATTAGAGGTATCATCCCTATCACATCCTTGTGTTCTCTCTCTCACATGGATCCTTGGGAAAGGAATATGTTTCATGTGTAATGCTTCTTTCGCTCCGTCCTGGGACTGCAAAATTTTAAAATTACACCCGGTATTCCCCAACAATGGTATCAGAGCTACTTGCGAGAAACACAAGGTGTACATATGCTCGTGTGAAAAATTTTTCAAAATTTTTTCTTTCATCCATGCGTGTTTCACCTAGAAGGCGTTTTCATCCAAACTTCTCTTAATTGATTTTTATGGCCGAAATTTAGATTGTGTTTATGATAGATTTAAGACCAAAGGCGCACGTAATTTTGTCAAGTATGACGGGCATTGTGTCTTCGGACTGGCTGGGTCTCTTGATCTGACAAAATTGCCAGCCGATAGGGTCCATGAAATCATCATGAAACTTGATCTAAATTTTAGCATAAATTTGCTTGAGATAGTGCTTTGGATGGAGTTGGCGCATAAGGGGATAAAATTTGATTATTCCAGTTTTTCAAATTTTATATATGCGCCACTTGTTTCTTCCATGGGTTGATATAGTCATAGTGTGTACCCTCCTGTGTTGTGATGTGGAAGGATGTTTCCACCTGTGATGAATGCTTGTAAAATCTTTCTGCCACCTGCGTGTGGTTCTCCCCCCTATCTTGATATAAAAATTTTCATCTTGCCTTAGAATAGATGTAGAATTATTTTCATAAGATAGGTTAAGGTTCATCAAGACAACAAGGTGTCTTCTTCAACCGATTTCAGAGTGGCGCCAGCTTTGGAAGCTTGGTGATGGATTTGTGGTTGGAGGAAGGGATGCTTGCTTTTAGCTTCTGCCATGGGCTGATCTGCTAAAGGGACTCGCAACCCTTGAATGCATGATAACAAATCACATGGCTCGTGATATGTTATATGTATGAAAAGGGCTATGACCATATCGACCATATTAGCATGCCTGTGATGGTTTATTATTTTATCCATAGCATGCCTGTGATGTGTTTTTCCTTTTGCTGCCATCATAGGAAAATTGCATGCTAGAAAAGAATGATAATTAATGAATAAACTCTCCCCATAATATCAAGTCAATTAGCCTTCTAATGCGTAGCCCTCATCAAACTATCGATTAGTGGTGTTGTGAACTGTTTCCCACCCTCGTGGGACACACCCACTTATCTTTAGAAGGTGTGTGGTGACAATGGTTTCCCCAGTCCAATTTTAACCTGGGTGTGCCTTCGCAAGGAAACTCGTTGGCCCTGGGCATAACGGTTAGGATCAGACTTGACTAGTTTTCATATGTCACTGATATGATGAATCACTAGAGGCATCTATTGAGAGGATAGGGTTCTGTGTTGTATCCAGCCCTCGCTAGACACAGGGCGCCTAGTTTGTCTTAACTAAGAGGAGTTGTGCACGGCACAATTGGCTGGTATGCCTACCTAAGGAAGCATTGGACTCTTTGTGCACCCCAACTCACCCTCGTGAGTCGTGAAGACCTCATGTGAAATCAGGATCCTACTCACTGATTTCCAAGTTGAGTTTGAGAATTATCAACTTGTTAAGGAAATAGTGGGAGCATAGCATTTAATTTAAAGACCCTGTTAAATACTTTATCATAGTACTTATTTTGCTTATTTGCTTATTGTAGATAATGACATCTCCTAATCTTAGATTGAAACTTTATAAACATAAACTGGATGGAACAAATTGGATAAGATGGTTCAGAATTTTGTCCAAGATACTGAAACAAGAGAATAAGATGCATCTTCTTGAAAGACCTTCATCCCAGCCCAGTATTTATTTTACTACAGAGTGGGAGTGGAATGTCTATCTTGAACATTGTGAGGATAATAAATAGTACACTGCTCTTGTCTTAGAGTGCATGACCCCTGAGGTCCAGGTTGAGTGTGATGAGATGGGGATTTATGATATCATCATACATCTTCGAGGTCTCTTCACACCAGGCACTTCAAATAGTGATTAAGAGAGTGTTGTTGAATCTTCTGGGTGTTTGCCTAAATCCAAAAATGACTATGGTTTCGGATCTTCGAAGCTAAAACTTCGGAAGACTGGGAATGCATGGAAATTTTAGGATGGATTAAAGCCCCAAGAAGAGCATGGCACAGACGAAGGGATGTAATCCATCCGCTTCAGGTATTGTGTTACTAAGGTCTTTATGTCTACTTCTTATTCATGAGTACTGGGTACCGCATGTGGGGCTCACATATATTTTCATATGTAGGAGCTCAGAAGAAGTAGGACAATGAGGCTTGGTGATGTAGGACAAAAGCACGTGATGAAATACTGGTTTAAAATTTAATTATTTATTTTTTGTATTTTTTTCAGAAAAACATCATATTCATGAAAGCATCCAGAAAGTAGCTATCAGGATTCTAGGGTACTCTAATCTTTTACAAAAGGTAGCTATATGTTGCAGGAAAATCCATAAATCAAAAATTAATGCTGACAAAACCAAGATGTAGTACGAAAATAGTTCTTTTGAGTCATAAAAATTAGAGTGTTAAGAACTGTCAGGCAATTGGGATATCTGCAATAAAATAGGTAATCAGATCAGACAGTAAAGGCGTGCAGAGATGTGTTATTCTTCAAAAGTTGAGGTGTCTTATTGTAACGTTCAAAATTTTTTTCTGGAGCTGATGGGACAGGACAGCCACGTCCCATCCCATCTGCTCCCCACGCTGCCCCTTTTTCCCCTCTTTTCTTCCCTATTCACCCGTGAACGCCGACCTCACCATTATCCTTCTCCTCCTTATCTTCCCCTCTCCTCCCGCTGCTTCACCAACACCGAACCCATCTTCCTCTCTCCTTCACGTGTCTCATCTCAGCCTCCTCTTCCGACTCCGGCCGCTGCTCCGGCGGCCAGATCCGACGAAAGCTTCCCCCTTTCCTCTACGCGAACGCAGGCTACGAGAAGCGACCGGAACCCTAGATCCGGCGCGTCCTTCGTCTCCGGCGGCACCGGCGAGCTTCCCCACCTTCGGCGGACGTTTCCTCCCCATTCCGGCGCATTTTCCGGCGTCGTCTTCCCCGTTTCCGGCGACGTGCGCAAGTGATGCCGCCGGTGGTTTTTCCGTCGATCCCGGCGACCCCGACCTCCTCTCGAGAAAGCGGTGGTACGGCTGAACTCCTCTCGCCGGCGGCTATCTCGTGACACTTCCAGAATTTCGATCGGCCGCCGAAGTTACTATTCCGGCGGCGGTACCACTATTTCGGCGAGCTTTTTCGGCGAACTCCGCGACCGCGACTACGACTCCGGGCTGCGCGCACGAGGTTATATTGGGCGTATATTGGTTGGATCTTGGTCAGACCTACAAGAACCAGGTAGGATTCTTACCTCCCTACCCTTGTTCGGTGCCAAACTGCATGCATAGATAGCGGCACCATCTTCTTGCTGACTGAATCTGATGATTACCTTCGTAAATCCATTGAAATCTGTCTCTTTCCATTGAGTCACATGGATGCTTGCAAGCTATCTGATTTTTATGTTTCGGTGCATGATACATTTTGGTGGTATATTTATATGCAGTACATATATATTTTGGCTGTCTCTACAGCCAGCTTGTGTTGATATTTGGGATGGACGGATAGGTCTGACTAGGATAGTCCACCTTCCGAGAACCTTGTGATTTTGGCCATTGGTAGTAGTCATGGATGCAGTCTGTGTGAGCCCATGAACTACAGGCCTCCGGATGGGTCACAGTCGGATGTCGTGGGACTCGGAATTCCGGGGTGATCTGGGTGTAGGACGCTACACCGGCGGACTGTCGACGGACAGCCGTTTCTACAGTTAGCTGGCGGTAGGAACCACTCTTTGAGTGCGCGTCCTACGGGACATTGGCACAGCTGGATTTCCACCTGCATGCTGTACTTTCTGTACTTACTTAGTCGGGTTATATTTACTTACAGTGCACTTCTGTCTATTAATTATTGTTGGATTCTCCTTACTCTTATATGCACCATTTACTTGTTAAATCCTACTTAGCCTCCCGGCTAACTCCCCTTGCCTTGCCTCTAGGTTCAGGCTCGGCTCCCTCTGGTGCGCAGTAGATAGATAGGTAGATTATCTTCCCTATCATGTGTTGTATCTTTCTTATGTGTCGCACATGCTATTTGTTATTATAGTATTTCGAGGATTATATCTGACGAGATTGTATTTATCTGGTCATGGACCAGTGTGGATTTGTGGGCCAGGACTGTTCGGCCCTGTGTGTATTATTGACTTTGACCGCTGCGTCGGTCTGATGTGTATCTTATCTATGTGAATTTTGTCGTTTATGTTATTTGTCGTATTGTATTGTATCCTGGATCTGTATGGCTTTTCAGGTCCATTGTTTGCCGCGTCCTAAGGCTGGGAGAGTCTTGGGGCGTGACACTTATAGAATGTCCTGTTGACACTGCAGTGGAACCAACAGATCTGAGATATAGAATAAAACATGTTCTTCTAAGTCGTGTCAAGATCTGGGGTTATATCGAAGCCAAGCATGGTAAATTCCTGCAGAAGACTACTAAACAGATTAGTAGATAAAACAATTACAGAAATGTATGAGTCTTCAAAAGTTGCTGCGTCTTCTGTGTTGATCCCGTGAGTCTAGATTCAGCGCAATTTGTCCAAATGATAGAACAAGATGTATGCTTTGTACGCTTGCCAAAGTTCAAGATTTCTGTTGTGCCGGTTGCTTAAGGTATCTGCGGAAATAAGCGTAATCAGATTAATATGAAAGAGCAAACAAGAAACGAAGGAACAGGGGAAATCTGGAAGATGGGTTTGCGCTGATCAATGGCACTGGAACAGGGGTTGCTCGGCAGAGGCATTGGGGACGGAAGGAGGATGAGGAGGCGTTGATGTCGTTGAAGCACCGATGGCTGGTGATGAGGCGAGGTGAGGATGGCAACACTGGCGGAGGCGGAGGCGCGCTGTGCAGCAGAACAGGGGAGTAGCGATTTGAACAAAGGTTGTCGGCGGTCGTCCGGTGGTGCATGATCGCCGGACCTATTACGACTGGGAGACACTGTGATGGTGACGACGGCGTGGCTGAAGTTTGGGGGTGAACGGAGGCTGGTCGGAGGAGAACGACGATGAAGACGAAACTAGGGCGGAATCAGGGCGAGAATAGGGGATCTTGGTCGGAATTTTGATTCTGGTGATCAGAGGGTCGGATGGACGGATTCCGGTGGCTGATGGTTCTATGGCGGAAGGCGAAGCGGTGGCTAAAGTTGCGTGGAGATCCGACGGCTGGATCGTCGGTGGTGAGGTCGCAAGGTTTCAAAATATGGGTGAAGTTGCGAACCAGGTTGTCGAGAGGAAGGAGATGAAGGAGGAGAGGAGAAGAGGGGAAGGAAGGGAAGAGGGCTCGGCCCTAGAAGGAGAAGAAGAAGGAGAACATCCGATAGAAGAGGAAGATTACTAGAAAACTATTTCACTACTCAAATTCATCAAATCTATCTGTCGATTACAATGTTGCAGGGGAATACAAATAGGCAAAGTGTAGAGAGCCGTTGCATGCTTTCCTTCTTTGTTCAGCTGCAGACAACGTTGAAACTTTCCATGATTGTTGTAGAGACGTTGAAGAATCTTTGGGCTGAGAGATGGTGGTTGGATACGTTGGAGTTTCCTTTCTTTGCCTGGGCGAAGGTAACGTTGGAGCTTCCTTATTTGCACTGTTAGCGATAAACATTGATTGGCCTAGAATTGAAGATGAACGTTATTGCATGCTTCTTTGGCGTGGATGAATGTCACGATTTGGGAATTGATTGCGGCAACTTATTGAGCTTGGATGTCTTGACCATCACTTTGACTTTGTTGAAGTAGTTATTTTCCAATTATTGGGCTAGCATTATGAGTTAACTTGCTAGCTTATTTGAGAGCTTCTAGGCCCTTGACTAGGGTAGTCGTAGGCTCCATTTGTATCTTCGAGGTCTGTGGTCTCTGCCTCCATCACCTTGCCCCTTTCACTTACTCACGCCAATTGAATTACATCTTGTGCCTCTCGCATATGCTTGATATATAGAGGCATGAGGGGCGGCAGGAATAAGGTGTGGGCGCAAGTCATGATGGCATAATTCGGCTAGGGTAAGAAGAGTTGACTAATTAGGGTTTGGCATAAGGAAATTCTCCAAGAGCTTTCCATAATCCCTTTGCACTTAGCCATATGCGCCCAAGACTTTCCTAAGAAGTCCTCAAGCCATATCAGCCCCAAGACTTGCCTAAGAGGCAAGCATACCATCCAAGGTAGAGGGGCTAGGTGCCAATTGCTTCCAAATGAAGCATTAGGCGCCTACTTCTCCCCATTATACCCCTTAGGCGCCAATGGGGAAGATTTCTCCCCATTGTACCCTTTTAGCCCATTATCTCTTTATGACAACTTGTTATTGGGCCTCATTGGATAATGAGCTAGCCCAAATTTCATTGCACGGGTTGATTAAGCCATTGGATCCAATCCAATGCAACCCTAATCCAAATGTGACCAATCTTGGTCAATTTCGGGTCAACCTGCCAAAAATAAAGTTTGGCTTCAATAACTCTCTTCCATCTCATCAGGCCCATTGGCGTTGATGAAATATCCCAAATAGATCTGAGCTATCCAATAACTCGATCATAAGGCTTCCCGATCAATATGAGAACTCGAGCATCAAGGTGTGCGACCCTGTAGGTTCTTTTGACGTTGGCAGTGCTGACCTAAGGTCACCACAAGCAGTGAGTGACACCTAGCAGTACATCACTGCTACCCAAGTCATCAGAATGGATATCGACATCGACATCCCCATCATCGCAACTAGGTACATATACATTATAGTCCCTTTGCCAAACTAATATCCGATTGGACAAGTGTGTCATCACTTGTTTTTACCCAATCACATGGTCATGACTAAATCATGTTCTCACCTGGGTATGGCCATACACTCTCAGTCATAGAACCATAGAGGAGCTCCGTGGATATCAAGCTTCCCTTAGGAAGGGGCAAATCCTCTGTCTGTACATTGACCTTCTCATATGGGTCGTGACATACTCAATGAAAACCATTATAACCTCCCAACTACGGCGAGGTGTTATGTTGCATCAAAGCATGTCTCTAATCATATAGAAGAGTAAATGACCTCAAGTCTAAGGATCAATGCATCTCCTATCACTTGTGAGGATAACTCATGACACCAAGTCATTGCCTCATAGCGGGTCAGTCTAGTATATCCACCACTGATATACCCATATGTCTGCGTTAGCACCTCATACCTAACCAGCCGATATATCTGTCTCTCAAGTACCATAGTTGTCCCATATCCACTAAGGTACATTGACTGGGGACAATAGTTTCGCGTCAGAAGGCTTACGAGCTTGATATTTAGCGTTGGATTTTAACGGTCTTTTTATCTTCTCAACTATCATGCAAATCCTATGGTGATAGCAGAAGATTAAATCATGCAATTCTTAACAATAAATCAAAGCATGATGATCTTATGTGGTAAAAGCCCATTAAGCCTAGGTAAGACCTTAATTTAACTTAAGTTTTCACTTGAGCTCTTCATGGGTCTTTTGCATCTCATCTGGCCCAACCCAGGGCCCAAGCGCCCACTGCAGCTTAGGTGCGCCCACCAGGTAATTGCGCCTGTCCCAGAGTCGAACCCTGGACCTCCCACCTGGTCAAGCCACTGCTGCAAGCGCCTCTGCCAAGTGTGCTCTGTGCTCTCGTCTAATTAAAATACAATTTAATCTATCTAGACAAGATTGACACGCAGGTCAATTACACTTAATAAATTATATAAAATGTGATGCGCAGATCACAATAAATAATTTACATTTATTAACCAGGCACACAGGCCCCAGCACAGCACACATTAAAACGGGTAGCCCACATAAGATTAAATAAACAATCATCATGGTATACAATCAACATGTGATCCAACAATAAGAAAATAAAATTTTCGAAAACCCATTGGCATCAATTTTATTTTCCTTATGTGCCCTACTACCTTACAACGGTCCATTAATAGGGATCCACTCATCAGACCTAGTCAGATCCTCTGCCCTGGCATGCACCAAGTCCTAACTGACTTGAGTCAACCCAGTGATCAACAATGCATGCCTTGGGCTGAACGACCTGCATGAGTTCTAGCAAGCGGTCGTGACCCCGGGCCTAACTCATGCGCGTTCAATGGTTGTCTCAATCAGACATCGCTACACGCCTGTCCGCAGTCGACCTATAGCCACCTCGTGCTTGCGCACAGGTGCCATTTGGTCAACCCATCTAGGCTGTCAGATAGTCTGATCAGACTGATTGGATCTAGACTCGACTGTGACTTCAACCCTAATAACCCGTCTAAGTTTTTTAAAGTAGGCGCCTCTTAGATCTAAGGTGAGTTGCGCAAGTAATATAGTTTTGAGAAAAACTAATAAGCGCCAACATACATGCGCCAAATAGAAAACATATTCATCAAGTTTTCACATGAACAAGTTAATATGTAATTTTCGCATGTAGTTTATATCTAAGCATACAAGCGCAAACATGGATCACAAAAACCTCAAGCAATCATAAAAACATGCTAATAACTTGGCTCTGATACCAATTGAAAGTCCCCTACCACGAGGGGGCGAAACCCTAATAGGCGCATGCAGAGGTTTTAACACAGCGGAAAAGGTTTCTAGATCAATGCATGCAGTATGATCAACTTTATTTTCGTATACATGAGAATCGATCCTTACCGATGCCATTTCTTGGATGGCGTCTAGGAAGTAGAGAGTCAAACGCTTCTCCTCCAAATGGTGCGCACACAAGGTGATCAATGCGCCTACTCCCTTAGTGCTCCTTGTGCTAGCAAGGTTCCAAGGTCTCCTGATCGAATGGAAGGGAAGGAGATGTTTTTTCTTCTTGGCCGAATCCTCTCCAAAGCGTCAAGGCGACACACAACGAGTGAACCTCTAGAGAGAGGGGCAAGAGGCGAGAATAAAACTTCTCTTGGCGTGAACGTGAGGCGTGGCCTCATGGCTTCTAAAAATAGCAAACCACCAACGTTCATGCGACCATGGGTTTACCCGAACGCATTTTGCTCTCCCCTTGAACCATGCGCTCACATGATGAGCTGGTTCAATTTCGGTTTGGTACAAAGACCAATTAAGCCAAGCATCTAGTTCAGATCACAATAAACCCTAAAGGTTCAAGATCCAACCGTTCATCTCGTGATGCTCTTGATCTCACCGATCTAGCATCAATTCTCTCGATCGAAGCTTACCGATCTCAAGCCCTAATCAATCAAACATGATCAGACCAGATCTCACTTACAATCAGAGATTAAATCCCTTTAAACTGAACCAGAACAATTCAGTCCACACGATCTGACTTAAGTAAGCCATATCATCAAATTGTGCGACCCTAAGGGTTTCCTTTAAATGTCGGTAACGATAACTTACGTTATCACGATCAGTGAGGGGTATCTAGCAACACATCACTGTCTCCCGATATAAAGGAAAGAGTCTTCCAAGACTACACCCAAACCACAGCACAAGTGTGAACCCAACTCACTAGGCATATGTGTTTCCTTTGCCACTGGACGTTCTTATTGGACAAGCGTGTCAAGCCTGTAATTCCAATATGATGAGAATGATTAGATCAGATGATCATAGTCATCTGGGTATGGCCATACACTTTCTCAATCATCTCATCCAGGGGGCCCCTATAGAACATCACACTCCAATCAAGGAGACGGCAATCCTATATCTATCACTAGTGCCCTAACATGACTCATGCTCATTATCCAAGATAATCTATAACCATTATGTTTCAAATGATATCGAACTACCTCAAAACAATGCCAATCATCATTTAGAAACACAAGTGATCTCAAGTCAGAGGAAATATGCCACTTGTTTGCATATAAGGATTATTCACATTGTGACAAGCAATTGAATATCCTAAGTAGGGTCTGTCCAGTACATCCAATGTACCCATGAGTCTATATCTTATTCCATGCTCAAAGCATCCTATAAGATTATAACACATATTAGTCTTAATCATATCAAGGCTGTCTCATGTTCACCAAGATATCTCAACTAAGGACAAAACTGCATGTCAGCCAAGCTGAACAGCATTGAGACATTATTCAGAAGTATACATATTGCAGCAGATGATGTAACAACCTGAATAACAACCATTGCCTTTATAAACGTAGAGTTTAAACATGATACTGAAATAATCCCAAGGCTTCAAACATTAGCCTTAAGGGCATACCCCAACAATCTCCCACTTGCACTTAATCTAATGGTTGAGAAATCTCAAACCCATATTATTACAGTGCTTCTCATGCTTCTGCTGCGCCAGAGGCTTAGTAAGCGGGTCAGCTAGATTGTCATCTGTATGAACCTTGCAGATTTTGATCTCGCCACGATTAATGATCTCCCGGATCAAGTGAAACCTTCTTTGTATGTGCTTGGACTTCTGGTGTGACCGTGGTTCCTTTGCTTGAGCTATAGCTCCAGTGTTATCACAGAAGATAACCAATGGATCTGCACTCGAAGGAACAACACCAAGTTCCTGAACGAACTTACGAATCCAGACTGCTTCCTTGGATGCTTCCGAGGCTGCAACATACTCGGCTTCTGTTGTGGAATCAGCAACAATTGACTGTTTGAAACTTTTCCACACCACTGCTCCTCCATTCAAGCTAAAAACATAGCCTGATTGCGATCGGAAATCATCCTAGTCAGATTGGAATGAAGCATCAGTATATCCTTCAATACTGAGTTCTTCCTGACCTCCATAAATCAAGAACATATCTTTGGTCCTCCGAAGATATTTCAAAATGTTCTTGACTGCAATCCAGTGTGCCTTACCTGGATTACTTTGGAATCGACTGGTTACGCTTAACCCGTAAGCGACGTCTGGGCGAGTACACAACATCGCATACATAATGGACCCAATAGCCGAAGCATAAGGCGTATTGTCCATTTCATCTTTCTCAATCTGTGTTTGTGGACACTGACTCTTTGAAAGATTCAGACCATGTCTGACTGGAAGATATCCTCTTTTAGAATTTTCTAAATGAAATCTCTCCAGGACTTTATCGATGTAAGTACTCTGGCACAGCCCGAGAAGCCTCTTAGATCTATCTCTGTAGATCTTCACACCTAATACATAGGCTGCTTCTCCTAAATCTTTCATCTGGAAACATTTTCTTAACCATGCTTTGACAGCATGCAGTTCAGGAATATCGTTTCCAATGATCAAGATATCATCGACGTAGAGGACTAGGAAAGTAATCACGCTCCCACTAAACCTCTTATATACACACGGGTCATCTTCATTCTTGATGAAACCAAACTTACAGATTGGTTCATCAAAACGAATATTCCAGCTTCGCGATGCTTGTTTAAGTCCATAAATGGACTTCTTTAATTTGCATATTTTATTACGATCTGATGGATTAGTGAAACCTTCAGGTTGTGTCATGTACACATCCTGTTCTAGAGTTCCATTAAGGAAAGCGGTCTTCACATCCATTTGCCAGATCTCATAATCATAATATGCAGCTATCGCGAGAATAATCCGAATAGACTTGAACATGGCTACAGGAGAGAAAGTTTCGTCATAATCTATCCCGTAGATTTGTTTGAAACCTTTCGCAACTAGCCTGCCTTTATAGGTAACCACGTTACCATCCATGTCAATCTTCTTCTTGAATATCCACTTACAGCCTATAGGGATTACTCCCGGAGGCGGATCAACCAAATCCCAGACTTGGTTATTAGACATGGAGTCCATCTCGGCGCGCATAGCTTCAAGCCATCTCGCTGAGTCCGGTCCACTGACCGCATCCGCATAAGTGAGGGGTTCATCATCAATGATGTAGACTCCGTCATAGCGCTCAGGCTGTCGACGGATCCTTCCCGATCTTTGCGGTTCCCGTGATATCTGAGCCTCAGGTTGTTCAATAACCTGATCTCCTGGCTCAGGCTCATCCAACTGTGCTTGACTACTTTGTCCTGCATCTGGATTCTCATCCAGCTTTATTTCTCTCCCACTGGCCTCTTGCAGAAGAAATTCCTTCTCAAGAAAAATAGCCATCCGAGCAACAAATACCTTGTTCTCCTCAGGATTGTAGAAATAATAACCCTTAGTTTCTTTAGGGTAACCGACAAAGATACATTTATCAGATCTGCTCTCCAGTTTCCCAGAGGCGAGCTTTTTGACATAAGCCTCGCAACCCCAGATTTTAATAAATGTCAAGCTTGGCTGTTTCCCATACCATAACTCATATGGAGTCTTAGAAACGGCCTTGGATGGCACTCGGTTTAGTACCTTTGCAGCTGTTTCCAGTGCAAATCCCCAAAAGGAGTAAGGTAGAGTAGCCTGACTCATCATTGAACGAACCATATCAAGTAAGGTTCTATTTCTCCTCTCGGACACACCATTCCATTGCGGTGTTCCTGGCAGAGTGAGCTGTGAGATAATCCCACACTCCTTCAGATAGTCAGTAAACTCTCGACTCAAGTATTCACCACCTCGATCTGAACGAAGTGCCTTGATATTTCGGCCTAGCTGATTTTGTACTTCATTTTTGAACTCTTTGAACTTGTCAAAAGATTCACTCTTATGTCTCATTAAATAGACATAACCATACCTATTGAAATCATCTGTAAAGGTAATGAAGTATGAATAGCCACCTCTGGCATGTTTACTAAATGGCCCACACACATCGCTGTGAATGAGGTCTAGTAAACCTGAAGCCCTTTGACCTTTATTAGAAAAACGAGACTTCGTCATTTTACCCATTAAACAAGATTGGCATGTATCAAGCTCCTCATTGGAGAATGATCCCAGCAGTCTATGGTCATGCAACCGCTTAATGCGTTTCTTGTTAATATGGCCTAAACGACTATGCCATAGCAAGGTGCTGTCATCAGCATACTTGGCTTTCTTATTATCAATTTGTTGTACAGAACATTCCATGTCCAACATGAATAACCCATTGTTAATTGAGCCAGTAGCATAAATAATATTATCAAGAGAAATATAACACTTTGAAAATTTGCATTCAAAGGAAAACCCTTTCCTGACAAGAGCAGGAATAGAGATAATATTCTTAGTTATGCTTGGTACAAAATAACAATTGTCCAATTCTAATACAAGACCAGATGGTAAAGAGATGTGATATTCTCCTATAGCAACAGCAGCAACCCGTGCCCCGTTTCCAACTCGTAGGTCCACCTCATGCTGTCCCACCTGTCTTCTTCTCTTGAGTTCCTGTACATTTGAACAAATGTGAACTCCACATGCAGTGTCCAACACCCATGAAATAGAAGAAGAAGATACCATGACTTCAGTCACGTAAATACCTGAGCTAGAAGCGAAAGGCTTACTTCCCTTCTTATCTCCTTGGAGCGCTTTACAGTCCTTTTTCCAGTGACCCAACTGGCCACAATGGAAACATCTATATTTGAAGGTCCCCACAAGGGGGGCGAAACCCCTAAGTATGGCGCATATTAAAATTTTAAGCAGCGGAAGAGGGTTTCAGGAGATCGGTTTCATGAGATATGATCAACCATAATAAACCCGATTGCAAATAGAGAAGGGTTCATACCGTAGCCATTTCAAGATGGCGCC
This sequence comes from Costus lasius, assembly GCA_027563935.2. Lineage (NCBI taxonomy): Eukaryota > Viridiplantae > Streptophyta > Magnoliopsida > Zingiberales > Costaceae > Costus > Costus lasius. The sequence goes on along the minus strand of CM050452.1, from coordinate 36,003,488 downwards.
TTGGAAGAAAAAGTTGCAAGCGCCTCTTCTCCAAAGTCTCGCACACAAGATGAACAATGTGCTTCTTCCTTGGTGCTCCTTGTGCTAGCAAGGTTCCAAGGTTGTCTTGCCGAATGGAAGGGAAAAGATGAGATGATGTTCTCTTGGCCGAAACCTCCTCAACCTTCAAGGCGTCGCCACACACGGGAGTCGAGAGGAATGAGAGCGAGAGGCGAGAATAGAGAGCACTCTATTCGAACGTGAGTGACTCCAATTGGAGATCATGGTTACTAAAAATAGCAACCACTCACCGCTCCAACGTTCACGCCAAGTGAACATGTCGCCACATCTTGAACCATGCGCTCATTTCATGAGCTGGTTCAATTTGGTTTGGTTTAAGAACCAATCAAGCCAAGTAATCAAGTCCAGATCTCAAATAAACCCTAAGGCTCCAGATCTGACCGTTCATCTCTTGATGCTCTTTATCTCACCGATCTAGCATCTATTCTGTCGATCGAAGCTTACCGATCTCAAGCCCTAATCAATCAAACATGATCAGACTAGATCTCACTTACAATCAGAGATTAAATCCCTTTAAACTGAACCTAAACAATTCAGTCCACACGATCTGACTTAAGTAAGCCATATCATCAAATTGTGCGACCCTGAGGGTTTCCTTTAAATGTCGGTAACGATAACTCACGTTATCACGATCAGTGAGGGGTATCTAGCAACACATCACTGTCTCCCGATATAAAAGAAATGAGTCTTCCAAGACAACACCCAAAAACAGCACAAGTGTGAATCAACTTCACTAGGCATGCATACTTCCTTTGCTACTGGATGTTCTTATTGGACAAGCGTGTCAAACTTGTAGCTCCAATATGATGAGCATGATTAGATCAGATGAACACTGTCATCTGGGTATGGCCATACACTTTCTCAATCATCTCATCCAGGGGGCCCCCTTTAGAACATCACACTCCTTAAACAAGGAGACGGCAATCCTATGTCTATCACTAGTGCCCTAACATGACTCAAGCTCATTATCCAAGATAGTCTATAATCATTATGTTTCAAATGATATTGAACTACCTCAAAACAATGACAATCATCATTTAGAAAACACAAGTGATCTCAAGTCAGAGGAAATGTGCCACTTGTCATATTCAAGGATTATTCACATTGTGACAAACAATTGAATATCCTAGTAGGGTCTGTCCAGCACATCCAATGTACCCATGAGTCTACATCTTATTCCATGCTCGAAGCATCCTATAAGACTAGAACACATATTAGTCTTAACCATATCAAGGCTGTCTCATGTTCACCAAGATATATCGACTAAGGACATTAACTGCATGTCAGCCCAGCTGAACAGCTTTGAGACATTATTCAGAAGAACATATATTGCAGCAGACAATGTAGCTAACTGAATAATAACCATGCCTTTATAAACATAAACGTTTATTACATGATACTGTTACAATCCCAAGGCCTCAAACATTAGGCTTAAGGGCATACCCCAACAGTATTCCTTCGACCGCTTTATCTTTTGCTTTAGAGCCTTGTTGTAGCTCTTGATAGGGGCTTTGCCCTTCTTCCCCTTCTTCTTGTTCCTAGAAGGAACGATTAGGACAGAGGATGAAGGCGTTCCCTTCTCACGAGACTGAGTCTGCTCTGTAGTCAAGAGCATGTTCAGCAACTCTACCGGCGTACAGTCGATCTTGTTCATATTAAAATTAATAATGAATGGATCGAAAGAGGCCGGGAGAGACTGCAGAATAATGTCTACAACAAGCTCCTGATTGATGGTGTGTCCCAGTTTCTCTAGAGCCTCCTTGTACCCAATCATCTTGAGTACGTAAGCTCCCACTGGACTCCCTTCAGCCAGTTTGCTCTGAAAGAAAAGTTTCGTCAAATTATAGCGTTCAGTCCTCGCCTGTGCAGCATACAGCAGCTTGAGGTTCGCTATAATATCTATAGCCGATAGATCCTCATGCTGACGCTGCAGCTCTGGTGTCATAGACGCAAGCATCAGGCAAGCGACATCAATGCTATCATTGACATGCTTTTCATAAGCTTCCCGAACCGCCCTTGCGGCGTTCGGAGCGGGTTGAGGCGGTATAGCCGTCTCGAGGACATACAGCTTCCTCTCAGGCTTAAGAACAATCTTAAGGTGTCCGTACCAGTCTGAGAAGTTCGGCCCAGCAAACTTCTCCCTTTCCAGTAGGGATCGCACATTGAAATTTGTGGTGTTCGTTGCTGCAGTAATCTACAACAATGCAAGAACAGCAAGGTCAGTATCAATGTTAGAATCAATCCAAGACTTAAGGAAGATTCTTTTCTCACTATTTTATCTGGCTGAAAAATCCAGAAAAACAGCCCGAAAGAGTAAAACTCTTTTAGTGAGATGGGATCCAGATTTCATACTTGGTCTCCGCGTCCCGCTCAGGCGAGATAAGATGCACAGAGAGTACAAGCACTAATCTCTGGTAGGCAATCCCTGCCAATCGCCAACCAGTGCGATTCCCCTTCATCTGGGCAATCCAGCAGACTGTGCCAACTGAGTTGGTACAACACAGTCTCTGATCCCACAGATGGCTGCCTCCATATGGTTACCATATGCTCAATATGTAGCCTACATGGTCAAGCTGACCCGACCTACTCCCTGGACCACCACGTGCTATGCTTGTTGGGGTATGCCCTTAAGCCTAATGTTTGAGGCCTTGGGATTGTAACAGTATCGTGTAATAAATGTTTATGTTTATAAAGGCATGGTTATTATTCAGTTAGCTACATTGTCTGCTGCAATATATGTTCTTCTGAATAATGTCTCAATGCTATTCAGCTGGGCTGACATGTAGTTAAGTCCTTAGTCGATGTATCTTGGTGAACATGAGACAGCCTTGATATGGTTAAGACTAATATGTGTTCTAGTCTTATAGGATGCTTCGAGCATGGAATAAGATGTAGACTCATGGGTACATTGGATGTACTGGACAGACCTTACTAGGATATTCAATTGTTTGTCACAATGTGAATAATCCTTGAATATGACAAGTGGCACATTTCCTCTGACTTGAGATCACTTGTGTTTTCTAAATGATGATTGTCATTGTTTTGAGGTAGTTCAATATCATTTGAAACATAATGATTATAGACTATCTTGGATAATGAGCTTGAGTCAGGTTAGGGCACTAGTGATAGACATAGGATTGCCGTCTCCTTGTTTAAGGAGTGTGATGTTCTAAAGGGGCCCCCTGGATGAGATGATTGAGAAAAGTGTATGGCCATACCCAGGTGACTGTGTTCATCTGATCTAATCATACTCATCATATTGGAGCTACAAGCTTGACACGCTTGTCCAATAAGAACATCCAGTGGCAAAGGAAACATGTATGCCTAGTGATGTGGATTCACACTTGTGCTATGGTTTGGGTGTAGTCTTGGAAGACTATTTCCTTTATATCGGGAGACAGTGATGTGTTGCTAGATACCCCTCACTGATCGTGATAACGTGAGTTATCGTTACCGACATTTAAAGGAAACCCTCAGGGTCGCACAATTTGATGATATGGCTTACTTAAGTCAGATCGTGTGGACTGAATTGTTCGGGTTCAGTTTAAAGGGATTTAATCTCTGATTGTGAGTGAGATCTGGTCTGATCATGTTTGATTGATTAGGGCTTGAGATCGGTAAGCTTCGATCAAGAGAATGGATGCTAGATTGGTCAGATCAGAAGCATCAGGAGATCGATGGTCAGATTAAGAGCCTTAGGGTTTATTATAGTCTGGACTGATTGCTTGGTTTATTTGGTTATTGAACCAAATGGATTTGAACCAGCTCATTGGTTGAGCGCATGGTTCAAGTGATAAGAGGCATTGGCGATTGGGGTGATACATGGTCGCAAGTGAAGAAATGGGATGCTATTTTTAGATAGCACATCTCTTAACGTGACCACATCTCACGTTCACGCCAAGAGAATGCTATTCTCGTCTCTTGCTCTCTTGACGCCGCTTGAGCATTCGTCTCTTGCACTCTCGTGGGTGAAGGAGTGGACGACAAGAGGAAACATTCGACCAAGCAAGGATCTCTCTTTTCCTTTCCATTCGGCAAGACAACCTTGGAACCTTGCTAGCACAAGGAGCACGAAGGAAGAAGCGCATTGATCATCTTGTGTGCGAGACTTAGGAGAAGGTTCGCTTGCGCCTTTGCCTCCAAGACACCATCCAAGTGATGGCAATGGTGAGTATCGCTTCTCATTGAAAGTTGATCATATTATATGCTATGCGATCTATTAGAAACCCTAGATTCCGCTAGAAGTTTTTGTTGCGCCTCCTATTAGGGTTTCGCCCCCTTTGTCTAGGGGACCCTTCAATTGGTATCAGAGCGAAGGTTTATCATGCATGATAATATGTTTGCTTTCTTTGTGATCCTTTAACATGATCTATATGTTACATGCGATAGTACAAGTTTGTGAAAGTTTTTCATACTTGCGCATGTTTTCAAGTTGGCGCATATCATATGTTTATGTCTTCAGTTGGCGCATATCATATGTTTATGTCTTCAGTTGGCGCATATTGTATGTTTTCTTAAAAACCAACATCACATGCGCGACTCACTATAGATCTAAAGCCTTGCATTAAACCCTTAGACGGGTTATTAGGGTTGAAGTCACCCCCTAGGTTAGATCCAAAAGTCTGATCAGACCATCTGACAGCCTTGATGGGTTGACCAGGTAGCACCTGTGCGCAAGCACGTGGTGGCTACAGGTCGACTGCAGACAGGCGTGTAGCGATGTCTGATTGAGACAACTAGTGAACACACATGAGTTAGGCCCGGGGTCACACCCGCTTGCCAGACCTCATTGTGGTTGTTCAGCCCTGGCGTATGCATGGTTGACCTTATGGTCGACTCAAGTCAGTTAGGACTTGGTGCATGCAAGGGCAGTGGATCTGACTAGGATGGATGAGTGGATCCCTAGTAATGGACCGTTGTAAGGTTGTAGGGCAAATAAGGAAATTAAAATTGATGCCCATGGGTTTTCGAAATTTAAATTTTCTTGAGTGGATCACATGTTGATTGATGCCATGTGTTTGTCTATTTATTCTTATGTGGGCTGCCCGTTTTTAATGTGTGCTGTGCTGGGGCCTGCGTGCCTGGGAATTAATTGTAAATTAATTTTTATTTTTATGATCTGCGAATCACAGTTTAATTAATTTATAATGTGTAATTGACCTGCGAGTCAATCTTGTCTAGATAGTTAAATTTGTAATTTAATTAGAGAAGAGCTCAAAGCACACATATCAGAGGCGCATGCAGCAGTGGCTAGACCAGGTGGGAGGTCCAGGGTTCGACTCTGGACAGGCGCATTTTCCCTGGTGGGCGCACCTGAGCTGCAATTGGCGCTTGGGCCCTGGTTGGGCCAGATGAGCAGCTTAAAGCCCTATGAAGAAAAGCAAGTCAAGACTTAAGTTAAATTAAGGTCTTACTAGGGCTATGGGCTTTTACCACATAAGATTCATGCTTTCTTTTATTTATTGTTTAAATATTAGAATTGCATGATTAGTTTATCTTCTGCTATCACCATAGGAATTGCATGATAGTGAAGAAGATAAAAAGACCGTTAAAATCCAACGCTAAAATATCAAGCTCGTAAGCCTTCTGACGCGAAACCTCACTGTTCTGATTATCGTTGGAGCCGTGTTGTACCCACTCAGTGGGCACGTCCATCTATCTTCAGACGGTGTGCGATTACACCTGTGTGTTACAGAGTAGGGATTTATCCCTTCTCGTTGCTCAGCATAGCACATGGTGGTCCAGGGAGTAGGTCGGGTCAGCTTGACCATGTAGGCTACATATGTGGCGCATATGGTAGCACATGGAGGCAGCCATCTGTGGGATCAGAGACTGTGTTGTACCAACTCAGTTGGCAGAGTCTGCTGGATTGCCCAGATGAAGGGGAATCGCACGGGTTGGCGATCGGCAGGGACTGCCTACCGGAGATTAGTGCTTGTACTCTCTGTGCATCTTATCTCGCCTGAGCGGGACGCGGAGACCAAGTATGAAATCCGGATCCCATCTCACTAAAAGAGTGTCTACTCTTTCGGACTGTTTAATGGATTTTTCAGTCAGATAAAATAGTGGGAAAAAGAATCTTTCTTAAGTCCTGATTGATTCTTAACATTGATACTGACCTTGCTGTTCTTGCATTGTTGTAGATACCTGCAGCAACGAACACCATGAACTTCAATGTGCGATCCCTACTAGAAAGGGAGAAGTTTGCTGGGCCGAACTTCTCTGACTGGTTCGGACACCTTAAGATCATTCTTAAGGCAGAGAGGAAACTGTATGTCCTCGAGACGGCGATACCGCCTCAGCCCGCTCCGAACGCCGCAAGGGCGGTTCGGGAAGCCTATGAAAAGCACGTCAATGATAGCATTGATGTCGCTTGCCTGATGTTAGCGTCTATGACGCCACCGCTACAGCGTCAGCATGAGGATATGTCTGCCATAGACATGATAGCGAACCTCAAGATGCTGTATGCTGCACAGGCGAGGACTGAACGCTACAATTTGACGAAGCTGTTCTTTCAGAGCAAACTGGCTGAAGGGAGCCCAGTAGGAGCTCACGTGCTCAAGATGATTGGGCACAAGGAGGCTCTAGAGAAACTGGGGCATACCATCAACCAGGAGCTTGCTGTGGATATTATTCTGCAGTCTCTCCCGCCTTCATTCGACGCGTTCATTATTAACTTTAATATGAACAAAATCGATTGTACTCCGGCAGAGCTGCTGAATATGCTCTTGACTACTGAGGAGACTCTGAAGGGAAAGCCTTCGACCTCTGTCTTAATGGTTCCTTCTAGGAACAAGAAGAAGGGGAAGAAGGGCAAGACCCCTGTCAAGAGTTACAGCAAGGCTCTGAAGCAGAAGGTAAAGCGGTCCAAGGAATACAGGTGTTTCCACTGTGGCCAGCTGGGTCACTGGAAAAAGGACTGTAAAGCGCTCCAAGGAGATAAGAGGGGAAGCATCGCTTCTGGCTCAGGTATATTCGTGACTGAGGTCATGTTTTCTTCTTCTATATCATGGGTGTTGGACACTGCATGTGGAGTTCACATTTGTTCAAATGTGCAGGAACTCAAGAGAAGAAGGCAGGTGGGACAGCATGAGGTGGACCTACGAGTTGGAAACGGGGCACGGGTTGCTGCTGTTGCTGTAGGAGACTATTTCATTTCTTTACCATCTGGACTTGTATTGGAACTAAACAGTTGTTATTTTGTTCCCAGTATTACTAAAAATATTATCTCCATTCCTGCTCTTGTCAGGAAGGGTTTTTCCTTTGAATGCAATATTTCAAAGTGTGTTTTATCTTATGATAATATTGTTTATGCAACTGGTTCAATTAGCAATGGATTATTCATGTTGGACATGGAGTGTTCTATACAAAATGTTGATATTAAGAAAGCCAAGTATGCTGATGACAGCACCTTGCTATGGCATAGTCGTTTAGGCCATATTAACAAGAAACGCATTAAGCGGTTGCATGATCATGGACTGCTGGGATCATTCTCTTACAAGGAGATTGATACATGCAAAGCTTGTTTGATGGGCAAAATGACGAAGTCACCTTTTCTTAACAAAGGTCAAAGGGCTTCAGGTTTACTTGACCTTATACACAGTGATGTGTGTGGGCCATTTAGTAAGCATGCCAGAGGTGGCTATCAGTACTTCATTACCTTTACTGATGATTTCAGTAGGTATGGCTATGTCTATCTGATGAGACATAAGAGTGAATCTTTTGACAAGTTCAAAGAGTTCAAGAATGAAGTACAGAATCAGCTAGGCTGAAATATCAAGGCACTTCGCTCAGATCGAGGTGGAGAATACTTGAGTCATACGTTTACTGACTATCTGAAGAAGTGTGGGATTATCTCACAGCTCACTCCGCCAGGAACACCGCAATGGAATGGTGTGTCCGAAAGGAGAAATAGAACGTTACTTGATATGGTTCGTTCTATGATGAGTCAGGCTACTCTTCCTTACTCCTTTTGGGGATTTGCACTGGAGACAGCTGCAAAGGTACTAAACCGAGTGCCATCCAAGGCCGTTTCAAAAACTCCATATGAGTTATGGTATGGGAAACAGCCGAGCTTGACATTTATCAGGATCTGGGGCTGCGAGGCTTATGTCAAAAAGCTCGCCTCTGGGAAACTAGAGAGCAGATCTGACAAATGTATCTTTGTCGGTTACCCTAAGGAAACTAAGGGTTATTATTTCTACGATCCCAAAGAGAACAAGGTATTTGTTGCTCGGACGGCCATTTTTCTTGAGAAGGAGTTTCTTCTGCAAGAGGCCAGTGGGAGAGAAATAAAACTGGATGAGAATCCAGAGGAAGGACAAAGTGCTCAAGCACAGTTGGATGAGCCTGAGCCAGTAGATCAGGTTATTGAACAACCTGAGGCTCAGATATCACGGGAACCGCGAAGATCGGGAAGGATTCGTCGACAGCCTGAGCGCTATGACGGAGTCTACATCATTGATAATGATGAACCCCTCACTTATGCGGATGCGGTTAGTGGACCGGAGTCAGCGAGATGGCTTGAAGCTATGCGCGCCGAGATGGACTCCATGTCAGATAACCAAGTTTGGGATTTGGTTGATCCGCCTCCGGGAGTTATCCCTATAGGCTGTAAATGGATCTTCAAGAAGAAGATTGACATGGATGGTAACATAGTTACCTATAAAGGCAGGCTAGTTGCGAAAGGTTTCAAACAAATCTACGGGATAGATTATGATGAAACTTTCTCACCTGTAGCTATGTTCAAGTCTATTCGGATTCTTTTCGCGATAGCTGCATATTATGATTATGAGATTTGGCAAATGGATGTGAAAACAGCTTTCCTTAATGAAAATCTGGATGAGGATGTGTATATGACACAACCAGAAGGTTTCACTAATCCATCAGATCATCATAAGATATGCAAGTTAAAGAAGTCTATTTATGGACTCAAACAAGCATCGAGAAGCTGGAATATTCGTTTTGATGAATCAGTCACTGAATTTGGTTTCATCAAGAACGAGGATGACCCGTGTGTATATAAGAGGTTTAGTGGGAGCGTGATTACTTTCCTAGTCCTCTACGTCGATGATATCTTGATCATTGGAAATGACAATTCCTGAAATGCATGCTGTGAAGGCATGGTTAAGGAAATGTTTCCAGATGAAAGATCTAGGAGAAGCAGCCTATGTATTAGGTGTGAAGATCTACAGGGATAGATCTAAGAGGCTTCTCGGGCTGTGCCAGAGTACTTACATCGATAAAGTCCTGAAAAGATTTCATTTAGAGAATTCTAAACGAGGATATCTTCCAGTCAGACATGGTCTGAGTCTTTCGAAGAGTCAGTGTCCACAAACACAAACTGAGAAAGATGACATGGACAATACGCCTTATGCTTCGGCTATTGGATCCATTATGTATGCGATGTTGTGTACTCGCCCTGACGTTGCTTATGGGTTAAGCGTGACCAGTCGTTTCCAAAGTAATCCAGGTCAGGCACACTGGATTGCAGTCAAGAACATCTTAAAATATCTGCGGAGGACCAAAGATATGTTCTTGATATATGGTGGTCAGGAAGAACTCAGTATAGAAGGATATACTGACGCTTCATTCCAGTCAGACCAGGATGATTTCCGATCGCAATCAGGCTATGTTTTTAGCTTGAATGGAGGAGCAGTGGTGTGGAAGAGTTTCAAACAGTCAACTGTTGCTGATTCCACAACAGAAGCCGAGTATGTTGCAGCCTCGGAAGCATCCAAGGAGGCAGTGTGGATTCGTAAGTTCGTGAGAGAACTTGGTGTTGTTCCTTCGAGTGCAGATCCTTTGGTTATCTTCTGTGATAACACTGGAGCAATCGCACAAGCAAAGGAACCACGGTCGCACCAGAAGTCCAAGCACATACAGAGACGGTTTCATTTGATCAGGGAGATCATAGATCGTGGCGAGATCAAAATATGCAAGGTTCATACAGATGACAATCTGGCAGACCCGCTTACCAAGCCTCTGGCGCAGCAGAAGCATGAGAAGCACTGTAATAATATGGGTTTGAGATTTCTCAACCATTAGATTAAGTGCAAGTGGGAGATTGTTGGGGTATGCCCTTAAGCCTAATGTTTGAGGCCTTGGGATTGTAACAGTATCGTGTAATAAACGTTTATGTTTATAAAGGCATGGTTATTATTCAGTTAGCTACATTGTCTGCTGCAATATATGTTCTTCTGAATAATGTCTCAATGCTGTTCAGCTGGGCTGACATGCAGTTAAGTCCTTAGTCGATGTATCTTGGTGAACATGAGACAGCCTTGATATGGTTAAGACTAATATGTGTTCTAGTCTTATAGGATGCTTCGAGCATGGAATAAGATGTAGACTCATGGGTACATTGGATGTACTGGACAGACCCTACTAGGATATTCAATTGTTTGTCACAATGTGAATAATCCTTGAATATGACAAGTGGCACATTTCCTCTGACTTGAGATCACTTGTGTTTTCTAAATGATGATTGTCATTGTTTTGAGGTAGTTCAATATCATTTGAAACATAATGATTATAGACTATCTTGGATAATGAGCTTGAGTCAGGTTAGGGCACTAGTGATAGACATAGGATTGCCGTCTCCTTGTTTAAGGAGTGTGATGTTCTAAAGGGGCCCCCTGGATGAGATGATTGAGAAAAGTGTATGGCCATACCCAGGTGACTGTGTTCATCTGATCTAATCATACTCATCATATTGGAGCTACAAGCTTGACACGCTTGTCCAATAAGAACATCCAGTGGCAAAGGAAACATGTATGCCTAGTGATGTGGATTCACACTTGTGCTATGGTTTGGGTGTAGTCTTGGAAGACTATTTCCTTTATATCGGGAGACAGTGATGTGTTGCTAGATACCCCTCACTGATCGTGATAACGTGAGTTATCGTTACCGACATTTAAAGGAAACCCTCAGGGTCGCACAATTTGATGATATGGCTTACTTAAGTCAGATCGTGTGGACTGAATTGTTCGGGTTCAGTTTAAAGGGATTTAATCTCTGATTGTGAGTGAGATCTGGTCTGATCATGTTTGATTGATTAGGGCTTGAGATCGGTAAGCTTCGATCAAGAGAATGGATGCTAGATTGGTCAGATCAGAAGCATCAGGAGATCGATGGTCAGATTAAGAGCCTTAGGGTTTATTATAGTCTGGACTGATTGCTTGGTTTATTTGGTTATTGAACCAAATGGATTTGAACCAGCTCATTGGTTGAGCGCATGGTTCAAGTGATAAGAGGCATTGGCGATTGGGGTGATACATGGTCGCAAGTGAAGAAATGGGATGCTATTTTTAGATAGCACATCTCTTAACGTGACCACATCTCACGTTCACGCCAAGAGAATGCTATTCTCGTCTCTTGCTCTCTTGACGCCGCTTGAGCATTCGTCTCTTGCACTCTCGTGGGTGAAGGAGTGGACGACAAGAGGAAACATTCGACCAAGCAAGGATCTCTCTTTTCCTTTCCATTCGGCAAGACAACCTTGGAACCTTGCTAGCACAAGGAGCACCAAGGAAGAAGCGCATTGATCATCTTGTATGCGAGACTTAGGAGAAGGTTCGCTTGTGCCTTTGCCTCCAAGACACCATCCAAGTGATGGCAATGGTGAGTATCGCTTCTCATTGAAAGTTGATCATATTATATGCTATGCGATCTATTAGAAACCCTAGATTCCGCTAGAAGTTTTTGTTGCGCCTCCTATTAGGGTTTCGCCCCCTTTGTCTAGGGGACCCTTCAATGCTGAGCAACGAGAAGCGATAAATCCCTTCTCTGTAGCACGCAGGTGTAATCGCACACCGTCTGAAGATAGATGGGCGTGCCCACTGAGTGGGTACAACACGGCCCCAACGATAGTCAGAACAGTGAGGTTTTGCGTCAGAAGGCTTACGAGCTTGATATTTAGCGTTGGATTTTAACGGTCTTTTTATCTTCTCAACTATCATGCAAATCCTATGGTGATAGCAGAAGATTAAATCATGCAATTCTTAACAATAAATCAAAGCATGATGATCTTATGTGGTAAAAGCCCATTAAGCCTAGGTAAGACCTTAATTTAACTTAAGTCTTCACTTGAGCTCTTCATGGGTCTTTTGCATCTCATCTGGCCCAACCCAGGGCCCAAGCGCCCACTGCAGCTTAGGTGCGCCCACTAGGTAATTGAGCCTGTCCCAGAGTCGAACCCTGGACCTCCCACCTGGTCAAGCCACTGCTGCAAGCGCCTCTGCCAAGTGTGCTCTGTGCTCTCGTCTGATTAAAATACAATTTAATCTATCTAGACAAGATTGACACGCAGGTCAATTACACTTTATAAATTATATAAAATGTGATGCGCAGATCACAATAAATAATTTACATTTATTAACCAGGCACACAGGCCCCAGCACAGCACACATTAAAACGAGTAGCCCACATAAGATTAAATAAACAATCATCATGGTATACAATCAACATGTGATCCAACAATAAGAAAATAAAATTTTCGAAAACCCATTGGCATCAATTTTATTTTCCTTATGTGCCCTACTACCTTACAACGGTCCATTAATAGGGATCCACTCATCAGACCTAGTCAGATCCTCTGCCCTGGCATGCACCAAGTCCTAACTGACTTGAGTCGACCCAGTGATCAACAATGCATGCCTTGGGCTGAACGACCTGCATGAGTTCTGGCAAGCGGTCGTGACCCCGGGCCTAACTCATGCGCGTTCAATGGTTGTCTCAATCAGACATCGCTACACGCCTGTCCGCAGTCGACCTATAGCCACCTCGTGCTTGCGCACAGGTGCCATCTAGTCAACCCATCTAGGCTGTCAGATAGTCTGATCAGACTGATTGGATCTAGACTCGACTGTGACTTCAACCCTAATAACCCGTCTAAGTTTTTTAAAGTAGGCGCCTCTTAGATCTAAGGTGAGTTGCGCAAGTAATATAGTTTTGAGAAAAACTAATAAGCGCCAACATACATGCGCCAAATAGAAAACATATTCATCAAGTTTTCACATGAACAACTTAATATGTAATTTTCGCATGTAGTTTAGATCTAAGCATACAAGCGCAAACATGGATCACAAAAACCTCAAGCAATCATAAAAACATGCTAATAACTTGGCTCTGATACCAATTGAAAGTCCCCTACCACGAGGGGGCGAAACCCTAATAGGCGCATGCAGAGGTTTTAACACAGCGGAAAAGGTTTCTAGATCGATGCATGCAGTATGATCAACTTTATTTTCGTATACATGAGAATCGATCCTTACCGATGCCATTTCTTGGATGGCGTCTAGGAAGTAGAGAGTCAAATGCTTCTCCTCCAAATGGTGCGCACACAAGGTGATCAATGCGCCTACTCCCTTAGTGCTCCTTGTGCTAGCAAGGTTCCAAGGTCTCCTGATCGAATGGAAGGGAAGAAGATGTTTTTTCTTCTTGGCCGAATCCTCTCCAAAGCGTCAAGGCGACACACAACGAGTGAACCTCTAGAGAGAGGGGCGAGAGGCAAGAATAAAACTTCTCTTGGCGTGAACGTGAGGCGTGGCCTCATGGCTTCTAAAAATAGCAAACCACCAACGTTCATGCGACCATGGGTTTACCCGAACGCATTTTGCTCTCCCCTTGAACCATGCGCTCACATGATGAGCTGGTTCAATTTCGGTTTGGTACAAAGACCAATTAAGCCAAGCATCTGGTTCAGATCACAATAAACCCTAAAGGTTCAAGATCCAACCGTTCATCTCTTGATGCTCTTGATCTCACCGATCTAGCATCAATTCTCTCGATCGAAGCTTACCGACCTCAAGCCCTAATCAATCAAACATGATCAGACCAGATCTCACTTACAATCAGAGATTAAATCCCTTTAAACTGAACCAGAACAATTCAGTCCACACGATCTGACTTAAGTAAGCCATATCATCAAATTGTCCGACCCTAAGGGTTTCCTTTAAATGTCGGTAACTATAACTTACGTTATCACGATCAGTGAGGGGTATCTAGCAACACATCACTGTCTCCCGATATAAAGGAAAGAGTCTTCCAAGACTACACCCAAACCACAGCACAAGTGTGAACCCAACTCACTAGGCATATGTGTTTCCTTTGCCACTGGACGTTCTTATTAGACAAGCGTGTCAAGCCTGTAATTCCAATATGATGAGAATGATTAGATCAGATGATCATAGTCATCTGGGTATGGCCATACACTTTCTCAATCATCTCATCTAGGGGGCCCCTATAGAACATCACACTCCAATCAAGGAGACGGCAATCCTATATCTATCACTAGTGCCCTAACATGACTCATGCTCATTATCCAAGATAATCTATAACCATTATGTTTCAAATGATATCGAACTACCTCAAAACAATGCCAATCATCATTTAGAAACACAAGTGATCTCAAGTCAGAGGAAATATGCCACTTGTTTGCATATAAGGATTATTCACATTGTGACAAGCAATTGAATATCCTAAGTAGGGTCTGTCCAGTACATCCAATGTACCCATGAGTCTACATCTTATTCCATGCTCGAAGCATCCTATAAGATTAGAACACATATTAGTCTTAATCATATCAAGGCTGTCTCATGTTCACCAAGATATCTCGACTAAGGACAAAACTGCATGTCAGCCAAGCTGAACAGCATTGAGACATTATTCAGAAGTATACATATTGCAGCAGATGATGTAACAACCTGAATAACAACCATTGCCTTTATAAACGTAGAGTTTAAACATAATACTGAAATAATCCCAAGGCTTCAAACATTAGCCTTAAGGGCATACCCCAACAGTTTTGTGCGGAATATGGAAAGGATGATTAGAACTTGAGCAAACACAAAGTGCAGTATTTTGCGGAGTTGATGAGAAGCTTTGCAAACTCAGTGAGGGAAGATGCATCAATCTAATTTGCTGTCCTGAACTAAGATTTACAAGGTTCTGTCTTGTTTGAGTGGCTGAAATCAACAAGAATGTTAAGATGATCAAAATCAGATTGTTTGCAGAATATTTTTGGATGCAAACGCAGTTAGGTGTAGCAATTAAGCTTGCTGCCCTGAACTGAATTTGACAAGTTTTCATTATATGTAGCCATGTTTGAATTGGCAGAAAAATGAAATTCTGCACTCTTCAAGTCCCAAAATCAGAATAGTTTCACCAACAATATAGAAGTTCAGATTTTAGTTGTAGATTCGGCCAAGGAGGATGCAGCAATTAACTTTGCTTGATCTAACCATTCAAAAGTGTTGCTTACAGCAAATTTCGGCTACTGAAACAACAAATCTTTAAATCAAAGTTGCTGAGTTATTCCACGTAAATATCAGAATATGAAATTCAAGATCAGAAAATCAAAAGATGAAAAGCAGTTGGTTGGAAATTTCAGAATTGGATGGAAAACTTAGTCAATGTGGACACAACAAGTATATTTGTTGTCCATTTGACTATTGTTTGCAATAAGTGTTGGGGGTATGCCCTTAAGCCTAATGTTTGAGGCCTTGGGATTGTAACAGTATCATGTAATAAACGTTTATGTTTATAAAGGCATGGTTATTATTCAGTTAGCTACATTGTCTGCTGCAATATATGTTCTTCTGAATAATGTCTCAAAGCTGTTCAGCTGGGCTGACATGCAGTTAAGTCCTTAGTCGATGTATCTTGGTGAACATGAGACAGCCTTGATATGGTTAAGACTAATATGTGTTCTAGTCTTATAGGATGCTTCGAGCATGGAATAAGATGTAGACTCATGGGTACATTGGATGTACTGGACAGACCCTACTAGGATATTCAATTGTTTGTCGCAATGTGAATAATCCTTGTATATGACAAGTGGCACATTTCCTCTGACTTGAGATCACTTGTGTTTTCTAAATGATGATTGTCATTGTTTTGAGGTAGTTCAATATCATTTGAAATACAATGGTTATAGACTATCTTGGATAATGAGCTTGAGTCAGGTTAGGGCACTAGTGATAGACATAGGATTGCCGTCTCCTTGTTTAAGGAGTGTGATGTTCTAAAGGGGCCCCCTGGATGAGATGATTGAGAAAGTGTATGGCCATACCCAGATGACTATGTTCATCTGATCTAATCATGCTCATCATATTGGAGCTACAAGCTTGACACGCTTGTCCAATAAGAACATCCAGTGGCAAAGGAAGTATGCATGCCTAGTGAGTTGATTCACACTTGTGCTGTTTTTGGGTGTAGTCTTGGAAGACTCATTTCTTTTATATCGGGAGACAGTGATGTGTTGCTAGATACCCCTCACTGATCGTGATAACGTGAGTTATCGTTACCGACATTTAAAGGAAACCCTCAGGGTCGCACAATTTGATGATATGGCTTACTTAAGTCAGATCGTGTGGACTGAATTGTTTAGGTTCAGTTTAAAGGGATTTAATCTCTGATTGTGAGTGAGATCTGGTCTGATCATGTTTGATTGATTAGGGCTTGAGATCGGTAAGCTTCGATCGAGAGAATAGATGCTAGATCGGTGAGATCAAGAGCATCAAGAGATGAATGGTCAGATCAGGAGCCTTAGGGTTTATTTGAGATCTGAACTTGATTGCTTGGCTTGATTGGTTTTAAACCAAACCAAATTGAACCCACTCATGGAATGAGCGCATGGTTCAAGGTGTGGCGACATGTTCACTTGGCGTGAACGTTGGAGCGGTGAGTGGTTGCTATTTTTAGTAACCATGATCTCCAATTGGAGTCACTCACGTTCGAATAGAGTGTTCTCTATTCTCGCCTCTCGCTCTCAACATTCCTCTCGACTTCCGTGTGTGTGGTGACGCCTTGAAGGTTGAGGAGGATTCGGCCAAGAGAACGACATCTCATCTTTCCCTTCCATTCGGCAAGACAACCTTGGAACCTTGCTAGCACAAGGAGCACCAAGGAAGAAGCACATTGTTCATCTTGTGTGCGAGACTTTGGAGAAGAGGCGTTTGCAACTTTTTCTTCCAAGGCGCCATCTTGAAATGGCTATGGTATGAATCCATTTCTTCTATTTGCATTCGGGTTATAATGGTTGATCATATCTCATGAAACCGATCTTAAGAAACCCTCTTCCGCTGCTTAAAAGTTTTAATATGCGCCTTACTTAGGGGTTTCGCCCCCCTTTATGGGGTTCCTACAATAAGTGCCCAAAGTAAAAGTTGTTCATATAAAACCTTCAAAAATGTCAATTTCCTTCATCAATGTTTAGATCAGAGATTTCATAAATATGGAAGCCTTTAAAACAAAGAGCAAAGTTAAGGATCGATGTTGACAGACAAGAGTTGTCCACTAACTTCCTCTGATACCAAGCTGATGTAGGGGGGAAGCGTGAGAATTATGCTACTGAATAAAATCCTAATTATTTATTTTTTTTATTTTTCAGAATATGGATCAGAGATAAGGAAGCAGCTAGAAAACAGTGCTACAGAAATTATTCATTTAAGAAAAGTAGCTATCTTTGCAGGAGAATCCATTCAATGAATATTTAAACCAATTAAACCAAATTGTAGAGTGAAGAATTAACAGGCAAGTAGAGTGTTTGCATCAATATGGCTAATCAAATTAGAAAAATAAAACAACTGCAGAGATGTATCATTCTTCAAAAGTTGCCACGCCGCCTAGATTGATTTGTTAATTCTTCAACAGAACCAAGTAATCTAATATGTAGACTAAAATGTGTTCTTTCTGATCGTGTCAGAGATCAGGGGTTCTATGAGGTCCAAGCCCATGGAATACCTACAAGGAGAGGGGCAATCAGATTAGTTTTTAAACAAGTGCAGGAGTAAATCAGATATGAAAAGTTGTTATAGTTTTCAGGTTGATCGATTGTCACTTCAATTGGATCAACTCATCCAACTAGTAGAGCAAGATTAGTTCTTCCTATTGACATCAAAGTTCAAGGTTTTGGTTGCGCCAATTGGTTAAGGTACCTGCAAGAACAAACGTAATCAGATTAGCAAAGCAAAAGAAAAACTGAAGTAGAAAACATTAAGATCTGGAAACAGGGAATGTGCGGGAGCAGAGCTGGGTTCATCGCCGAATGGCCTATGTTGCGCAAATTTGGAACCTACTATAATTGGGGGATCGTATGAATGAAACGAAGTAGTGGCTGAAGTTTGGGGTCAATTGGTGGTCTATCGTAGGAGAACATTGGTGAAGAGAAGAACTAGGGCTGAAACAGGGCAAGAACAGCTTATCTGGTTAGGCATTTTGATTCCGGTGATCGAAGCGGTGGATGGACGGATGATGCAGCTGAAGGTTCTCTAGGGGAAGGAGAGCTGTTGGCCAACATCTTGTGGAGATCCGACCGGTGGATCATCGGCGGCCAGGTCACAAACGTTCAGAAATTTGGGTTGAAGTTGTAGGCAAAACAGAAGGAGAATTAGAGGGAGAAGAAGAGAATAGAGAAGAGAGGAAGAGGGAGGGGCTTGGCCCTAGAAGGAGAGGGGAAAGGTAGGTGACACAAGCACCTCAGAGGAGAAGAAGAAAGGGGGAGACATCCGATGCCATGGAGATAGAAGAAACTATTTCAATTTTTGATTCAAAACTCTGCGTTTACATGGATGCGAGCGAGAGTTACATATAGGAGATGTTTGTGAATGTTGAAGCTTGGAGACATTGTTGTTTCCTTCTTTGAGCGGCTGCAGAGATGGCATTGGAGCTTTCCACCTTTGATTGCTGTAGAGAAACGTTGCACCTTCCTTGTGAGGTGCGAAGGGGAGACATTGAAGCTTCCATGCTTGCAAATGTAGGCTGGCGCTTGATGAACTCCTTGATTCGTGTGATCATTGGATGAGATCCCTTGATGCTAATTTGGAGTTGGCGCAAATGGCATGGCTATTGGCTTAGTTGTGGAGAGTATGCGACATCTTCTTATTTGGTAAGTGAGCTGAAAGTTTCTTGAGCATCACTTGCAATGCTTGAGGTAGTTCTTTCCCCATTATTGTGCTAGCGTTAGGATTGAGCTTGCTAGATTATTTGAGATCTTCCAGGCCCTTGACTAGGGTACTCGTAGACTCCATTTGTACCTTTTTGGCCTGTGGTCCTTCCGTCCATTAGGAACGGCTGAGATGGGCACCTTGCCTCTGTCGTCCCAAATAAAATGAGGTGGCGGTGCATCGCGTTGTGCATCTCACAGAGGCCGATGAGGGCCAACGTAAGTCGGACACGGTTGGGCCCCAAATCGAGGAGGTGGGGCTGGCATCGGAGGTGCATAGATAGGGTGGCGCAAAGGGACCGACTCAGCATGATGGTGTTGAGAGCATAGGTCTTGCTCAATCTTGTCAGCATGGTGAAGCACTAAGATGACCGAGTCAAGCCCATAAGTTGGTATGGTGTGCCGGATCTCCTCGCGGATACCGTTCCGGAATCGGGATATGGTGAACGCGGGGTCCTCCTTAAGGTTGCAGCGAATGCCGAGCTCATCGAAGCGGGTGTGGTACTTGTCGACTGAGTCGGACCCTTGGGACATGGCGCAATAGGAGTCGAGGAGGCGCTGCCTATACATGGGTGGGGCATACTTCTCCTTAAGGCGGTAGCACATCTCCTCCCATCGAGCGATGGGGGAAGGTGCTGATCTACCAGTTGATGCTCAATGTTCGTCCAATACAACCGCACGGGCCCAGTTAGAAGAAGGTGAATGTAATTGACCTTAAGGTGGTCCGACATTGTGCTCCACTCAAAGTAATTATCGATGGCCACACCCCAATCAAGGAAGACTCAGGGGTCTAAACTACCATTGAAGATCATTCGGTCTACGCATGTGAGCCAGCGGACCTCGTCGTCCTCATGGCTGCGATGCATGGGGCGTCGTGGGCGAGGAACATCCTCAGCCCATGCAGACTCATCATTGAATGGGTTGAAATAGGTGGACTCGTTGGCATGCATCCATAGCGGGGCCAATGGCGGAGGAACACTAAGTAAGGGCCTACCTTCGGCGGGTTTAGACCAGAGCACCACAACACGGTCCAAAGGTTCTTGGACAGTGGTCATTAGGCACTGAACATGACTTGCATCGCTTCCAAGCGTGTGGAGAGCGATTCGACCGACTCTACCCTAGGTGGAGTTCCTTCTTCATTCGTTACGGCCACTTGTTAGTGGGATTCTGATAGAGGGCTACTGATTTAGTGGTCATAATGTAGGAAATGCAGAATGTATGCCGAAAACAAAACCAAAAGAGTCGATGTGGAATGCAGTTGGAGAGACCGGCGGAGCTAGACAAGAGTTAGCTCCAACCTCCATCTGATACCAATATTGACGCAGCAGAACTTATGAGAGGGATGGTCCTTAAATCAGTGCTCTAAGGATGTAGAGGCGAAGATGCAGAAAACGTGAAAGGGTCTTGAGACAAGGGATGGTGAAACGTTTATGAGGGAAACCCAAGAAAACTGATAAAAAATATGCCATGAAGATGCGACTTGAGCAATAACAACGGGCTAAGGAAACAATGGCATGATTCGACAATCTCAAAATTCTAACCCTGTTTGTAGAGCCAATTTTGCATAGCATGCATGCACGGTTTGGATTCCTTCACGATGTAGCAAAGAGTGGGGCATTCTTTCATCCTATATGCGAGTGGGAGAGGCAGCCGGCTGTTCAAACGGGGCAGGAAGAGAAATCACAAGCTCTAAGAATCACAATGGAGAAAACAAAGAGGAGCCCAACACGAGTTGGTGTCACACTAGCCCTTTTGATTGAATGAAAGGAGTACAAAACGAGAGGCGCTGACAGGCGAGGCTCTCGGAGTTAGTGCTGGACCTAGGCTTCGCAAGGAGGAAGCTGCTATAACAACAAGAACTCAGAAAACAAGCTAGCTCCTCTTCCTCTTTTATAGATCAAGAGGGGAGAAGTCACATGGAAAACATGAGGGAGGGTTGCTAGAGATGCTAACCACCCTTTTACACATAAAGATGCTGGGAATAACATCCTAACCAACATAAAGTAGCATCCTACCAACAAAAGCAACAAAGCTTTCCCATGAAGCTGGCGCATGGGGCTGGAACTCGCAGGCTATGGTATGGGCTATTGATGGATTGTCGCGGGTGTTCAGACTATATCCGAATAGGCCACCACGAAGCAACAGAACCTGCTGACCATGGGTTGGTTCTGCATGGTGTTTGCCAACTCCTGCGCGGTGTTTAGAACTTGGTTGTGGTAGCGGTCAGAAGTCGGACCTTGGGTAGGTCCGCTTGGCAAGCTAGATTGGTTGAGAGGATGGATGAGATTCATTGAGGTGGAGCAAGGACTCGCAATCGCCATAAAACAGTCGGGAGGGTGTGAGGACCATTGGGAGTGTTGGTGTTTATGCCCTGAGACCTAGTTTTGTTCCGCCTTTGTGCTACTTGATACTGGCATTTCTTATATATCATTTTTGCATTATCATTATCATGCTTAGTTTACATATGCGATTATGTTCTTACATGATAATGTCCTTGGAGGCAGATTGGATCTGTGCTCAAACTCATGTCCCCAGTCAATGTACCTTAGTGGATATGGGACAGCTATGGCACTTGAGAGACTGGTATATGGGTTGGTTAGGCACGAGGTGCTGATATAGACATAAGGGTATATCAGTGGTAGATATACTGGACAAACCTACTGTGAGACAATCACTCGGTGTTATGAGTTTATCTTCACAAGTGACAGCATATGCATTGATCCCTTGACTTAAGGTTATTGACTCTTCTATATGGTTAGGAACATGCTTTGATACAACCTAACACTTCACCGTAGTTGGGAGGTCATAATGGTTGTCATTGAGCATGCAATGACTCACATGAGAAGGTGATGACTCTAAATTTCATAGTGTTTTTCATACTTATTTAGTAGTCTTTTGAGCCATGATCTTACTCTTTTGCTTTGTTTTTATACCTTTTTATCATATACTTTAGAATCTATACTGTCTTTACTTTTTGATCAATTTCAGGTAAAAAGGCATCATTATCATTGGTTTTCGAGCAATCTCAAAGCATGAACGAGTTCTAACCATCAAGAGGAGCCTACCCATAAAATTTCAACTCAAAAAGGTTCTTCTAGCAAAAATACGGCACTACCGTGTAAATATACACGGTACCGTATTTCACCGCTTTCAACAAGACAAAAATACGGTGCTGCCATATTTTGTCCCAGAATGATCATGGTACCGTATTTTGCGCTGATTTCATCTAGAAGACCTAAGCGAGAATACGGCACGGCTGTGTAGAAGTACATGGTACCGTATTTATTGGCGATCCAGAACAAAAAAGTTCAGCCGAAATACGGCACTGCCGTGGACGTGTACACGGTGCCATATAATTGGACGAATTTAACCAGAAAGTTTTGACACAAATACGGCACTGCCGTATGAATCTTCACGGTGCTGTATTTTTTGTCAGTTCTGACCAGAAGGATTTGGCAAGAATACGGCACTGTCGTATTTACGAGGGACATGCTCATGGCACCGTATTATTTGTCTAGAACTCACAGAATGAAATACGGCACGGCCGTATGAATGTTCACGGTGCTGTATTTTGGAACTCTGAATTCTGATTTTTCCGCCCGATTCTTGGAAAGACCATATCTTTTGATCCAGACCTCCAAATTAAGATTGGAAAGAGGCGGTAGACTTGGGGTTAAGAGGAGAGGACGCAGAAGCAAAAGGAACAATTTTTATCCATGACTTAGGGAGAATTCAAAGAAATCGTCCCCGCGCTAGGGTTCATCACCGTTTGCTGCACAGACCATCTCCAACCACAATTTTTGAGAAGAAGCTTCGCCTGAGGAAGAAGAACACATCACAAAAGTTTCAGCTTGAAAGGAGATCAATCGAGGGAGGAATCATCAAAAACGTGCTTGCGACACTGGTCATCACGAACTCGAAGATAAATTTCGGGCTGTGATTTACTTGCAGCCCTGTTTTTTGTAACTTTTACTCCCTCCTTACTATCTCCAATCATACTAAAAATCATGTTTTGCTATGATTCTTCCATCATACAGCTTAAATTCTTCTTGGGACAAGGGGGTGTTATTCTCTTGATATTTTAATGACTATATAACTTTTCTCACATCAATATATCTCTGCTATGGTTATTTAACTCAAGTGATTTATTGCCTTCAATCACTTTTAGTATCGTGCTTTAACATGTTTTGGAGTTTTATGCTATGGACTGAGAAGATGATATCATAGAACTTGGAACCCTAGAATTTATTGTAAGAACTCATCGCAAGAGATTGGTTGTGCTCTTATCTTTAGATTTTAGAAGTTTATTTCTTGTTATTGACATGACCTAGAATTTATTGTTGTCACAGACATGATAACGTGCTAGAGATAGACGTTAGATTGTTAGAAAGCCTTGAGTAAAACTTGTGAAACTAAGGCGCGAGAGTGCTTAGTTTTGCTTGAGATCTTGGTATTGAGAAGGGATGCACGAGAGTGATCCTTAATCTCCTTAACTGAAATTCACTTATATTTAGCATTGAATTGATCTTGTGCGAGAGTGAGGATCGTTCTTTGCAAACTAGTTGGGCGAGTGTGAGTTAGTTTGTTTGTTAAGTGAATTATATCTTAACCGTGACAGAGATAAATTGATGATTCTTTAATTCTATTTAGTTAGGAATATCAAGTTGAATGAACCCCTAGTCCCGATTCTCTCATCCTGATATGCTTCAATTACAGTTCGATTGATTTTTACACAATTCTCGATTCGCTTAGCTAGTGAAAACTCAATTAGTCGGTACTTAACAACGAAGTCCCTGTGGTTCGATATCTTAATTATTACTTCGAGTATCCGTGCACTTGCGGACTACAACAAGTTTTTGGCGCCGTTGCCGGGGAGTTCGATTTTGTTGATATTGATATAATTGTCATTATCGCTAGACTAAGCTTTTGTCTTTATTTTTTTTACTACTTTCAGTGATAGATTCTGATTTCCTTTTAGCTCTACAAATTCTGAACTTTTCTAACCTTCTACTTGTTTATGCGTAGAAGTCTTAGGTCAGGACCATTAGTTCCTCTTGACCCTGAAATTAATAAAACACTTAGACTTCGCAGGAAGTTGAGATTTGCAGAAAGAAGAGAAGAAGTATCCATCATGGCCGAAAGAAGAACGCTTAGAGACTATGCAGCCCAAATACACAAGGAATCCGTTCCAGTATCACTAGACCTGCTATAGATGCAAACAACTTTGAGATCAAACCAACGTTCTTATCGATGATTCAATAGAATCAGTTTGGAGGATCTCCTTTGGAAGATCCAAACC
Organism: Costus lasius; assembly: GCA_027563935.2. Lineage (NCBI taxonomy): Eukaryota > Viridiplantae > Streptophyta > Magnoliopsida > Zingiberales > Costaceae > Costus > Costus lasius. The sequence goes on along the minus strand of CM050452.1, from coordinate 35,979,183 downwards.
AACACTTATCCCTTTTCCTTGAGTTTTGTGACACCATAAAGATTAATAGTGTATCTGACGATACTCTCAGACTAAGACTGTTTCCTTTTTCTCTCAAGGACAGAGCAAAAGCCTGGCTTCATGCGCATCCAACTGGAACGTTCACTACTTGGGAGCGCTTGTCAAACGCCTTCTTGCAGAAGTACTTTCCTCCCAGTAAAATGATCCAGTTGAGGAACCAAATCACAGGCTTTGCCTAGAGAGACGGCGAATCAATGAGTGAAGCATGGGAGCGCTTTAATGCGCTCCAATGGAAGTGCCCCCACCATGGAGTGGAAAACTGGGTTTTAATTCAAACTTTCTATAATGGTTTGCTTTACAATATACGCTTAACTGTTGATGCTGCTGCAGGGGGAGCATTGATGAAGAAGACTGTTGAAGATGCCCATGCCTTGATTGAGGAGATGGCGCTAAATCACAACCAATGGGCTTCAGAGAGAGGAGTGCTTTATCGGCCTTCTCATGGTAAGAACAATGGTGATGGTTGGCACTCTCTTGCAGAAAAGGTAGATTCGTTATGTAACCGTTTTGATTTTTTCCAAATGCAAACCGCTTCTGTTTCTTCTGTTGTATGTGAGGTTTGTGGGAACAATGGACATTATGTTGAGGAATGCAAAGTTATAGTTGACCAGGAGAGTGAGCAAGTTAATGCTGTGGGGGGTTATAACCAAGTTAGATCTAGTGACCCTTACTCCAATACTTACAATCCTGGTTGGCGCAACCATCCTAACCTGTCTTGGAAAAGTAACAATCAAACTATTGGGCAAAATGATAATAGGGGGTATAACCAAAGACAGTCAAACCAGAGTCAACCCCAAAAATCTAGTTTAGAAGAGATGTTTGAGAAATTCATGGGTAAACAGATGAGCAAAAATGATGAGATTACAGAAACCCTTAAGCAGATAAACTCTAGGTTGGATGGTGTTGTTGCTCATAACAAGATGTTAGAAACTCATATAGCACAACAGGCTAATACACCTTATAGACCCCCTGGGAAGTTACTTGCAAAACCTGAACCAAATCCTAGGGAACATTGTAATGCCATCATGACTAGGAGTGGTAGACAGTTGGAAGATCCAAGGGGACCCTTAGATAATGAAGAGGTTGAGCCTAATGTTATGCCTAGTGAGGAACCTGTTTTGGAACCACAGCCCACACAAGTGTAGCCCCTTCCTGATTCTTCTCTTTCTAAAGAGGATGGGTCTTCACAGAAAAGAGACTCACCTTGTGAGGGCTAGTTCTCCATAGCCATATAGTACACCTATCCCTTTCCCCCAGAGGATCGTGCAGGCTAAACTAGATAGGCAGTTTGGGAAATTTTTGGAAGTGTTGAAAAAGCTGTACAATAATATTCCTTTTACTGATGCATTATCCCAAATGCCTACTTATACAAAGTTTTTAAAAGAAATCTTATCCAACAAAAGAAAAATTGAGGACTACGGTACTGTAACACTAACTGAAGAATGCAGTGCTCTAATTCAAAACAAGTTGCCACCAAAGTTAAAGGATCCAGGTAGCTTCTCGATACCCTGTTCAATTGGTAATGTTGCTTTTGATCGAGCTCTATGTGATTTAGGGGCCAATGTTAGTCTTATGCCTTTATCTGTGTGCAGGAAACTGGACATAGGAGCCCCTAAGCCGACTACAATTTCTTTGCAACTCGCCGATAGATCAGTGAAATATCCAGTAGGTATTTTGGAAGATGTTCCTATACAAGTTGGTAAGTACTTCATACCTGCTGATTTTGTGGTACTTGAAATGGAAGAGGATGCCAAGATTCCTATTATTTTGGGTAGACCGTTCCTAGCCACTGCTGGAGCCCTTATTGATGTAAGGAACGGTAAACTTACTTTGAGAATTGGCAATGACAAGATTGAATTTGATTTGAATAATTCATTGAAAAAACCTGCACATGCTAGTTCTTGCTGCACTTTCCATGCTATTGATGACACAGTTTATGATGTTAGTTGTTTGTTTGATGATTCTTCTATTGATATTCCTCTTTCTGATTCTCTTTCTAATTCCTTTGGAAGTTCTTGTGAAGAAATTGACAATTCTGGTTTTAAGAATGATTTTGATGATTTTGATGATGAAAAACATGACATTTTAGATTGTGCTACTTTTGATAATGAAAGTGAAAAGATTCCTAAAGTTGAACTAAAAGTTTTACCTGATAACCTTATATATGAGTTTCTTGGTCCCAACTCTACATACCCTGTGATTCTAGATGCTCAATTAGATGCTAGGGAAACCAATCTTCTCTTGAAGGAACTAAGAACTCATAGAAAGGTAATTGGGTACACCATTGATGACTTGAAAGGGATTAACCCATCCTTTTGTATGCACAGGATTCACATGGAGGATGAGCACAGGCCGCATGTAGACTTTCAGAGAAGACTCAATCCGTCCATGAAGGAAGTGGTGAAGAAGGAAGTACTAAAATTGCTAGATGCAGGTATTATCTACCCTATTTCAGATAGTAAGTGGGTAAGCCCTATACACTGTGTTCCAAAAAAGGGAGATGTCACTCTAATGAAAAATAAGGACAACGAATTGATACCTGTTAGAACTGTCACTAGTTGGCTATGTGTATTGATTATAGAAAATTAAATACTGCCACTTGGAAGGATCATTTTCTCTTGCCCTTCATTGATCAAATGGTTGAGAGACTAGCTAAACACTCATACTTTTGTTTTCTCGATGGGTATTCCGGATTTTTCCAGATTCTCATCCATCCTGATGATCAGGATAAGACTACTTTCACGTGTCCATATGGCACTTTTGCTTATAGAAGAATGTGTTAGGGTATGCCCTTAAGGCTAATGTTTGAGGCCTTGGGTTATTTTCAGTATCATGTATTAACTATATATATATGTTTTATAAAGGCAATTGTTGTTATTCAGATTGTTACATTATCTGCTGTTGTATGTATACTTCTGAGTAATGTCTCAATGATGTTCAGCTTAGCTGACATTCAGTGTTGTCCTTAGTCGAGATATCTCGGTGAACATGAGACAGCCTTGATATGATTGAGACTAATATGTGTTCTAAACTTATAGGATGCTTCGGGCATAGAATAAGATTTAGACACATAGGTGCATTGGATGTACTGGACTGACCCTACTTAGGATATTCAATTGTTTGTCACAATGTGAATAATCCTTGTATGCAAGCAAGTGGTATATTCCCTCTGACTTGAGATCACTTGTGTTTCTAAGTGATGATTGGCATTATCTTGAGGTAGTTTAATATCATTTGAAAGATAATGGTTAAGGAATATCTTGGATAGTGGGCATGAGTCATGTTAGGGCACTTGTGATGGATATAGGATTGCCTCTCCTAGTTGGAGTGTGATGTTCTAAAGGGCCCCCTGGATGAAATGGTTGAGAATGTGTATGGCCATACCCAGACGACTATGTTCGTCTGATCTAACCATTTTCATCATGTTGGAATCGCAGGCTTGACATGCTTGTCCAATGGGAACATCTAGTGGCAAAGGGAAACATGTATGCCAAGTGAATTAGATTCACACTTGTGCTGTGGTTTGGGAGTAGTCTTGGAAGACTCTTTCCTTCATAACGGGAGACAGTGATGTGTTGCTAGATACCCCTCTCTGATCGTCATAACGTAAGTTATCGTTACCGACATTGAAGGAAACCCTTAGGGTCGTACAATTTGATGATATAGCTTACTTATGTCAGATCGTGTGAACTGGAGGAATTTAAGCTCTGATTGGAAGTGAGATCGAGTCTAATCATGTTTAATTGATTAGGGCATATGATCGGTAAGCTTCGATCGGGAGGATTGATGCTTGATCGTAAAGATCAGGGGTTCAAAGAGATGTGTGGTTAGATCTTGAGCCATATGGTTCAAAGAGATCATAACCAGGGCTGGTTCGACTTGATGCTTGAACCAATTCGAAATTGGACCGGTTCATTAGTGAACGCATGGTTCAATTAAGAGGGAAGTTTTCGATGGGTTGAATGGGAGTTAAGGAGGGAGTTACATGTTTGGTTCTTACCATATGTGGTAACCGAACATTCCTTCTTGGTCTCTCTCTCTCTCTCACGGTTTCGTGAAGAGCTCTCGTTTTTCCTTCCTCTTTTTCGGCTCTCTCTCTCGTGTGGATCTTTTACACGCAAGGGAAGAACTTCGACCAGCCAAGAGTGCACATCTTCCTCTCCAAGACACGATTAAAGACTCCTTGGTGTCTTTGCTAGCACAAGGAACACAAGGAAGGAAGTCGACATCATCTTGTGTGTGACATCTTTGGAGAAGAGGCACTCGCCCCTTTCATCTTCCAAGCCGCCTCTTACATCATGGCAATGGTAATACTCTAACTTGTTCTATACAAGTTTTATAAGGTTGATCATGTGCTCAATCCATGCGATTCTATGATGACCTAGTATTTCCGCTACAACAAGTTTTTGAATGACACTTGTGACCAAGGTTTCCCTACAATTGGTATCAGAGCAGTTTCTTTTTTATGGCTTGATGCATATGATTGCCATGATCCATACTTGATTTTTGGATAGATCTTGTTTAGTTTCACATGCGACAACATGATACAATGTTTACATACATAGTTTGCGCATGTGATGTTAGATGAATGTTTACATACATAGTTTGCGCATATCATAGTTGTGTTTTAAACTTATCTTCATGCGCGACTTCACTAGATCTATCTGTGTGCCTACTTCAAACACTTAGACGGGTTAACAGTTTTGAAGTCGTTAGTCAAGTATGGACCCAACAGCCTAATCAGACTATCTGACAGCCTGGATGGGCGGCTGGATAGCACTTGTGCGCAAGCTGTACAGGTGGCTACAAGTCGACTGCAGAAGGGCGTGTAGTGATGTCTGTTTGAGGCGCCTAGTGAACGATCATGATTATGGCCCGGGGTCACACCCGCTTGCCGGAAATCATGTGGGACGTTCAGCTCTTAAGGCATGCATAGTCGACCATTGGGTCGACGCAAGTCAGTTATGACTGGGTGCATGCAAGGGCAGTGGGTCTGACTTGGTCTGACGAGTGGATATCTGTTAATGGACCGTTGTAAGGTAGTAGGGCACATAAGGAAATAAAATTGATGCCATGGGTTTTTTCTGAAATTTTATTTCTGTTTGGATCACATGTAGTACATGTTTAACATGTTGCATTGAGTATATTGAGTGTTTATTTAATCTTATGTGGGCTGCCCTATTTTGTATGCTGTGCTGGGGCCTGCGTGCCTGGAAAGAATATATTGGTGTGATCTGTGAATCACATTTAATTTATTAAAATGTTTAATTGACCTTTGTGTCAAAACATGCCTAGATAGTTTAAAATGTAATTTGATCAGGCATGAGCACACAGCACATTTGGCAGAAGCGCTTGCAGCAATTGGCTTCACTAGGTGGGTGGTCTAGAGGTCGACTCTAGAACAGGCCCATTCTGTCTTGTGGGCGCATTTGGGCTGCAGATGGCGTTTGGGCCCGGGCTGGGCCGGATGAGGTACAAGAGTCCCATAAAGAGCTCAAGTAAAGACCTTTGTTAAACTAGGGTTTTACTTAAGTTTTATGGGCGTTTACCACATAAGATAATGGTGCTTTAATTTACTGTTTTAAGTAATATTAGCACATGCATGTTTTATTCTTCAGCTATCACTATAGAATTTGCATGATAGTAAGAAGATAAAAGACCGTTAAAATCCAACGTAAATATCAAGCTATCGATTGCCTTCTGACGCGAAACCTCACTGTTCTGACTATCGTTGGGGCCGTGTTGTACCCACTCAGTGGGCATGCCCAGCTATCTTCAGACGGTGCGCGATTACACCTACGTGCTACAGAGAAGGGATTTATCGCTTATCGTTGCTCAGCATAGCACGTGGTGGTCCAGGAAGTAGGTCAGGTCAGCTTGACCATATAGGCTACAAGTTGAGCATATGATAGCTATATGGAGGCAGCCATCTGAGGAATCAGAAACTGTGTTGTACCAACTCAGTTGGCACAGTCTTCTGGATTGCCTAGATGAAGGGGAATCGCATGGGTTGGCGATTAGCATGGATTGCCTACCAGTGATTAGTGCTTGAACTCTCTGTGCATCTTATCTCGCCTGAGCAGGACGCGGAGATCAAATATGAAATCTGGATCCCATCTCACTAAAGGAGTTTTACTCTTTCGGGCTGTTTTATTGGATTTTCAGTCAGATAAAATAGTGAGAAAAGAATCACTCTTAAGTCCTGGAATGATTCTAACATGGATATTGACCTTGTTGTTCTTGCTATGTTGTAGATTCCTGCAGCAACGAACACCACAGGGCTCAACTTGCGATCCATATTGGAAAAGGAGAAGTTTGCTGGGCCAAACTTCTCAGACTGGTACAGACAGCTGAAGATTGTCCTCAAAGCTGAGAGGAAGCTGTACGTCCTTGAGCCGGCAATGCCGGCTCAACCCGCTGCGAACACCGCAAGGGCGGTTCGAGATGCTTATGAGAAGCACGTCAGTGATAGTACTGATGTCGGTTGCCTTATGCTTGCGTCAATGATGCCCGAGCTCCAGCGTTAGCATGAGGATTTGTCTGCTATTGATATTATAGCAAATCTGAAAATGCTGTATGCTGCACAGGCAAGGACAGAACGCTATAACTTGACGAAACTTTTCTTTCATAGCAAACTGACTGAAGGAAGTCCAGTGGGAGCTCATGTACTCAAGATGATTGGGTACAAAGAAGCTCTAGAGAAACTGGGACATACCATCAATCAAGAACTTGTTGTAGACATCATCTTGCAGTCTCTCCCGGCTTCTTTCGATGCGTTCATCATTAATTTTAATATGAACAAAATCGACTGTACTCCGGCAGAATTACTGAACATGCTCTGCACTACAGAGCAGACTCTTGAGAAGGGAAAGCCTTCGTCCTCTGTCTTGATGGTTCCTTTAGGGAATAAGAAGAAGGGGAAGAAGGGCAAAACCCCTATCAAGAGCTACAACAAGGCTTTGAAACAAAAGGTGAAGCGGTCAAAGGACAACAGATGCTTCCATTGTGGCCAGCTGGGTCACTGGAAGAAGGACTGTAGAGCGCTCCGAGGAGAGAGGAAGGGAAGTAAGCCTTTCACTTCTGGCTCAGGTATTTTTGTGACTGAAGTCATGGTTGCTTCTTCTATTTCATGGGTGTTGGACACTGCATGTGGAGTTCACATTTGTTCAAATGTGCAGGAACTCAAGAGAAGAAGACAGGTGGGACAGCATGAGGTGGACCTACGAGTTGGAAACGGGGCACGAGTTGCTGCTGTTGCTGTAGGAGAATATTACATCTCTTTACCATCTGGATTTGTATTAGAACTTGACAATTGTTATTTTGTACCAAGCATAACTGAAAGTCCCCTAAGAAACGGGGAGCGAAACCCTAATAGGCGCATATGGAGGTTTTCATGCAGCGGAAGGGGTTTCTAGGGATCGAGTGCATGATATATGATCAACTTTAAAATCAATTGCATAGAATGGTAGCGACTCATACCATGGCCATCGCTTGGATGGTGTCTAGGAAGAAGAGAGAACGATGGGGTTCTCCTCCAAAGCGCCACACACAAGATGATCGATGGCTTGCTCCTTGGACGCTCCTTGTGCTAGCAAGGTTCTCCAAGTGACCTTGTCGTGTGAGAAGGGATGAAGAAGATGAGATCCACTGCTTGGCGATTCTTCCTTGTCGTCAAAACCTCTTCCACAAGAATGCCCCAAAAATTACACGAGAAGAGAGGGGCGACAACAATAGGAGTGAAGAGGTGAGGCGTGGTCACGTATGTGATCATGCTTTCTAAAAATAGAAAGCCACTCCTCAACATGCGATCAAGGGTTTTTCCCAATCGCATATTTCTCTTAACTTGAACCGTGCGCTCACATGATGAGCTGGTTCAATTTTGTTTGGTTCAAAGACCAATTAACCCAAGCTATTAGTCCAGATCACATTAAAAACAAGGTTCTTGATCTGACCGTTGATCTCTTGATGCTCCTGATCTCACCGATCTAGCATCCATTCTCTCAATCGAAGCTTACCGATCTCAAGCCCTAATCAATCAAACATAATCAGACCAGATCTCACTCACAATCAGAGATTAAATCCCTTTAAACTGAACCTAAACAATTCAGTCCACACGATCTAACTTAAGTAAGCCATATCATCAAATTGTGCGACCCTAAGGGTTTCCTTTAAATGTCGGTAACGATAACTTACGTCATCACGATCAGTGAGGGGTATCTAGTAACACATCACTGTCTCCCGATATAAAAGAAAGAGTCTTCCAAGACTACACCCAAACCATAGCACAAGTGTGAATCCACTTCACCAGGCATACATGATTCCTTTGCCACTGGATGTTCTTATTGGACAAGCGTATCAAGCCTGTAGCTCCAATATGATGAGCATGATTAGATCAGATGAACATAGTCACCTGGGTATGGCCATACACTTTCTCAATCATCTCATCCAGGGGGGCCCCTTTAGAACATCACACTCCAAACAAGGAGACGGCAATCCTATATCTATCACTAGCGCCCTAACATGACTCAAGTTCACCATCCAAGATAGTCTATAACCATTATATTTCAAATGATATTGAACTACCTCAAAACAATGACAATCATCATTTAGAAACACAAGTGATTTCAAGTCAGAGGACATGTGCCACTTGTTGCAAACAAGGATTATTCACATTGTGACAAGCAATTGAATATCCTAGTAGGGTCTGTCCAGTACATCCAATGTACCCATGAGTCTACATCTTATTCCATGCTCGAAGCATCCTATAAGATTAGAACACATATTAGTCTCAATCATATCAAGGCTGTCTCATGTTCACCAAGATATATCGACTAAGGACAAAAGTACATGTCAGCCTAGCTGAACAGCTTTGAGACATTATTCAGAAGCACATGTATTGCAGCAGACAATGTAACAAACTGAATAACAACCATTGCCTTTATAAACAAAAGAGTTTATACATGATACTGTTACAATCCCAAGGCCTCAAACATTAGCCTTAAGGGCATACCCCAACAATCTCCCACTTGCACTTAATCTAATGGTTGAGAAATCTCAAACCCATATTATTACAATGCTTCTCATGCTTCTGCTGCGCCAGAGGCTTTGTAAGCGGGTCAGCCAGATTGTCATCTGTATGAACCTTGCAGACTTTGATCTCGCCACGATCAATGATCTCCCGGATCAAGTGAAACCGTCTCTGTATGTGCTTGGACATCTGGTGCGACCGTGGTTCCTTTGCTTGTGCGATTGCTCCAGTATTATCACAGAAGATAACCAAAGGATCTGCACTCGAAGGAATAACACCAAGTTCCTGAACGAACTTACGAATCCATACTGCCTCCTTAGATGCTTCTGAGGCTGCAACATACTCGGCTTCTGTTGTGGAATCAGCAACGATAGACTGTTTGAAACTTTTCCACACCACTACTCCTCCATTCAAGCTAAAAACATAGCCTGATTGCGATCGGAAATCATCCTGGTCAGATTGGAATGAAGCGTCAGTATATCCTTCAATACTGAGTTCTTCCTGACCTCCATATATCAAGAACATATCTTTGGTCCTCCGCAGATATTTCAAGATGTTCTTGACTGCAATCCAGTGTGCCTGACCTGGATTACTTTGGAATCGACTGGTCACGCTTAACCCGTAAGCGACGTCTGGGCGAGTACACAACATCGCATACATAATGGACCCAATAGCCGAAGCATAAGGCGTATTGTCCATTTCATCTTTCTCAGTCTGTGTTTGAGGACACTGACTCTTTGAAAGATTCAGACCATGTCTGACTGGAAGATATCCTCTTTTAGAATTCTCTAAATGAAATTTCTCCAGGACTTTATCGATGTAAGTACTCTGGCACAGCCCGAGAAGCCTCTTAGATCTATCTCTGTAGATCTTCACACCTAACACATAGGCTGCTTCTCCTAGATCTTTCATCTGGAAACATTTTCTTAACCATGCTTTAACAGCATGCAGTTCAGGAATATCATTTCCAATGATTAAGATATCATCGACGTAGAGGACTAGGAAAGTAATTACGCTCCCACTAAACCTCTTATATACACACGGGTCATCTTCATTCTTGATGAAACCAAATTCACTGATTGATTCATCAAAACGAATATTCCAGCTTCTTGATGCTTGTTTAAGTCCATAAATGGACTTCTTTAACTTGCATATTTTATGACGATCTGATGGATTTGTGAAACCTTCAGGTTGTGTCATATACACATCCTCCTGCAAATTTCCATTAAGGAAAGCAGTCTTCACATCCATTTGCCAGATCTCATAATCATAATATGCAGCTATCGCAAGAAGAATCCGAATAGACTTAAACATGGCTACAGGAGAGAAAGTTTCATCATATTCTATCCCGTAGATTTGTTTGAAACCTTTCGCAACTAGCCTACCTTTATAGGTAACCACGTTACCATCCATGTCAATCTTCTTTTTGAAGATCCATTTACAGCCTATAGGGATTACTCCCGGAGGCGGATCAACCAAATCCCAAACTTGGTTATCTGACATGGAGTCCATCTCGGCTCGCATAGCTTCAAGCCATCTAGCTGAGTCCGGTCCACTGACCGCATCCGCATAAGTAAGGGGTTCATCATTATCAATGATGTAGACTCCGTCATAGCGCTCAGGCTGTCGACGGATCCTTCCCGATCTTCGCGGTTCCCATGATATCTGAGCCTCAGATTGTTCAGTAACCTGTTCTACCGGCTCAGGCTCATCCAACTGTGCTTGACTACTTTGTCCTTCCTCTGGATTCTCATCCAGCTTTATTTCTCTCCCACTGGCCTCTTGCAGAAGAAACTCCTTCTCAAGAAAAATGGCCGTCCGAGCAACAAATACCTTGTTCTCTTTGGGATCGTAGAAATAATAACCCTTAGTTTCCTTAGGGTAACCGACAAAGATGCATTTCTCAGATCTACTCTCTAGTTTCCCAGAGGCGAGGTTTTTAACATAAGCCTCGCAACCCCAGATCTTGATAAATGTCAAGCGCGGCTGTTTCCCATACCATAATTCATATGGAGTCTTTGAAACTGCCTTGGATGGCACTCGGTTTAGTACCTTTGCAGCTGTCTCCAGTGCAAATCCCCAAAAGGAGTAAGGTAGAGTAGCCTGACTCATCATAGAACGAACCATGTCTAGTAACGTTCTATTCTCCTCTCGGACACACCATTCCATTGCGGTGTTCCTGGCGGAGTAAGCTGTGAGATAATCCCACACTCCTTTAGATAGTCAGTAAACTCATGACTTAGGTATTCTCCACCTCGATCAGAACGAAGTGCCTTGATATTTCGGCCCAGCTGATTCTGTACTTCATTCTTGAACTCTTTGAACTCATCAAAAGATTCACTTTTATGTCTCATTAAATAGACATACCCATATCTACTGAAATCATCAGTAAAGGTAATGAAGTATTGATAGCCACCCCTGACATGTTTACTAAATGGCCCACACACATCACTGTGTATAAGGTCAAGTAAACCTGAAGCCCTTTGACCTTTGTTAAGAAAAGGAGACTTCGTCATTTTGCTCATTAAACAAGCTTTGCATGTATCAATCTCCTCATAGGAGAATGATCCCAGCAGTCCATGATCATGCAACCACTTAATGCGCTTCTTGTTAATATGGCCTAAACGACTATGCCATAGCAAGGTGCTGTCATCAGCATACTTGGCTTTCTTATTATCAATGTTTTGTATAGAACATTCCATGTCCAACATGAATAACCCATTGCTAATTGATCCAGTAGCATAAACAATATTATCTAAAGATAAAACACACTTTGAAATATTGCATTCAAAGGAAAACCCTTTCCTGACAAGAGCAGGAATAGAGATAATATTTTTGGTAATGCTAGGAACAAAATAACAATTGTTCAGTTCTAATACAAGTCCAGATGGTAATGAGATGTAATATTCTCCTACAGCAGGGGGAAACCCTAATAGGAGGCGCAACAAAAATTTTCTAGCGGAATCTTAGGGTTTCAAAAGATCGAATGTAAGTTCATGTGATCAACTCCTTATAATGTATAAATCAGATTAGATTCATACCATTGCCATCGATCGGATGGTGCCTTGGAAGGAAAGGCGCAAATGTTCCTTCTCCAAAGGTGACGCACACAAATGAATATGGCTTGCTCCTTTGAATCTTTGTGCTAGCAAAGCTCTTCAAAAGGTCCTTGATCGGTTGAAGGGAATGAGATGAGAGTTCTCTCCTTTTCGAATCCTTCTCCAGTGCGTGAAGAAGTCGCCACCCAAGGAAGCGCCGAAAGAAAGAAGGTGAGAGGCGAGAATAGAGCATGATAACCTCAACGTGAGGCGTGGTCACGATTTAGAAGTCATGGCTTCTAAAATTAGTAAACCACTTCTCCTCATGTGCCCATGAGTTTACCCAAGCGCAAATCTCTGATCTTTTGAACCATTCGCTCAAGTAATGAGCTGGTTCAATTAAATTTGGTTCAAATACCAAATTAAACCAAGCCCTCTGGTCTAGATCATAATTAAACCCTAAGGCTCCAGATCTAACCGTTCATCTCTTGATGCTCCCGATCTCACTGATCTAGCATCTATTCTCTCGATCGAAGCTTACCGATCTCAAGCCCTAATCAATCAAACATGATCAGACCTGATCTCACTTACAATCAGAGATCAAATCCCTTTAAACTGAACCCAAATAATTCAGTCCACACGATCTGACTTAAGTAAGCCATATCATCAATTTGTGTGACCCTGAGGGTTTCCTTTAAATGTCGGTAACGATAACTCACGTTATCACGATCAGTGAGGGGTATCTAGCAACACATCACTGTCTCCCGATATAAAGGAAAGAGTCTTCCAAGACTACACCCAAACCACAGCACAAGTGTGAATCCAATTCACAAGGCATGCAAATTTCGTTTGCCACTAGATGTTCTTATTGGACAAGCGTGTCAAGCTTGTAGCTCCAATATGATGAGCATGATTAGATCAGATGATCATAGTCATCTGGGTATGGCCATACACTTTCTCAATCATCTCATCCAGGGGGGCCCTTTGTAGGAACCCCATAAAGGGGGCGAAACCCCTAAGTAAGGCGCATATTAAAACTTTTAAGCAGCGGAAGAGGGTTTCTTAAGATCGGTTTCATGAGATATGATCAACCATTATAACCCGAATGCAAATAGAAGAAATGGATTCATACCATAGCCATTTCAAGATGGCGCCTTGGAAGAAAAAGTTGCAAACGCCTCTTCTCCAAAGTCTCGCACACAAGATGAACAATGTGCTTCTTCCTTGGTGCTCCTTGTGCTAGCAAGGTTCCAAGGTTGTCTTGCCGAATGGAAGGGAAAGATGAGATGTCGTTCTCTTGGCCGAATCCTCCTCAACCTTCAAGGCGTCACCACACACACGGAAGTCGAGAGGAATGTTGAGAGCGAGAGGCGAGAATAGAGAACACTCTATTCGAACGTGAGTGACTCCAATTGGAGATCATGGTTACTAAAAATAGCAACCACTCACCGCTCCAACGTTCACGCCAAGTGAACATGTCGCCACACCTTGAACCATGCGCTCATTCCATGAGTGGGTTCAATTTGGTTTGGTTTAAAACCAATCAAGCCAAGCAATCAAGTCCAGATCTCAAATAAACCCTAAGGCTCCTGATCTGACCGTTCATCTCTTGATGCTCTTGATCTCACCGATCTAGCATCTATTCTCTCGATCGAAGCTTACCGATCTCAAGCCCTAATCAATCAAACATGATCAGACCAGATCTCACTCACAATCAGAGATTAAATCCCTTTAAACTGAACCTAAACAATTCAGTCCACACGATCTGACTTAAGTAAGCCATATCATCAAATTGTGCGACCCTGAGGGTTTCCTTTAAATGTCGGTAACGATAACTCACGTTATCACGATCAGTGAGGGGTATCTAGCAACACATCACTGTCTCCCGATATAAAAGAAATGAGTCTTCCAAGACTACACCCAAAAACAGCACAAGTGTGAATCAACTCACTAGGCATGCATACTTCCTTTGCCACTGGATGTTCTTATTGGACAAGCGTGTCAAGCTTGTAGCTCCAATATGATGAGCATGATTAGATCAGATGAACATAGTCATCTGGGTATGGCCATACACTTTCTCAATCATCTCATCCAGGGGGCCCCTTTAGAACATCACACTCCTTAAACAAGGAGACGGCAATCCTATGTCTATCACTAGTGCCCTAACCTGACTCAAGCTCATTATCCAAGATAGTCTATAACCATTGTGTTTCAAATGATATTGAACTACCTCAAAATAATGACAATCATCATTTAGAAAACACAAGTGATCACAAGTCAGAGGAAATTTGCCACTTGTCATATACAAGGATTATTCACATTGCGACAAACAATTGAATATCCTAGTAGGGTCTGTCCAGTACATCCAATGTACCCATGAGTCTACATCTTATTCCATGCTCGAAGCATCCTATAAGACTAGAAGACATATTAGTCTTAACCATATCAAGGCTGTCTCATGTTCACCAAGATACATCGACTAAGGACTTAACTGCATGTCAGCCCAGCTGAACAGCTTTGAGACATTATTCAGAAGAACATATATTGCAGCAGACAATGTAGCTAACTGAATAATAACCATGCCTTTATAAACATAAACGTTTATTACATGATACTGTTACAATCCCAAGGCCTCAAACATTAGGCTTAAGGGCATACCCCCAACACCCTTTAGAACATCACACTCCTTAAACAAGGAGACGGCAATCCTATATCTATCACTAGTGCCCTAACCTGATTCAAGCTCACCATCCAAGATAGTCTATAACCATTATTTTTCAAATGATATTGAACTACCTCAAAACAATGACAATCATCATTTAGAAAACACAAGTGATCTCAAGTCAGAGGAAATGTGCCACTTGTCGCATTCAAGGATTATTCATATTGTGACAAGCAATTGAATATCCTAGTAGGGTCTGTCCAGTACATCCAATGTACCCATGGGTCTACATCTTATTCCATGCTCGAAGCATCCTATAAGATTAGAACACATATTAGTCTTAACCATATCAAGGCTGTCTCATGTTCACCAAGATATATCAACTAAGGACTTAACTGCATGTCAGCCTAGCTGAACAGCTTTGAGACATTATTCAGAAGTACACTTATTGCAGCAGACAATGTAACAAACTGAATAACAACCATGCCTTTATAAACATAAGAGTTTATTACATGATACTGATACATTCCCAAGGCCTCAAACATTAGCCTTAAGGGCATACCCCAACAATCTCCCACTTGCACTTAATCTAATGGTTGAGAAATCTCAAACCCATATTATTACAGTGCTTCTCATGCTTCTGCTGCGCCAGAGGCTTAGTAAGCGGGTCTGCCAGATTGTCATCTGTATGAACCTTGCAGACTTTGATCTCGCCACGATCAATGATCTCCCGGATCAAATGAAACCGTCTCTGTATGTGCTTGGACTTCTGGTGCGACCGTGGTTCCTTTGCTTGTGCGATTGCTCCAGTGTTATCACAGAAGATAACCAAAGGATCTGCACTCGAAGGAACAACACCAAGTTCCTGAACGAACTTACGAATCCACACTGCCTCCTTGGATGCTTCCGAGGCTGCAACATACTCGGCTTCTGTTGTGGAATCAGCAACGATTGACTGTTTGAAACTCTTCCACACCACCGCTCCTCCATTCAAGCTAAAAATATAGCCTGATTGCGATCGGAAATCATCCTGGTCAGACTGGAACGAAGCGTCAGTATATCCTTCAATACTGAGTTCATCCTGACCACCATATATCAAGAACATATCTTTGGTCCTCCGCAGATATTTTAAAATGTTCTTGATTGCAATCCAGTGCGCCATACCTGGATTACCTTGGAACCGACTGGTCACGCTTAACCCGTAAGCGACGTCTGGGCAAGTACACAACATCGCATACATTATGGACCCAATAGCCGAAGCATAAGGCGTATTGTCCATTTCATCTTTCTCAGTCTGTGTTTGTGGACACTGACTCTTCGAAAGATTCAGACCATGTCTGACTGGAAGATATCCTCTTTTAGAATTCTCTAAATGAAATCTCTCCAGGACTTTATCGATGTAAGTACTCTGGCACAGCCCGAGAAGCCTCTTAGATCTATCCCTGTAGATCTTCACACCTAATACATAGGCTGCTTCTCCAAGATCTTTCATCTGGAAACATTTCCTTAGCCATGCCTTTACGGCATGCATTTCAGGAATGTCGTTTCCAATGATCAAGATGTCATCGACGTAGAGGACTAGGAAAGTAATCACGCTCCCACTAAACCTCTTATATACACACGGGTCATCTTCGTTCTTGATGAAACCAAATTCAGTGACTGATTCATCAAAACGAATATTCCAGCTTCTTGATGCTTGTTTGAGTCCATAAATAGACTTCTTAAACTTGCATATTTTATGACGATCTGATGGATTAGTGAAACCTTCTGGTTGTGTCATATACACATCCTCATCTAGATTTCCATTAAGGAAAGCCGTTTTCACATCCATCTGCCATATCTCATAATCGTAATATGCTGCTATCGCGAAAAGAATCCGAATAGACTTAAACATGGCTACAGGTGAGAAAGTTTCATCATAATCTATCCCGTAGATTTGTTTGAAACCTTTCGCAACTAGCCTGCCTTTATAGGTAACCACGTTACCATCCATGTCAATCTTCTTCTTGAAGATCCATTTACAACCTATAGGGATTACTCCCGGAGGCGGATCAACCAAATCCCAGACTCGGTTATCTGACATGGAGTCCATCTCGGCGCGCATAGCTTCAAGCCATCTCGCTGACTCCGGTCCACTGACCGCATCCGCATAAGTGAGGGGTTCATCATGATCAATGATGTAGACTCCGTCATAGCGCTCAGGCTGTCGACGGATCCTTCCCGATCTTCGCGGTTCCCGTGATATCTGAGCCTCAGGTTATTCAGTAACCTGTTCTACCGGCTCAGGCTCATCCAACTGTGCTTGACCACTTTGTCCTTCCTCTGGATTCTCATCCAGCTTTATTTCTCTCCCACTGGCCTCTTGCAGAAGAAACTCCTTCTCAAGAAATATGGTCGTCCGAGCAACAAATACTTTGTTCTCTTTGGGATCGTAGAAATAATAACCCTTAGTTTCATTAGGGTAACCGACAAAGATACATTTCTCAGATGTGCTCTCTAGTTTCCCAGAGGCGAGCTTTTTGACATAAGCCTCGCAGCCCCAGATCCTGATAAATGTTAAGCTCGGCTGTTTCCCATACCATAACTCATATGGCGTCTTTGAAACTGCCTTGGATGGCACTCGGTTTAGTACCTTTGCAGCTGTCTCCAGTGCAAATCCCCAAAAGGAGTAAGGTAGAGCAGCCTGACTCATCATAGAACGAACCATATCAAGTAACGTTCTATTTCTCCTCTCGGACACACCATTCCATTGCGGTGTTCCTGGTGGAGTGAGCTGTGAGATAATCCCACACTCCTTCAGATAGTCAGTAAACTCTCGACTTAGGTATTCTCCACCTCGATCAGAACGAAGTGCCTTGATATGTCGGCCTAGCTGATTCTGTACTTCATTCTTGAATTCTTTGAACTTGTCAAAAGATTCACTCTTATGTCTCATCAGATAGACATAACCGTACCTACTGAAATCATCAGTGAAGGTGATGAAGTATTGATAGCCACCTCTGGCATGTTTACTAAATGGCCCACACACATCACTGTGTATAAGGTCAAGTAAACCTGAAGCCCTTTGACCTTTGTGGGGAAAAGGTGACTTCGTCATTTTACTCATTAAACAAGCTTTGCATGTATCAATCTCCTCATAGGAGAATGATCCCAGCAGTCCATAATCATGCAACCGCTTAATGCGTTTCTTGTTAATATGGCCTAAACGACTATGCCATAGCAAGGTGCTGTCATCAGCATATTTGGCTTTCTTATTATCAATATTGTGTATAGAACATTCCAAGTCCAACATGAATAACCCATTATTAATTGAACCAGTAGCATAAACAATATTATCTAAAGTAAGAATACACTTTTAAATATTGCATTCAAAGGAAAACCCTTTCCTGACAAGAGCAGGAATAGAGATAATATTTTTAGTAATACTTGGAACAAAGTAACAACTGTTTAATTCTAACACAAGTCCAGATGGTAAAGAGATGAAATAGTCTCCTACAGCAACAGCAGCAACCCGTGCCCCGTTTCCAACTCGTAGGACCACCTCATGCTGTCCCACCTGTCTTCTTCTCTTGAGTTCCTGTACATTTGAACAAATGTGAACTCCACATGCAGTGTCCAACACCCATGAAATAGAAGAAGATGAAACCATGACTTCCGTCACGTAAATACCTGAGCCAGAAGCGATGCTTCCCCTCTTGTCTCCTTGGAGCGCTTTACAGTCCTTTTTCTAGTGACCCAGCTGGCCACAGTGGAAACATCTGTATTCCTTTGACCGCTTAACTTTTTGCTTCAGAGCCTTGCTGTAACTCTTGACAGGGGCCTTGCCCTTCTTCCCCTTCTTCTTGTTCCTAGAAGGAACCATTAAGACAGAGGTTGAAGGCTTTCCCTTCAGAGTCTCCTCAGTAGTCAAGAGCATATTCAGCAGCTCTGCCGGAGTACAGTTGATTTTGTTCATATTAAAGTTAATGATGAACGCATCGAAAGAGGGTGGGAGAGAGTGCAGAATAATGTCTACAGCAAGCTCCTGATTGATGGTATGCCCCAGTTTCTCTAGAGCCTCCTTGTGCCCAATCATCTTGAGCACGTGAGCTCCCACTGGGCTCCCTTCAGCCAGTTTGCTCTGGAAGAACAGCTTTGTCAGATTATAGCATTCTGTCCTCGCCTGTGCAGCATACAGCATCTTGAGGTTTGCTATAATTTGTATAGCAGACATATCCTCATGCTGACGCTGCAGCGGTGGCGTCATAGACGCTAGCATCTGGCAAGCGACATCAATGCTATCATTGACGTGCTTTTCATAAGCTTCCCGAACCGCCCTTGCGGCGTTCGGAGCGGGCTGAGGCGGTATAGCCGTCTCGAGGACATACAGTTTCCTCTCTGCCTTAAGAACAATCTTAAGGTGTCCGTACCAATTTGAGAAGTTCGGCCCAGCAAACTTCTCCCTTTCCAGTAGGGATCGCACATTGAAGCTCATGGTGTTCGTTGCTGCAGGTATCTACAACAATGCAAGAACAGCAAGGTCAGTATCAATGTTAAGAATCAATCAGGACTTAAGAATGATTCTTTTTCTCACTATTTTATCTGGCTGAAAAATCCAGCAAAAACAGCCCGAAAGAGTAGAACTCTTTTAGTGAGATGGGATCCAGATTTCATACTTGGTCTCCGCGTCCCGCTCAGGCGAGATAAGATGCACAGAGAGTACAAGCACTAATCTCTGGTAGGCTGTTCCAGCCAATCGCCAACCCGTGCGATTCCCCTTCATCTGGGCAATCCAGCAGACTGTGCCAACTGAGTTGGTACAACACAATCTCTGACCCCACAGATGGCTGCCTCCATGCGCTACCATATGCACCACATATGTAGCCTACATGGTCAAGCTGACCCGACCTACTCCCTGGACCACCACGTGCTATGCTGAGCAACGAGAAGCGA
The DNA here is from genome assembly GCA_027563935.2 of Costus lasius. NCBI lineage: Eukaryota > Viridiplantae > Streptophyta > Magnoliopsida > Zingiberales > Costaceae > Costus > Costus lasius. Next base: position 35,959,463 of record CM050452.1, on the reverse strand, counting down.
TAAATCCCTTCTCTGTAACACACAGGTGTAATCCAGCACCGTCTGAAGATAGATGGACGTGCCCACTGAGTGGGTACAACACGGCTCCAACGATAATCAGAACAGTGAGGTTTCGCGTCAGAAGGCTTACGAGCTTGATATTTTAACGTTGGATTTTAACGGTCTTTTATCTTCTTCACTATCATGCAATTCCTATGGTGATAGCAGAAGATAAATAAATCATGCTGTTCTACTTATATAAACAATAAAAGAAAGCATGGATCTTATGTGGTAAAAGCCCATAGCCTAAGTAAGACCTTAATTAACTTAAGTCTTCAACTTGCTTTTCTTCATGGGACTTTTGCTGCTCATTTGGCCCAAACCAGGGCCCAAGCGCCATCTGCAGCTCAGGTGCGCCTACCAGGGAAAATGCGCCTGTCCCAGAGTCGAACCCTGGACCTCCCACCTGGTCAAGCCACTGCTGCATGCGCCTCTGCCAAGTGTGCTCTGTGCTCTTGTCTGATTAACTTACAAATTAATCTATCTAGACAAGATTGACACGCAGGTCAATTACACTTTATAAATTAAATACAATGTGATACGCAGATCACAATAATTAATTTACAACTTTAATACAGGCACGCAGGCCCCAGCACAGCACACATTTAACATGGGCAGCCCACATATGAATAAATAAACAAGCATATGCCACAATCAAACATGTGATCCTTTCAAGAAAATAAAATTTTTTGGAAAAACCCATTGGCATCAATTTTACTTTCCTTATATGCCCTACTGCCTTACAACGGTCCATTACTAGGGATCCACTCATCCAACCTAGTCAGATCCATTGCCCTTGCATGCACCAAGTCGTAACTGACTTGAGTTGACCCAGTGGTCAACCATGCATGCGCCAGGGCTGAACGACCACTATGAGGTCTGGCAAGCGGGTGTGACCCCGGGCCTAACTCATGTGCGTTCATTAGTTGTCTCAACCAGACATCGCTACACGCCTGTCTGCAGTCGACCTATAGCCACCAGGTGCTTGCGCACAGGTGCTATCTGGTCAACCCATCAAGGCTGTCAGATGGTCTGATCAGACTATCTGGATCTAACCTAGGGGATGACTTCAACCCTAATAACCCGTCTAAGGGTTTAAAGTAAGGCCTTAGATCTAATGTGGAGCGCGCATGATACAAGTTTTTTGACAAAACAAAGACTTTAACAAGCGCCTACATAAACATGAAAATACACATGCGCCAACATCTAAAAACTAGCATGTAGTTTCGCATGTGATGACAATTAGATCTATGCATCGCAAATAAGGATCACACAGTAACATGAAGCAATCATATGAACATACAATAACAACTTGGCTCTGATACCAATTGAAAGTCCCCTAGAACTGAAGGGGGAAACCCTAATAGGAGGCGCAACAAAAATTTTCTAGCGGAATCTTAGGGTTTCAAAAGATCGAATGTAAGTTCATGTGATCAACTCCTTATAATGTATAAATCAGATTAGATTCATACCATTGCCATCTATCGGATGGTGCCTTGGAAGGAAAGGCGCAAATGTTCCTTCTCCAAAGGTGACGCACACAAATGAATATGGCTTGCTCCTTTGAATCTTTGTGCTAGCAAAGCTCTTCAAAAGGTCCTTGATCGGTTGAAGGGAATGAGATGAGAGTTCTCTCCTTTTCGAATCCTTCTCCAATGCGTGAAGAAGTCGCCACCCAAGGAAGCGCTGAAAGAAAGAAGGTGAGAGGCGAGAATAGAGCATGATAACCTCAACGTGAGGCGTGGTCACGATTTAGAAGTCATGGCTTCTAAAATTAGTAAACCACTTCTCCTCATGTGCCCATGAGTTTACCCAAGCGCAAATCTCTGATCTTTTGAACCATGCGCTCAAGTAATGAGCTGGTTCAATTAAATTTGGTTCAAATACCAAATTAAACCAAGCCCTCTGGTCTAGATCATAATTAAACCCTAAGGCTCCAGATCTAACCGTTCATCTCTTGATGCTCCCGATCTCACTGATCTAGCATCTATTCTCTCGATCGAAGCTTACCGATCTCAAGCCCTAATCAATCAAACATGATCAGACCAGATCTCACTTACAATCAGAGATCAAATCCCTTTAAACTGAACCCAAATAATTCAGTCCACACGATCTGACTTAAGTAAGCCATATCATCAATTTGTGCGACCCTGAGGGTTTCCTTTAAATGTCGGTAACGATAACTCACGTTATCACGATCAGTGAGGGGTATCTAGCAACACATCACTGTCTCCCGATATAAAGGAAAGAGTCTTCCAAGACTACACCCAAACCACAGCACAAGTGTGAATCCAATTCACAAGGCATGCAAATTTCCTTTGCCACTGGATGTTCTTATTGGACAAGCGTGTCAAGCTTGTAGCTCCAATATGATGAGCATGATTAGATCAGATGATCATAGTCATCTGGGTATGGCCATACACTTTCTCAATCATCTCATCCAGGGGGGCACTTTAGAACATCACACTCCTTAAACAAGGAGACGGCAATCCTATATCTATCACTAGTGCCCTAACCTGATTCAAGCTCACCATCCAAGATAGTCTATAACCATTATTTTTCAAATGATATTGAACTACCTCAAAACAATGACAATCATCATTTAGAAAACACAAGTGATCTCAAGTCAGAGGAAATGTGCCACTTGTCGCATTCAAGGATTATTCATATTGTGACAAGCAATTGAATATCCTAGTAGGGTCTATCCAGTACATCCAATGTACCCATAGGTCTACATCTTATTCCATGCTCGAAGCATCCTATAAGATTAGAACACATATTAGTCTTAACCATATCAAGGCTGTCTCATGTTCACCAAGATATATCGACTAAGGACTTAACTGCATGTCAGCCTAGCTGAACAGCTTTGAGACATTATTCAGAAGTACACTTATTGCAGCAGACAATGTAACAAACTGAATAACAACCATGCCTTTATAAACATAAGAGTTTATTACATGATACTGATACATTCCCAAGGCCTCAAACATTAGCCTTAAGGGCATACCCCAACACTCCGCGTCCCGCTCAGGCGAGATAAGATGCACAGAGAGTACAAGCACTAATTTCTGGTAGGCAGTCCCTGCCAATCGCCAACCCGTGCGATTCCCCTTCATCTGGGCAATCCAGCAGACTGTGCCAACTGAGTTGGTACAACACAGTCTCTGATCCCACAGATGGCTGCCTCCATATAGCTAACATATGCCCCATATGTAGCCTACATGGTCAAGCGAACCTGACCTACTCCCTGGACCACCACGTGCTATGCTGAGCAACGAGAAGCGATAAATCCCTTCTCTGTAACACGCAGGTGTAATCACACACCGTCTGAAGATAGATGGGCGTGCCCACTGAGTGGGTACAACACGGCCCCAACGATAGTCAAAACAGTGAGGTTTCGCGTCAGAAGGCTTTACGTGCTTGATATTTAACGTTGGATTTTAACGGTCCTTTATCTTCTCAACTATCATGCAATTCCTATGGTGATAGCAGAAGATAAATAAATCATGCAATTCTAATTATATAAACAATAAATAGAAAGCATGCTGATCTTATGTGGTAAAAGCCCATTAAGCCTAAGTAAGACCTTAACCTAACTTAAGTCTTCACTTGCTTTTCTTCATGGGGCTTTTGCTTCTCATCTGGCCCAACCTAGGGCCCAAGCGCCAACTGCAGCTCAGGTGCGCCCACCAGGGAAAATGCGCCTGTCCTAGGGTCGAACCCTAGACCTCCCGTCTGGTCAAGCCACTACTGCATGCGCCTCTGCCAAGTGTGCTCTGTGCTCTTGTCTGATTAAAATACAATTTAATCTATCTAGACAAGATTGACTCGCAGGTCAATTACAGTTTATAAATTAAATAAAATGTGATGCGCAGATCACAATAAAAATTAATTTACAAATTTTAACCAGGCTCGCAGGCCCCAGCACAGCACACATTAAACACGGGCAGCCCACATAAGATTAAATAAACAAGCAAATGGCATCAATCATCATGTAATCCAATCAAGAAATTAAATGTTTGAAAAACCCCATTGGCATCAATTTTAATTTCCTTATACGCCCTACTACCTTACAACGGTCCATTACTAGGGATCCACTCATCAGTCCTAGTCAGATCCACTGCCCTTACATGCACCAAGTCCTAACTGACTTGAGTCGACCCAGTGGTCAACTATGCATGCGCCATGGGCTGAACAACCTACATGAGTTTTGGCAAGCGGGTGTGACCCCGGGCCTAACTCATGCGTGTTCACTGGTTGTCTCAACCAGACCTCGCTACACGCCTTTGATGCAGTCGACCTATAGCCACCTTATGCTTGCGCATAGGTGCCATCTGGTCGACCCATCTAGGCTGTCAGATGGTCTGATCAGACTAGTTGGATCTTAACTAGAGAGACTTCAACCCTACTAACCCGTCTAAGGACTTATAGCAGGCGGCACTTAGATCTAAGGTGAGTCGCGCAAGTAAAGAAGTTTTTGAGAAAAACTAAATGGATGCGCCAACCAGATACATGCGCTAATGATAAAAATCATACATCATGTAGTTTTCGCATGAATAACTTTCGCATGTAGTTTAGATCTAAGGTGTTGCGCAAACATGGATCACTAAAGTTAAGCAATCATACAAACATGCATATAACTTTGCTCTGATACCAATTGAAAGTCCCCTAAGAAACGGGGAGCGAAACCCTAATAGGCGCATATGGAGGTTTTCATGCAGCGGAAGGGGTTTCTAGGGATCGAGTGCATGATATATGATCAACTTTAAAATCAATTGCATAGAATGGTAGCGACTCATACCATGGCCATCGCTTGGATGGTGTCTAGGAAGAAGAGAGAATGATGGGGTTCTCCTCCAAAGCGCCACACACAAGATGATCGATGGCTTGCTCCTTGGACGCTCCTTGTGCTAGCAAGGTTCTCCAAGTGACCTTGTCGTGTGAGAAGGGATGAAGAAGATGAGATCCACTGCTTGGCGATTCTTCCTTGTCGTCAAAACCTCTTCCACGAGAATGCCCCAAAAATTACACGAGAAGAGAGGGGCGACAACAATAGGAGTGAAGAGGTGAGGCGTGGTCACGTATGTGACCATGCTTTCTAAAAATAGAAAGCCACTCCTCAACATGCGATCAAGGGTTTTTCCCAATCGCATATTTCTCTTAACTTGAACCGTGCGCTCACATGATGAGCTGGTTCAATTTTGTTTGGTTCAAAGACCAATTAACCCAAGCTATTAGTCCAGATCACATTAAACCCTAAGGTTCTTGATCTGACCGTTGATCTCTTGATGCTCCTGATCTCACCGATCTAGCATCCATTCTCTCAATCGAAGCTTACCGATCTCAAGCCCTAATCAATCAAACATGATCAGACCAGATCTCACTCACAATCAGAGATTAAATCCCTTTAAACTGAACCTAAACAATTCAGTCCACACGATCTAACTTAAGTAAGCCATATCATCAAATTGTGCGACCCTAAGGGTTTCCTTTAAATGTCGGTAACGATAACTTACGTCATCACGATCAGTGAGGGGTATCTAGCAACACATCACTGTCTCTGTTGGGGTATGCCCTTAAGCCTAATGTTTGAGGCCTTGGGATTGTAACAGTATCGTGTAATAAACGTTTATGTTTATAAAGGCATGGTTATTATTCAGTTAGCTACATTGTCTGCTGCAATATATGTTCTTCTGAATAATGTCTCAATGCTGCTCAGCTGGGCTGACATGCAGTTAAGTCCTTAGTCGATGTATCTTGGTGAACATGAGACAGCCTTGATATGATTAAGACTAATATGTGTTCTAGTCTTATAGGATGCTTCGAGCATGGAATAAGATGTAGACTCATGGGTACATTGGATGTACTGGACAGACCCTACTAGGATGTTCAATTGTTTGTCACAATGTGAATATTCCTTGAATGAGACAAGTGGCACATTTCCTCTGACTTGAGATCACTTGTGTTTTCTAAATGATGATTGTCATTGTTTTGGGGTAGTTCAATATCATTTGAAACATAATGATTATAGACTATCTTGGATGGTGAACTTGAATCAGGTTAGGGCACTAGTGATAGACATAGGATTGCCGTCTCCTTGTTTAAGGAGTGTGATGTTCTAAAGGGGCCCCCTGGATGAGATGATTGAGAAAAGAGTATGGCCATACCCAGGTGACAGTGTTCATCTGATCTAATCATGCTCATCATATTGGAGCTACAAGCTTGACACGCTTGTCCAATAAGAACATCCAGTGGCAAAGGAAATTTGCATGCATTGTGAGTTGATTCACACTTGTGCTGTAATTTGGGTATAGTCTTGGAAGACTCTTTCCTTTATATCGGGAGACAGTGATGTGTTGCTAGATACCCCTCACTGATCGTGATAATGTGAGTTATCGTTACCGACATTTAAAGGAAACCCTCAGGGTCGCACAATTTGATGATATGGCTTACTTAAGTCAGATCGTATGGACTGAATTGTTCGGGTTCAGTATAAAGGGATTTAATCTCTGATTGTGAGTGAGATCTGGTCTGATCATGTTTGATTGATTAGGGCTTGAGATCGGTAAGCTTCGATCGAGAGAATAGATGCTAGATCGGTCAGATCAGAAGCATTAAGAGATCGACGGTCAGATCAAGAGCCTTAGGGTTTATTATGGTCTGGACTGATTGCTTGGTTTATTTGGTTATTAAACCAAATTGATTTGAACCGGCTCATTGGTTGAGCGCATGGTTCAATTGTTGGGGTATGCCCTTAAGGCTAATGTTTGAGGCCTCGGGATTGTAAAAGTATCATGTAATAAACTCTTAAGTTTATAATAAGGCATGGTTGTTATTCAGGTTGTTACCTTGTCTGCTGTAATAAGTGTACTTCTGAATAATGTCTCAAAGCTGTTCAGCTAGGCTGACAGGCTATGAGTCCTTAGTCGAGATATCTTGGTGAACATGAGACAGCCTTGATATGATGGAGACTAATATGAGTGCTAATCTTATAGGATGCTTCGAGCATGGAATAAGATGTAGACTCATGGGTACATTGGATGTACTGGACAGACCCTACTGGGATATTGCATTGCTTGTCACAATGTGAATGATCCCTGTAAGCAGCAAGTGGCACATGTCCTTTGACTTGAGATCACTTGTGTTTCTAAATGATGATTGTCATTGTTTTGAGGTAGTTCAATATCATTTGAAATATAATGATTATAGACTATCTTGGATGGTGAGCTTGAATCAGGTTAGGGCACTAGTGATAGATAAAGGATTGCCGTCTCCTTGTTTAAGGAGTGTGATGTTCTAGAGGCCCCCCCTATATGAGATGATTGAGGTAGTGTATGGCCATACCCAGATGACTATGTGCATCTGATCTAATCATGCTCATCGTATTGGAGTTACAAGCTTGACATGCTTGTCCAATAAGAACATCCAGTGGCAAAGGACATATGTGTGCCTTGTGAGTTTTGATTCACACTTGTGCCATGGTTTGGGTGTAGTCTTGGAAGACTATTTCCTTTATATAGGGAGACAGTGATGTGTTGCTAGATACCCCTCACTGATCGTGATAACGTAAGTTGTCGTTACCGACATTTAAAGGAAACCCTTAGGGTCGCACAATTTGATGATATGGCTTTCTTGAGTCAGATCGTGTGGACTGAATTGTATGGGTTCAGTTTAAAGGGGGTTTAATCTCTGATTGTAAGTGAGATCTAGCCTGATCATGTTTGATTGATTAGGGCTTTAGATCGGTAAGCTTCGATCGAGAGAGATGATGCTAGATCGGTGAGATCAGGAGCATCAGGAGATGAACGGCTAGATCATGAGCCATTTGGTTCATAGAGGGTCTAGACCATGCCTTGGCTTGGCTTGGTTTGAATTTGGTCTTTGGGCCAAATCGAATTGAACCAAAGCATGAACCGGTTCACTAGGTGAACGCATGGTTCATCAAGAGGGGCGTTTTGGCGTTGGAAAGTGGCTTCATGACTTTCCATTTTGGGAAGTCATGTAACGTCATTTGTCTTGATGTCGCCGAAGTGCATTTGCTCTCTTGTCTTTGCGTTTTGGTTTTGGAAAAAGTGAGCTTGCTTGCCATCTCGTGTGGAAGGAAGTGGACGACAAGAACAAGCGCTCGGCCAAGGAAACTTCTCCATCATCCTAACATTCGATCAAGGACACCTTGCGCATCCTTGCTAGCACAAGGAATCCAAGGAGAAGCCATCTTCTCTTGTGTGTGATTATCTTCGGAGAAGGGGCACTTGCGCCTTTGCTTCCAAAGCTCCATCTAAACCGAGATGGCTATGGTATGAGTCTCAACTTCACCAAGTTGAACATATGTTTATGCTAAGATTCTCGAAAACCTTTTGCTTCCGCTTGCAATGGTGATGCGCCACCCCTTTAAGGTTTTCGCCCCCCTCTTGAAAGGGATTTTGTTTACTTGCGCTCCCCCATGAAGGGGACACTTCAATTGGTATCAGAGCGCCGGTTGAAGCATAATCATATGATTGCTTGATATACTATGTGATCCATGTTTGCGCATCTACATGTATGTTGATCTTGTTTGACATATGTTATCTCTTCATGCGAGTATGCTAGATAATAGTATGTTTATATTTGCGCATGTATGAGAGTTATGTTGATTGGCGCATATATGTTGGTTGCGGTTATACCATGTTGTTGTTGTTTTTCTAAAACCTAAATGACATGCGCGCCCAACTAGATCTAAGATGTACCTATTGTAAACCCTTAGATGGGTTGATGGGGTTGAAAGCTTCATCTAGAATGGATCAAACTAGTCTGATCAGACCATCTGACAGCCTAGATGGGTTGACCAGATAGCACCTGTGCGCAAGCACGAGGTGGCTATAGGTCGACTGCATCCAAGGCGTGTAGCGAGGTCTGATTGAGACAACTTCTGAACACACTTGAGTTAGGCCCGGGGTCACACCCGCTTGCCAAAACTCATGAGAGTGGTTCAGCCCTTGGCGCATGCATGGTTGACCATCAGGTCAACTCGGGTCAGTTAGGACTCGGTGCATGCAAGGGAAAAGGATCTATCTAGATGGATGAGTGGATCCCTATCAATGGACCATTGTAAGGTTGTAGGGCACATAAGGAAATTAAAAGTGATGCCTATGGGGTTTTCTAAATTTTAATTTCTTGATTGGATCACATGATGATTGAAACCATATGCTTGTTTATTTATTCTTATGTGGGTTGCCCTATTGTGTGCTGTGCTGGGGCCTGTGAGCCTGGATTTAAAATTGTAAATTAATTTGTGATCTGCGAATCACATTGTACTTAATTTATAATGTATTGTTGACCTGCGAGTCAACCTTGTCTAGATAGATCAAAAATGTATTTTGATTAGACAAGAGCACAAAGGCACACATCCAAGAGGAGCATTCACCTGGTGGCGCACCTGAGGTGCTCTTGGCGCTAGAGCCCTAGGTTGGACCAGATGTGAGGCCAAGGAGCTCAAGTGAAGACTTAAGTAAAATTAAGGTCTTACTAGGGTTCATGGGCTTTTACCACATAAGATCATGCTTTCTACTTATTGCTAATAATTAGAATTGCATGTTTAAGTTTATCTTCTGCTATAGCCATAGGACATGCCTGATAGTAAGAAGATAAAAGACCGTTAAAATCCAACGCTAATATATCAAGCTCGTAAGCCTTCTGACGCGAAACCTCACCGTTCTGACTATCGTTGGAGCCGTGTTGAACCCACTCAGTGGGCACGTCCATCTATCTTCAGACGGTGCTGGATTACACCTGCGTGTTACAGAGCAGGGATTTATCCCTTCTCGTTGCTCAGCATAGCACGTGGTGGTCCAGGGAGTAGGTCAGGTCAGCTTGACCATGTAGACTACATATGTGGCGCATATGGTAGCACATGGAGGCAGCCATCTCTGGGATCAGAGACTGTGTTGTACCAACTCAGTTGGCACAGTCTGCTGGATTGCCAAGATGAAGGGGAATCGCACGGGTTGGCGATTGGCTGGGACAGCCTACCAGAAATTAGTGCTTGTCATCTCTGTGCATCTTATCTCGCTTGAGCGGGACGCGGAGACCAAGTATGAAATCTGGATCCCATCTCACTACAAGAGTGTTACTCTTTCGGACTGTTTACTGGATTTTTCAGTCAGACAAAATAGTGAGAAAAGAATCTTTCTTAAGTCCTGGATTGATTCTGAAACATTGATACTGACCTTGCTGTTCTTGCCTGTTGTAGATTCCTGCAGCAACGAACACCATGAGCTTCAATGTGCGATCCCTACTGGAAAGGGAGAAGTTTGCTGGGCCGAACTTCTCTGACTGGTTCGGACACCTTAAGATTGTTCTTAAGGCAGAGAGGAAACTGTATGTCCTCGAGACGGCGATACCGCCGCAGCCCGCTCCGAACGCCGCAAGGGCGGTTCGGGATGCCTACGAAAAGCACGTCAATGATAGCATTGATGTCGCTTGCCTGATGCTAGCGTCTATGACGCCACCGCTGCAGCGTCAGCATGAGGATATGTCGGCTATAGAAATTATAGCGAACCTCAAGATGCTGTATGCTGCACAGGCGAGGACTGAGCGCTATAATCTGACGAAGCTCTTCTTTCAGAGCAAACTGGCTGAGGGGAGCCCAGTGGGAGCTCATGTGCTCAAGATGATTGGGCACAAGGAGGCTCTAGAGAAACTGGGGCATACCGTCAACCAGGAGCTTGCTGTGGACATTATTCTACAGTCTCTTCCGCCTTCTTTCGATGCGTTCATCATTAATTTTAATATGAACAAAATCGATTGTACGCCGGCAGAGCTGCTGAATATGCTCTTGACAACTGAGGAAACTCTGAAGGGTAAGCCTTCAACCTCTGTCTTAATGGTTCCTTCAAGGAACAAGAAGAAGGGGAAGAAGGGCAAGACCCCTGTCAAGAATTACAGCAAGGCCCTGAAACAGAAGGTGAAGCGGTCGAAGGACAACAGGTGTTTCCACTGTGGCCAGCTGGGTCACTGGAAAAAGGACTGTAAAGCGCTCCAAGGAGATAAGAGGGGAAGCATCGCTTCTGGCTCAGGTATATATGTGACTGAGGTCATGTTATCTTCTTCTACCATTTCATGGGTGTTGGACACCGCATGTGGAGTTCACATTTGTTCAAATGTGCAGGAACTCAAGAGAAGAAGGCAGGTGGGACAGCATGAGGTAGACCTACGAGTTGGAAACGGGGCACGGGTTGCTGCTGTTGCTGTAGGAGACTATTTCATTACTTTACCATCTGGCATTGTATTAGAATTGAACAATTGTTATTTTGTACCAAGTATCACCAAGAATATTATCTCCATTCCTGCTCTAGTCAGGAAAGGATTTGCCTTTGAATGCAAGATTTCAAAGTGTGTTTTAACTTTTGATAATATTGTGTATGCGACTGGTTCAATTAACAATGGGTTATACATGTTGGACATGGAAAATTCTATACAAAACATTGATAATAAGAAAGCCAAGTATGCTGATGACAGCACCTTGCTATGGCATAGTCGTTTAGGCCATATAAACGAGAAGCGCATTAAGCGGTTGCATGATCATGGACTGCTGGGATCATTCTCCTATGAGGAGATTGATACATGCAAAGCTTGTTTGATGGGTAAAATGATGAAGTCTCCTTTTCTTCACAAAGGTCAAAGGACTTCAGGTTTACTGGACCTTATACACAGTGATGTGTGTGGGCCATTTAGTAAACATGCCAGAGGTGGCTATCAGTACTTCATTACCTTTACTGATGATTTCAGTAGGTATGGGTATGTCTATTTAATGAGACATAAAAGTGAATCTTTTGACAAGTTCAAAGAGTTCAAAAATGAAGTACAAAATCAGCTAGGCCGAAATATCAAGGCACTTCGTTCTGATCGAGGTGGTGAATACCTGAGTCATGCGTTTACTGACTATCTGAAGGAGTGTGGGATTATCTCACAGCTCACTCCGCCAGGAACACCGCAGTGGAATGGTGTGTCCGAGAGGAGAAATAGAACGTTACTTGATATGGTTCGTTCTATGATGAGTCAGGCTACTCTTCCATATTCCTTTTGGGGTTTTGCACTGGAAACAGCTGCAAAGGTACTAAACCGAGTGCCATCCAAGGCAGTTTCAAAGACGCCATATGAGTTATGGTATGGGAAACAGCCTAGCTTGACATTTATCAGGATCTGGGGTTGCGAGGCTTATGTCAAAAAGCTCGCCTCTGGGAAACTGGAAAGCAGATCTGAGAAATGTATCTTTGTCGGTTACCCTAAGGAAACTAAGGGTTATTATTTCTACAATCCCAAAGAGAACAAGGTTTTTGTTGCTCGGACGGCCATATTTCTTGAGAAGGAGTTTCTTCTGCAAGAGGCCAGTGGGAGAGAAATAAAGCTGGATCAGATTCCAGAGGAAGGACAAAGTAGTCAAGCAGAGTTGGATGAGCCTGAGCCGGTAGATCAGGTTATTGAACAACCTGAGGCTCAGATATCACGGGAACCGCGAAGATCGGGTAGGATCCGTCGACAGCCTGAGCGCTATGACGGAGTCTACATCATTGATAATGATGAACCCCTAACTTATGCGGATGCGGTCAGTGGACCGGAGTCAGCTAGATGGCTTGATGCTATGCGAGCCGAGATGGACTCCATGTCAGATAACCAAGTCTGGGATTTGGTTGATCCGCCTCCGGGAGTAATCCCTATAGGCTGTAAATGGATCTTCAAGAAGAAGATTGACATGGATGGTAACGTGGTTACCTATAAAGGCAGGCTAGTTGCGAAAGGTTTCAAACAAATCTACGGGATAGATTATGATGAAACTTTCTCTCCTGTAGCCATGTTTAAGTCTATTCGGATTCTTTTCGCGATAGCAGCATATTACGACTATGAGATCTGGCAGATGGATGTGAAAACAGCTTTCCTTAATGGAAATCTGGATGAGGATGTGTATATGACACAACCTGAGGGTTTCACTAATCCAGCACATCGTCATAAAATATGTAAGTTAAAGAAGTCCATTTATGGACTTAAACAAGCATCAAGAAGCTGGAACATTCGTTTTGATGAATCAATCTCTGAGTTTGGTTTCATCAAGAACGAGGATGACCCGTGTGTATATAAGAGGTTTAGTGGGAGCGTGATTACATTCCTAATCCTCTACGTCGATGATATTTTGATCATTGGAAATGATATTCCTGAACTGCATGCTGTTAAAGCATGGTTAGGAAAATGTTTCCAGATGAAAGATTTAGGAGAAGCAGCCTATGTACTAGGTGTGAAGATCTACAGGGATAGATCTAAGAGGCTTCTCGGGCTGTGCCAGAGTACTTACATCGATAAGGTCCTGGAGAGATTCCATTTAGAGAATTCTAAACGTGGATATCTTCCAGTCAGACATGGTCTGAATCTTTCGAAGAGTCAGTGTCCACAAACACAGACTGAGAAAGATGAAATGGACAATACGCCTTATGCTTCGGCTATTGGGTCCATTATGTATGCGATGTTGTGTACTCGCCCAGACGTCGCTTACGGGTTAAGCGTGACCAGTCGATTCCAAAGTAATCCAAGATTGGCGCACTGGATTGCGCTCAAGAACATCTTAAAATATCTGCGGAGGACCAAAGATATGTTCTTGATATATGGTGGTCAGGAAGAACTCAGTATAGAGGGATATACTGACGCTTCGTTCCAGTCGGACCAGGATGATTTCCGATCGCAATCAGGCTATGTTTTTAGCTTGAATGGTGGAGCAGTGGTGTGGAAGAGTTTCAAACAGTCTACTGTTGCTGATTCCACAACTGAAGCCGAGTATGTTGCAGCCTCGGAAGCATCCAAGGAGGCAGTGTGGATTCGTAAGTTCGTGAGAGAACTTGGTGTCGTTCCTTCGAGTGCTGATCCTTTGGTTATCTTCTGTGATAACACTGGAGCAATCGCACAAGCAAAGGAACCACGGTCGCACCAGAAGTCCAAGCACATACAGAGACGGTTTCACTTGATCCGGGAGATCATTGATCGAGGCGAGTTCAAGATTTGCAAGGTTCATACAGATGACAATCTGGCAGACCCGCTTACCAAGCCTCTGGCGCAGCAGAAGCATGAGAAGCACTGTAATAATATGGGTTTGAGATTTCTCAACCATTAGATTAAGTGCAAGTGGGAGATTGTTGGGGTATGCCCTTAAGGCTAATGTTTGAGGCCTCGGGATTGTAAAAGTATCATGTAATAAACTCTTAAGTTTATAATAAGGCATGGTTGTTATTCAGGTTGTTACCTTGTCTGCTGTAATAAGTGTACTTCTGAATAATGTCTCAAAGCTGTTCAGCTAGGCTGACAGGCTATGAGTCCTTAGTCGAGATATCTTGGTGAACATGAGACAGCCTTGATATGATGGAGACTAATATGAGTGCTAATCTTATAGGATGCTTCGAGCATGGAATAAGATGTAGACTCATGGGTACATTGGATGTACTGGACAGACCCTACTGGGATATTGCATTGCTTGTCACAATGTGAATGATCCCTGTAAGCAGCAAGTGGCACATGTCCTTTGACTTGAGATCACTTGTGTTTCTAAATGATGATTGTCATTGTTTTGAGGTAGTTCAATATCATTTGAAATATAATGATTATAGACTATCTTGGATGGTGAGCTTGAATCAGGTTAGGGCACTAGTGATAGATAAAGGATTGCCGTCTCCTTGTTTAAGGAGTGTGATGTTCTAGAGGCCCCCCCTATATGAGATGATTGAGGTAGTGTATGGCCATACCCAGATGACTATGTGCATCTGATCTAATCATGCTCATCGTATTGGAGTTACAAGCTTGACATGCTTGTCCAATAAGAACATCCAGTGGCAAAGGACATATGTGTGCCTTGTGAGTTTTGATTCACACTTGTGCCATGGTTTGGGTGTAGTCTTGGAAGACTATTTCCTTTATATAGGGAGACAGTGATGTGTTGCTAGATACCCCTCACTGATCGTGATAACGTAAGTTGTCGTTACCGACATTTAAAGGAAACCCTTAGGGTCGCACAATTTGATGATATGGCTTTCTTGAGTCAGATCGTGTGGACTGAATTGTATGGGTTCAGTTTAAAGGGGGTTTAATCTCTGATTGTAAGTGAGATCTAGCCTGATCATGTTTGATTGATTAGGGCTTTAGATCGGTAAGCTTCGATCGAGAGAGATGATGCTAGATCGGTGAGATCAGGAGCATCAGGAGATGAACGGCTAGATCATGAGCCATTTGGTTCATAGAGGGTCTAGACCATGCCTTGGCTTGGCTTGGTTTGAATTTGGTCTTTGGGCCAAATCGAATTGAACCAAAGCATGAACCGGTTCACTAGGTGAACGCATGGTTCATCAAGAGGGGCGTTTTGGCGTTGGAAAGTGGCTTCATGACTTTCCATTTTGGGAAGTCATGTAACGTCATTTGTCTTGATGTCGCCGAAGTGCATTTGCTCTCTTGTCTTTGCGTTTTGGTTTTGGAAAAAGTGAGCTTGCTTGCCATCTCGTGTGGAAGGAAGTGGACGACAAGAACAAGCGCTCGGCCAAGGAAACTTCTCCATCATCCTAACATTCGATCAAGGACACCTTGCGCATCCTTGCTAGCACAAGGAATCCAAGGAGAAGCCATCTTCTCTTGTGTGTGATTATCTTCGGAGAAGGGGCACTTGCGCCTTTGCTTCCAAAGCTCCATCTAAACCGAGATGGCTATGGTATGAGTCTCAACTTCACCAAGTTGAACATATGTTTATGCTAAGATTCTCGAAAACCTTTTGCTTCCGCTTGCAATGGTGATGCGCCACCCCTTTAAGGTTTTCGCCCCCCTCTTGAAAGGGATTTTGTTTACTTGCGCTCCCCCATGAAGGGGACACTTCATCAATTGATAAGGCATTTGCGAGTGGGTTAATACATGGTCGCATGAACGTTTGGACTTGGCTATTTTTAGATAGCATGTCCTCAAACGTGGCCATGATCTCACGTTGCATCTCACTTGCCTCTTCACGCCTTTGTCGCCCTTTTGGTTTTTCGTTCGAAAGGCATTCTCGTGTGGAGCATTGTGGACGACAAGAGGGACCATTCGACTAAGCAAGGCGATCTCTCTTTTCGCTTCCATTTCGACAAGACAACCTTGAAGCCTTGCTAGCACAAGGAGCATCAAGGGAGTAGGTGCATTGATCACCTTGTGTGCGAAACTAAGGAGAAGGTTCGCTTGCGCCTTTCCTTCCAAGACATCATCTAAGTGATGGCAATGGTGAGAATCGTTTCACTTTGAAAGTTGAATATATTACATGCTATGCGATCTTTTAGAAACCCTAGATTCCGCTAGAATTTTTGTTGCGCCTCCTATTAGGGTTTCGCCCCCCTTAGGTTTAGGGGTGCCTTCAATTTGGTATCAGAGCCAAGTTTTTCATGCATGATAATATGTTTGCTTTCTTTGTGATCCTTGTTACTCATTACATGCTTAGATCTATAACTTGCGCATCTTAGATGTTTCATGCGAAATGTTTCATGTTACATTTTATGTTGGCGCTTGTTCTTGGCGCATATGTATGTTTTTCAAAACCTGTATTATATGCGCGATTCACCTTAGATCTAAGGCGCCTACTTTAAATCCTTAGATGGGTTATTAGGGTTGAAATCTCAATCTAGTCTAGATCCAATTAGTCTGATCAGACCATCTGACAGCCTAGATGGGTCGACCAGATAGCACCTTGGCGCAAGCCAGAGGTGGCTGTAGGTCGACTGCAGACAGGCGTGTAGCGGTGTCTGATTGAGACAACCTATGAACGCACATGAGTTAGGCCCGGGGTCACTCCCGCTTGCCAGACCTCAGTGTGGTCGTTCAGCCCTTGGCGCATGCATGGTTGGCCTTTTGGTCGACTCAAGTCAGTTAGGACTTGGTGCATGCAAGGGCAGTGGATCTGACTAGGTCTGATGAGTGGATCCCTAGTAATGGACCATTGTAAGGTAGTAGGGCAAATAAGGAAAATTAAAATTGATCCCAAGGGGTTTTCGAAATTTAATTTTCTTGAAAGGATCACATGTTAGTTGATGCATATGTTTGTCTATTTAATCTTATGTGGGCTGCCCGTGTTTAATGAGTGCTGTGCTGGGGCCTGCGTGCCTGGGAATTAATTGTAAATTAATTTTTATTTTTGTGATCTGCGAATCACAGTTTAATTAATTTATAATGTGTAATTGACCTGCGTGTCAATCTTGTCTAGATAGTTAAATTTGTAATTTAATTAGACAAGAGCACAGTGCACACTTGGCAGAGGCGCTTGCAGCAGTGGCTGGACCAGGTGGGAGGTCTAGGGTTCGACCCTCGGACCTGGCGCATATTCCTGGTGGGCGCACCAGAGCTGCAGATGGCGCTTGGGCCCAGGTTTGGGCCAGATGAGCAGCAAAAGCCCTATGAAGAAAAGCAAGTGAAGACTTGAGTTAGGTTAAGGTCTTACTTAGGCTTTGGGCTTTTACCACATAAGATTCATGCTTTCTTTTATTATTGTTTAAAATATTAGAATTGCATGATTAGTTTATCTTCTGCTATCACCATAGGAATTGTATGATAGTGAAGAAGATAAAAGACCGTTAAAATCCAACGCTAAAATATCAAGCTCGTAAGCCTTCTGACGCGAAACCTCACTGTTCTGATTATCGTTGGAGCCGTGTTGTACCCACTCAGTGGGCACGTCCATCTATCTTCAGACGGTGTGGGATTACACCTGTGTGTTACAGAGTAGGGATTTATCCCTTCTCGTTGCTCAGCATAGCACATGGTGGTCCAGGGAGTAGGTCGGGTCAGCTTGACCATGTAGGCTACATATGTGGCGCATATGGTAGCACATGGAGGCAGCCATCTGTGGGATCAGAGATTGTGTTGTACCAACTCAGTTGGCACAGTCTGCTGGATTGCCCAGATGAAGGGGAATCGCACGGGTTGGCGATCGGCAGGGACTGCCTACCGGAGATTAGTGCTTGTACTCTCTGTGCATCTTATCTCGCCTGAGCGGGACGCGGAGACCAAGTATGAAATCCGGATCCCATCTCACTAAAAGAGTGTCTACTCTTTCGGGCTGTTTTGCTGGATTTTTCAGCCAGATAAAATAGTGAGAAAAAGAATCTTTCTTAAGTCCTGATTGATTCTTAACATTGATACTGACCTTGCTGTTCTTGCATTGTTGTAGATACCTGCAGCAACGAACACCATGAACTTCAATGTGCGATCCCTACTGGAAAGGGAGAAGTTTGCTGGGCCGAACTTCTCTGACTGGTTTGGACACCTTAAGATTGTTCTTAAGGCAGAGAGGAAACTGTATGTCCTCGAGACGGCGATACCGCCTCAGCCCGCTCCGAACGCCGCAAGGGCGGTTCGGGAAGCCTATGAAAAGCACGTCAATGATAGCATTGATGTCGCTTGCCTGATGTTAGCGTCTATGACGCCACCGCTGCAGCGTCAGCATGAGGATATGTCTGCTATAGACATGATAGCAAACCTCAAGATGCTGTATGCTGCACAGGCGAGGACTGAACGCTATAATTTGACGAAGCTCTTCTTTCAGAGCAAACTGGCTGAAGGGAGCCCAGTGGGAGCTCACGTGCTCAAGATGATTGGGCACAAGGAGGCTCTAGAGAAACTGGGGCATACCATCAACCAGGAGCTTGCTGTGGATATTATTCTGCAGTCTCTCCCGCCTTCATTCGACGCGTTCATTATTAACTTTAATATGAACAAAATCGATTGTACTCCGGCAGAGCTGCTGAATATGCTCCTCACTACTGAGGAGACTCTGAAGGGAATGCCTTCGACCTCTGTCTTAATGGTTCCTTCAAGGAACAAGAAGAAGGGGAAGAAGGGCAAGACCCCTGTCAAGAGCTACAGCAAGGCTCTGAAGCAGAAGGTGAAGCGGTCTAAGGAATACAGGTGTTTCCATTGTGGCCAGCTGGGTCACTGGAAAAAGGACTGTAAAGCGCTCCAAGGAGATAAGAGGGGAAGCATCGCTTCTGGCTCAGGTATATTCGTGACTGAGGTCATGTTTTCTTCTTCTATATCATGGGTGTTGGACACTGCATGTGGAGTTCACATTTGTTCAAATGTGCAGGAACTCAAGAGAAGAAGACAGGTGGGACAGCATGAGGTGGACCTACGCGTTGGAAACGGGGCACGGGTTGCTGCTGTTGCTGTAGGAGACTATTTCATTTCTTTACCATCTGGAATTGTATTGGAACTTGACAATTGTTATTTTGTTCCCAGTATTACTAAAAATATTATCTCCATTCCTGCTCTTGTCAGGAAAGGATTTTCCTTTGAATGCAATATTTCAAAGTGTGTTTTATCTTATGATAATATTGTTTATGCAACTGGTTCAATTAGCAATGGATTATTCATGTTGGACATGGAGCGTTCTATACAAAATATTGATATTAAGAAAGCCAAGTATGCTGATGACAGCACCTTGCTATGGCATAGTCGTTTAGGCCATATTAACGAGAAACGCATTAAGCGGTTGCATGATCATGGACTGCTGGGATCATTCTCCTACAAGGGGATTGATACATGCACAGCTTGTTTGATGGGTAAAATGATGAAGTCACCTTTTCCTCACAAAGGTCAAAGGGCTTCAGGTTTACTTGACCTTATACACAGTGATGTGTGTGGGCCATTTAGTAAACATGCCAGAGGTGGCTATCAGTACTTCATTACCTTTACTGATGATTTCAGTAGGTATGGCTATGTCTATCTGATGAGACATAAGAGTGAATCTTTTGACAAGTTCAAAGAGTTCAAGAATGAAGTACAGAATCAGCTAGGCCGAAATATCAAGGCACTTCGCTCAGATCGAGGTGGTGAATACTTGAGTCATACGTTTACTGACTATCTGAAGGAGTGTGGGATTATCTCACAGCTCACTCCGCCAGGAACACCGCAATGGAATGGTGTGTCCGAAAGGAGAAATAGAACGTTACTCGATATGGTTCGTTCTATGATGAGTCAGGCTACTCTTCCATACTCCTTTTGGGGATTTGCACTGGAGACAGCTGCAAAGGTACTAAACCGAGTGCCATCCAAGGCCGTTTCAAAAACTCCATATGAGTTATGGTATGGGAAACAGCCGAGCTTGACATTTATCAGGATCTGGGGCTGCGAGGCTTATGTCAAAAAGCTCGCCTCTGGGAAACTAGAGAGCAGATCTGACAAATGTATCTTTGTCGGTTACCCTAAGGAAACTAAGGGTTATTATTTCTACGATCCCAAAGAGAACAAGGTTTTTGTTGCTCGGACGGCCATATTTCTTGAGAAGGAGTTTCTTCTGCAAGAGGCCAGTGGGAGAGAAATAAAGCTGGATGAGAATCCAGGGAAGGACAAAGTGCTCAAGCAAAATTGGATGAGCCTGAGCCAGTAGATCAGGTTATTGAACAACCTGAGGCTCAGATATCACGGGAACCGCGAAGATCGGGAAGGATTCGTCGACAGCCTGAGCGCTATGACGGAATCTACATCATTGATCATGATGAACCCCTCACTTATGCGGATGCGGTCAGTGGACCGGAGTCAGCTAGATGGCTTGAAGCTATGCGAGCCGAGATGGACTCCATGTCAGATAACCAAGTTTGGGATTTGGTTGATCCGCCTCCGGGAGTTATCCCTATAGGCTGTAAATGGATCTTCAAGAAGAAGATTGACATGGATGGTAACGTGGTTACCTATGAAGGCAGGCTAGTTGCGAAAGGTTTCAAACAAATCTACGGGATAGATTATGATGAAACTTTCTCACCTGTAGCTATGTTTAAGTCTATTCGGATTCTTTTCGCGATAGCTGCATATTATGATTATGAGATTTGGCAGATGGATGTGGAAACAGCTTTCCTTAATGGAAATCTGGATGAGGATGTGTACATGACACAACCTGAGGGTTTCACTAATCCATCAGATCGTCATAAGATATGCAAGTTAAAGAAGTCCATTTATGGACTTAAGCAAGCATCAAGAAGCTGGAATATTCGTTTTGATGAATCAGTCACGGAATTTGGTTTCATCAAGAACGAGGATGACCCGTGTGTATATAAGAGGTTTAGTGGGAGCGTGATTACTTTCCTAGTCCTCTACGTCGATGATATCTTGATCATTGGAAATGACATTCCTGAAATGCATGCTGTGAAGGCATGGTTAAGGAAATGTTTCCAGATGAAAGATTTAGGAGAAGCAGCCTATGTATTAGGTGTGAAGATCTACAGGGATAGATCTAAGAGGCTTCTCGGGCTGTGCCAGAGTACTTACATCGATAAAGTCCTGGAAAGATTTCATTTAGAGAATTCTAAACGAGGATATCTTCCAGTCAGACATGGTCTGAGTCTTTCGAAGAGTCAGTGTCCACAAACACAGACTGAGAAAGATGAAATGGACAATACGCCTTATGCTTCGGCTATTGGTTCCATTATGTATGCGATGTTGTGTACTCGCCTTGACGTCGCTTACGGGTTAAGTGTGACCAGTCGTTTCCAAAGTAATCCAGGTGTGGCGCACTGGATTGCAGTCAAGAACATCTTAAAATATCTGCGGAGGACCAAAGATATGTTCTTGATATATGGTGGTCAGGAAGAACTCGGTATTGAAGGATATACTGACGCTTCGTTCCAGTCTGACCAGGATGATTTCCGATCGCAATCAGGCTATGTTTTTAGCTTGAATGGAGGAGCAGTGGTGTGGAAGAGTTTCAAACAGTCAACTGTTGCTGATTCCACAACAGAAGCCGAGTATGTTGCAGCCTCGGAAGCATCCAAGGAGGCAGTGTGGATTCGTAAGTTCGTGGGAGAACTTGGTGTTGTTCCTTCGAGTGCAGATCCTTTGGTTATCTTCTGTGATAACACTGGAGCAATCGCACAAGCAAAGGAACCACGGTCGCACCAGAAGTCCAAGCACATACAGAGACGGTTTCATTTGATCAGGGAGATCATAGATCGAGGCGAGATCAAAATCTGCAAGGTTCATACAGATGACAATCTGGCAGACCCGCTTACTAAGCCTCTGGCGCAGCAGAAGCATGAGAAGCACTGTAATAATATGGGTTTGAGATTTCTCAACCATTAGATTAAGTGCAAGTGGGAGATTGTTGGGGTATGCCCTTAAGCCTAATGTTTGAGGCCTTGGGATTGTAACAGTATCGTGTAATAAACGTTTATGTTTATAAAGGCATGGTTATTATTCAGTTAGCTACATTGTCTGCTGCAATATATGTTCTTCTGAATAATGTCTCAATGCTGCTCAGCTGGGCTGACATGCAGTTAAGTCCTTAGTCGATGTATCTTGGTGAACATGAGACAGCCTTGATATGATTAAGACTAATATGTGTTCTAGTCTTATAGGATGCTTCGAGCATGGAATAAGATGTAGACTCATGGGTACATTGGATGTACTGGACAGACCCTACTAGGATGTTCAATTGTTTGTCACAATGTGAATATTCCTTGAATGAGACAAGTGGCACATTTCCTCTGACTTGAGATCACTTGTGTTTTCTAAATGATGATTGTCATTGTTTTGGGGTAGTTCAATATCATTTGAAACATAATGATTATAGACTATCTTGGATGGTGAACTTGAATCAGGTTAGGGCACTAGTGATAGACATAGGATTGCCGTCTCCTTGTTTAAGGAGTGTGATGTTCTAAAGGGGCCCCCTGGATGAGATGATTGAGAAAAGAGTATGGCCATACCCAGGTGACAGTGTTCATCTGATCTAATCATGCTCATCATATTGGAGCTACAAGCTTGACACGCTTGTCCAATAAGAACATCCAGTGGCAAAGGAAATTTGCATGCATTGTGAGTTGATTCACACTTGTGCTGTAATTTGGGTATAGTCTTGGAAGACTCTTTCCTTTATATCGGGAGACAGTGATGTGTTGCTAGATACCCCTCACTGATCGTGATAATGTGAGTTATCGTTACCGACATTTAAAGGAAACCCTCAGGGTCGCACAATTTGATGATATGGCTTACTTAAGTCAGATCGTATGGACTGAATTGTTCGGGTTCAGTATAAAGGGATTTAATCTCTGATTGTGAGTGAGATCTGGTCTGATCATGTTTGATTGATTAGGGCTTGAGATCGGTAAGCTTCGATCGAGAGAATAGATGCTAGATCGGTCAGATCAGAAGCATTAAGAGATCGACGGTCAGATCAAGAGCCTTAGGGTTTATTATGGTCTGGACTGATTGCTTGGTTTATTTGGTTATTAAACCAAATTGATTTGAACCGGCTCATTGGTTGAGCGCATGGTTCAATTGATAAGGCATTTGCGAGTGGGTTAATACATGGTCGCATGAACGTTTGGACTTGGCTATTTTTAGATAGCATGTCCTCAAACGTGGCCATGATCTCACGTTGCATCTCACTTGCCTCTTCACGCCTTTGTCGCCCTTTTGGTTTTTCGTTCGAAAGGCATTCTCGTGTGGAGCATTGTGGACGACAAGAGGGACCATTCGACTAAGCAAGGCGATCTCTCTTTTCCCTTCCATTTCGACAAGACAACCTTGAAGCCTTGCTAGCACAAGGAGCATCAAGGGAGTAGGTGCATTGATCACCTTGTGTGCGAAACTAAGGAGAAGGTTCGCTTGCGCCTTTCCTTCCAAGACATCATCTAAGTGATGGCAATGGTGAGAATCGTTTCACTTTGAAAGTTGAATATATTACATGCTATGCGATCTTTTAGAAACCCTAGATTCCGCTAGAATTTTTGTTGCGCCTCCTATTAGGGTTTCGCCCCCCTTAGGTTTAGGGGTGCCTTCAGTCTCCCGATATAAAAGAAAGAGTCTTCCAAGACTACACCCAAACCACAGCACAAGTGTGAATCCACTTCACCAGGCATACATGATTCCTTTGCCACTGGATGTTCTTATTGGACAAGCGTGTCAAGCCTGTAGCTCCAATATGATGAGCATGATTAGATCAGATGAACATAGTCACCTGGGTATGGCCATACACTTTCTCAATCATCTCATCCAGGGGGGCCCCTTTAGAACATCACACTCCAAACAAGGAGACGGCAATCCTATATCTATCACTAGCGCCCTAACATGACTCAAGTTCACCATCCAAGATAGTCTATAACCATTATGTTTCAAATGATATTGAACTACCTCAAAACAATGACAATCATCATTTAGAAACACAAGTGATTTCAAGTCAGAGGACATGTGCCACTTGTTGCAAACAAGGATTATTCACATTGTGACAAGCAATTGAATATCCTAGTAGGGTCTGTCCAGTACATCCAATGTACCCATGAGTCTACATCTTATTCCATGCTCGAAGCATCCTATAAGATTAGAACACATATTAGTTTCAATCATATTAGAACACATATTACCGATCTCAAGCATCATGGTATTCAACCAACATGTGATCCTATTACAAGAAAATAAAATTTTTGAAAACCCCATAGGCATCAATTTTATGTTTCTTATGTGCCCTGCTACCTTACAACGGTCCATTAATAGGGATCCACTCATCAGACCTAGTCAGATCCACTGCCCTTGCATGCACCAAGTCCTAACTGACTTGAGTTGACCTAATGGTCAACAATGCATGACATGGGCTGAACTACCCTCATGAGTTCTGGCAAGCGGGTGTGACCCCGGGCCTAACTCATGTGTGTTCACTGGTTGTCTCAACCAGACATCGCTACACGCCTGTCTGCAGTCGACCTATAGCCACCTGTTGCTTGCGCACAGGTGCCATCTGGTCGACCCATCTAGGCTGTCAGACGGTCTGATCAGACTGGTTGGATCTTAACTAGTCTATGACTTCAACCCTAATAAGCCGTCTAAGGGTTTATAGCAGGCGCAAATGTAGATCTAGGTGATAGGCGCGCAAGATGTAATGAGTTTTAACAAATACATTCAACAAGCGCCAACATGAAACAATCATACATGCGCAAACAACTAAATCATGAAGTTTCGCATGTTAACATTAGATCTTTACATTAGCGCAAACAAGTTATATCAAACATGCGCCAACATCTAATGACTAGCATGTTCTCATGGTGATAGATCTACTATATTGGCGCAAACAAGGATCACTCAAAGCAATCATATGATTCATGCATAAACCATAGCTCTGATACCAATTGAAAGTCCCCTTCAAGGGGGAGCGCAAGGGGGTGAAACCCTAAATAGGGGGCGCATGAAATATTTCTAGGGTTTCAACTAGATCGATTGCATGAACATATATATGATCAACTTTGAAATTATTTCAAAGATCAAGTTAAGATCCTTTACCATAGCCATGATGAAGGAGGTGGCTTGGAAGAAGAGAACAAAGTTGATCTCCTCCAAATGGCGCGCACACAAGAAGACAATGGCTACTCCCTTCACACCTTTGTGCTAGCAAAAGCTTCAAGGGGTCTTGTCGTATGAAGGAGATGATCGAGATATCTTTGCTCGGCCCAATCCTTCTTCTTGTCGTCAACCAACTCTTCTCCACCCGAGAGTGCAAGCGGTCACACACCAAGAGCGAAGCATTGAGGCGTTTTGGTGTTTTTGCAAAGTCGCCTTGATGACTTTCCAAAAATGGAATGACATGAAGTAATGCTCTCAAAACCGACCAAAATGCTTAAGCATTGAACCAAGCGTTCACACATGTGAACCGGTTCAAGCTCAATCGATCCAATAGACTTTGGTCCAAAAAACCAAATCAAATCAGCCCAAGCCATTTGGTCTAGACCATAGTAAACCATAAGGTTCCAAATCTAACCGTACATCTCTTGATGCTCATGATCTCACCGATCTAGCATCAACTCTCTCGATCGAAGCTTACCGATCTCAAGCCCTAATCAATCAAACATGATCAGACCAGATCTCACTTACAATCAGAGTTTAAACTCCTTTAAACTGAACCCAAACAATTCAGTCCACACGATCTGACTTAAGTAAGCCATATCATCAAATTGTACGACCCTGAGGGTTTCCTTTAAATGTCGGTAACGATAACTTACGTTATCATGATCAGTGAGGGGTATCTAGCAACACATCACTGTCTCCCGATATAAAGGAAAGAGTCTTCCAAGACTACTCCCAAACCATAGCACAAGTGTGAATCCACTTCACTAGGCATACATGTTTCCTTTGCCCCTGGATGTTCTTATTGGACAAGCATGTCAAGCCTGTAACTCCAATATGATGAGCATGATTAGATCAGATGAACATAGTCACCTGGGTATGGCCATACACTTTCTCAATCATCTCATTCAGGGGGGCCCCTTTAGAACATCATACTCCTTAAACAAGGAGACGGCAATCCTATATCTATCACTAGTGTCCTAACCTGACTCATGATCATTATCCAAGATAGTCTATAACCATTATGTTTCAAATGATATTAAACTACCACAAAACAATGACAATCATCATTTAGAAACACAAGTGATCTCAAGTCAGAGGACATGTGCCACTTGTTGCAAACAAGGATTATTCACATTGTGACAAGCAATTGAATATCCTAGTAGGGTCTGTCCAGTACATCCAATGTACCCATGAGTCTACATCTTATTCTATGCTCGAAGCATCCTATAAGATTAGAATACATATTAGTCTCAATCATATCAAGGCTGTCTCATGTTTACCAAGATATCTCGACCAAGGACATAGAGCATGTCAGCTTAGCTGAACAGCTTTGAGACATTATTCAGAAGTACACTTATTGCAGCAGACAATGTAACAAACTGAATAACAACCATTGCCTTTATAAACATAAGAGTTTATACATGATACTGAAAGATCCCAAGGCCTCAAACATTAGCCTTAAGGGCATACCCCAACAATCTCCCACTTGCACTTAATCTAATGGTTGAGAAATCTCAAACCCATATTATTACAGTGCTTCTCATGCTTCTGCTGCGCCAGAGGCTTGGTAAGCGGGTCAGCCAGATTGTCATCTGTATGAACCTTGCAGATTTTGATCTCACCACGATCAATGATCTCCCGGATCAAGTGAAACCTTCTCTGTATGTGCTTGGACTTCTGGTGCGACCGTGGTTCCTTTGCCTGTGCGATTGCTCCAGTGTTATCATAGAAGATAACCAAAGGATCTGCACTCGAAGGAACAACACCAAGTTCCTGAACGAACTATATGTTAACCAAAGGATCTGCACTCGAAGGATCTGCACTTCTCACATTAATATATCTCTGCTATGGTTATTTTACTCAAGTGATTTATTGTCGTTAATCGCTTTTAGTATCGTGCTTTAAGATGTTTTGGAGTTTTATGCTATGGACTGAGAAGATGATATCATAGAACTTGGAACCCTAGAATTTATTGTAAGAACTCATCGCAAGAGATTGGTTGTGCTCTTATCTTTAGATGTTAGAAGTTTATTTCTTGTTATTGACATGACCTAGAATTTATTGTTGTCACAGACATGATAACGTGCTAGAGATAGACGTTAGATTGTTAGAAAGTCTTGAGTAAAACCTGTGAAACTAAGGCGCGAGAGTGCTTAGTTTTGCTTGAGATCTTGGTATTGAGAAGGGATGCACGAGAGTGATCCTTAATCTCCTTAACCGAAATTCACTTATATTTAGCATTGAATTGATCTTGTACGAGAGTGAGGATCATTCTTTGCAAACTAGTTGCGCGAGAGTGAGTTAGTTTGTTTGTTAAGTGAATTATATCTTAACTGTGACAGAGATAAATTGATGATTCTTTAATTCTATTTAGTTATGAATATCAAGTTGAATGAACCCCTAGTCTCGATTCTCTCATCCTGATCTGCTTCAATTATAGTTCGATTGCTTTTTACACAATTCTCGATTCGCTTAGCTAGTGAAAACTCAATTAGTCGGTACTTAACAACGAAGTCCCTGTGGTTCGATATCTTAATTATTACTTCGAGTATCCGTGCACTTGCAGACTACAACAGAAGGTCAATGTACAGATAGAGGATTTGCCCCTTCCTAAGGGAAGCATGATATCCATGGGGCCCCGCCTATGGTTCTATGACTGAAAGTGAATGGCCATACCCAGGTGAGAACCTGATTTAGTCATGACCATGTGATTGGGTTAAAACAAGGAGTGACTGATGACACCAAAATTTATAGTAAATTTCATGCCATTTTGTATATCTTTTTGTGTCATATTATTACTACTTTGCTTATTTTTATGCCTTTTTTATCAAATATTGCAAAATCTACTTCTATTTTGGTTTTTCATGATTTTTAGGTAAAAAGGCACGATTTTAAGGCATTTTCAAGCAAAATCAAACACATAGAAGAATTCCCATCATCAAGAGGAAATCACACATTAAATTTTAGAAGAATCAGAGCTTTAGAGCAAATTACGGCACCCCCATTATGGATGTTACGGTACCGTAATTTACCTGCACTCGCAGATCAAAATTACGATACTGCCGTAATTCTCGTGAGGTGCCGGATTTTGGGATTTTTCCAACCAGAGATTTCATGGCGATTACGGCACTGCCGTAAAGAAGATCACGGTACCGTAATTATAGATGATTTCCTACCCGAGAGATTTGAAGAAATATGGCACTGCCGTAATGATCTTTACGGGCCATATTTTGGTCCAGAAATTTACAGAAAAAATACGGCACGACCGTAATCAATTTCATGGGCCATAATTTGATGTAGAATTCACAGACTCAAAATTACGGCACTGCCGTAATCGTTTTTATGGCCGTAATTCTAACATGCAAACGCGATTTTTTTCGGGGCCGATTCTTGCGTGGACCATATCTTTTGATCCAGAAGTCCAAATTAAGATCTGAATGAAGTGGCAGACTCATCCTAAAGAGAAGAAGATGCACAAAGTTAAAATACCAATTTTTATCCAGTATTGAGGGAGCAATCGACAGAGAGGCACTTAGGGTTTGGCCTTGCGCCGAGAGGCATAGAGGGCACCTTAGGCTATGATTTTAACACATAAGCTTCGTTTGGAGGAGGAGACAACAGCCCAGAAGTTTCAGAGTAAGAGGAGTTGGATTGGAGGAGAAATCAATGAAAGAGCGGCGCCGGCACTGTTCACTCGCATAATTACGGCTGTAATTTCTATTACAGCCGTGTTGTAATGTTATTTATCCCTTCTTTTCATTTTCTGATCGTTCTAAACAATGGATTATTGTATTTCTCCATCCATGCTTGCTTAAACATCTTTGGGACTTGGGGTGTAATCCCTTCTGATTTCTTAATGATTAGATAACTTTTTACCTTCGTCAGAATAGTTTTATGATGATAATTTTATGTATGTGAATAATTGTACTTTGATTCTCCATAGATTGATGTTATTATTCATGATTTAGAGTTCTCGCAATAAGGACCGAAAGGTGACTTGCTTGAGAACTTGGAACCCTAGAATTGCATGTTAGGAACTCTCTTAGGTTAGTTCTTAATTATTTGATTTTAGTGATTTTATTGCCATGATGATAATTTGAATCTAGGGTTGAGTTATTGTATTAGACTTGATTTGATCTTGCACGAAAGTGAGGATCGAGTTGTCGGAAAACCTTAAGTAGAACTTGTGTTGATACTCGGATGCACGAAAGTGATCATTGAGATTCCACTCGAGACAATCAACTTAGAATTCGGATGCACGAAAGTGTGATGGAACCCCTAATCTAAGGGGGAAGAAACCCTAAACATGCGCATCTAGCATGCATAGCGGAAAGAGGGCTTCAAGTAGATCGCATATGAACTATATGTTAACTTAATTCAACTTAAGATTAAGTTTTGATCTTACCAATGCCATGGATTGGATGGCGGCTTGGAATGAGAGAGAGCAAGCGAGATCTCCTCCAAAGAATACACACACCAAGTGATGAAGGCTTCCAACTTGCGCAACTTTGTGCTAGCAAAATGCCAAGTTGTCCTTCTCGAGTGATAGGGATGAAGATGATGCTTTTTCCGGTTCTGCTCTTGTCGTCCACTCCAAGCTTCTCTCAAGTCTCGCCGAGCAAAAGCAAAACGCAAGGAGACAAGGGATGAATGAGCTCAAGCCGTTTTGGCGTTTCAAGGAGCCATGCGCTCAATGACTTTCCAAATTTGGAAACCCCATTAAGCCATGCGTTCTCCTCTTCAAGCAAACCGCCCAAAACGCTTATGGATCGAACCATGGGTTCACCCATGTAAACCGGTTCAATCCAAATTGGTCCAAACCAAAGCAATCGGTCTAGATCAACCAAACCCTAAGGTTTCCAATCCAACCGTTCATCTTATGATGCTCTTGATCTCACCGATCTAGCATCAATACTCTCGATCGAAGCTTACCGATCTCAAGCCCTAATCAATCAAACATGATCAAGCTAGATCTCACTTACAATCAGAGTCTATATCCCTTTAAACTGAACCCAAATAATTCAGTCCACACGATCTGACTCAAAGAAAGCCATATCACCAAATTGTGTGACCCTGAGGGTTTCCTTTAAACGTCGGTAACGATAACTTACGTTATCACGATCAGTGAGGGGTATCTAGCAACACATCACTGTCTCCCGATATAAAGGAAAGAGTCTTCCAAGACTCCACCCAAACCATAGCATAAGTGTGAATCAACTCACTTGGCATACATGATTCCTTTGCCACTGGATGTTCTTATTGGACAAGCATGTCAAGCCTGTAACTCCAATACGATGAGCATGATTAGATCAGATGAACATAGTCATCTGGGTATGGCCATACACTTCCTCAATCATCTCATATAGGGGGGCCCTCTAGAACATCACACTCCTTAAACAAGGAGACGGCAATCCTTTATCTATCACAAGTGCCCTAACCTGACTCAAGCTCACCATCCAAGATAGTCTATAATCATTATGTTTCAAATGATATTGAACTACCTCAAAACAATGACAATCATCATTTAGAAACACAAGTGATCTCAAGTCAAAGGACATGTGCCACTTAGTGCTTACAAGGATCATTCACATTGTGACAAGCAATGGAATATCCGAGTAGGGTCTGTCCAGTACATCCAATGTACTCATGAGTCTACATCTTATTCCATGCTCGAAGCATCCTATAAGATTAGCACTCATATTAGTCTCAATCATATCAAGGCTGTCTCATGTTCACCAAGATATCTCGACTAAGGACATAGAGCCTGTCAGCCTAGCTGAACAGCTTTGAGACATTATTCAGAAGTACACTTATTACAGCAGACAAGATAACAACCTGAATAATAACCATGCCTTTTATAAACTTAAGAGTTTATTACATGATACTTATACAATCCCAAGGCCTCAAACATTAGCCTTAAGGGCATACCCCAACAATCTCCCACTTGCACTTAATCTAATGGTTGAGAAATCTCAAACCCATATTATTACAGTGCTTCTCATGCTTCTGCTGCGCCAGAGGCTTGGTAAGTGGGTCTGCCAGATTGTCATCTGTATGAACCTTGCAAATCTTGATCTCGCCACGATCAATGATCTCCCGGATCAAGTGAAACCGTCTCTGTATGTGCTTGGACTTCTGGTGCGACCGCGGTTCCTTTGCTTGTGCGATGGCTCCAGTGTTATCACAGAAGATAACCAAAGGATCTGCACTTGAAGGAACGACACCAAGTTCTCTCACGAACTTACGAATCCACACTGCCTCCTTGGATGCTTCCGAGGCTGCAACATACTCGGCTTCTGTTGTGGAATCAGCAACAGTTGACTGTTTGAAACTTTTCCACACCACTGCTCCACCATTCAAGCTAAAAACATAGCCTGATTGCGATCGGAAATCATCCTGGTCCGACTGGAACGAAGCGCCAGTATATCCCTCTATACTGAGTTCTTCCTGACCACCATATATCAAGAACATATCTTTGGTCCTCCGCAGATATTTTAAAATGTTCTTGACCGCAATCCAGTGCGCCAAACCTGGATTACTTTGGAATCGACTGGTTACGCTTAACCCGTAAGCGACGTCTGGGCGAGTACACAATATCGCATACATAATGGATCCAATAGCCGAAGCATAAGGCGTATTGTCCATTTCATCTTTCTCAGTCTGTGTTTGTGGACACTGACTCTTCGAAAGATTCAGACCATGTCTGACTGGAAGATATCCACGTTTAGAATTCTCTAAATGGAATCTCTCCAGGACTTTATCGATGTAAGTACTCTGGCACAGCCCGAGAAGCCTCTTAGATCTATCCCGGTAGATCTTCACACCTAGTACATAGGCTGCTTCTCCTAAATCTTTCATCTGGAAACATTTTCCTAACCATGCCTTAACAGCATGCAGTTCAGGAATATCATTTCCAATGATTAAGATATCATCGACGTAGAGGATTAGGAATGTAATCACGCTCCCACTAAACCTCTTATATACACACGGGTCATCCTCGTTCTTGATGAAACCAAACTCAGAGATAGATTCATCAAAACGAATGTTCCAGCTTCTTGATGCTTGTTTCAGTCCATAAATGGACTTCTTTAACTTGCATATTTTATGACGATCTGATGGATTAGTGAAACCCTCAGGTTGTGTCATATACACATCCTCATCCAGATTTCCATTAAGGAAAGCTGTTTTCACATCCATCTGCCAGATCTCATAGTCGTAATATGCTGCTATCGCGAAAAGAATCCGAATAGACTTAAACATGGCTACAGGTGAGAAAGTTTCATCATAATCTAACCCGTAGATTTGTTTGAAACCTTTCGCAACTAGCCTGCCTTTATAGGTAACCACGTTACCATCCATGTCAATCTTCTTCTTGAAGATCCATTTACAGCCTATAGGGATTACTCCCGGAGGCGGATCAATCAAATCCCAGACTTGATTATCTGACATGGAGTCCATCTCGGCTCGCATAGCTTCAAGCCATCTAGCTGACTCCGGTCCACTGACCGCATCCGCATAAGTGAGGGGTTCATCATTATCAATGATGTAGACTCCGTCATAGCGCTCAGGCTGACGACGGATCCTACCCGATCTTCGCGGTTCCCGTGATATTTGAGCCTCAGGTTGCTCAATAACCTGATCTACCGGCTCAGGCTCATCCAACTGTGCTTGACTACTTTGTCCTTCCTCTGGATTCTCATCCAGCTTTATTTCTCTCCCACTAGCCTCTTGCAGAAGAAACTCCTTCTCAAGAAATATGGCCGTCCGAGCAACAAAAACCTTGTTCTCTTTGGGATCGTAGAAATAATAACCCTTAGTTTCCTTAGGGTAACCGACAAAGACACATTTCTCAGATCTGCTCTCTAGTTTCCCAGAGGCGAGCTTTTTGACATAAGCCTCGCAACCCCAGATCCTGATAAATGTCAAGCTAGGCTGTTTCCCATACCATAACTCATATGGCGTCTTTAAAACTGCCTTGGATGGCACTCGGTTTAGTACCTTTGCAGCTGTTTCCAGTGCAAAACCCCAAAAGGAATATGGAAGAGTAGCCTGACTCATCATAGAACGAACCATATCAAGTAACGTTCTATTTCTCCTCTCGGACACACCATTCCACTGCGGTGTTCCTGGCGGAGTGAGCTGTGAGATAATCCCACACTCCTTCAGATAGTCAGTAAACGTATGACTCAGGTATTCACCACCTCGATCAGAACGAAGTGCCTTGATATTTCGGCCTAACTGATTTTGTACTTCATTTTTGAACTCTTGTCAAAAGATTCACTTTTATGTCTCATTAAATAGACATATCCATACCTACTGAAATCATCAGTAAAGGTAATGAAGTACTGATAGCCACCTCTGGCATGTTTACTGAAAGGCCCACACACATCACTGTGTATAAGGTCAAGTAAACCTGAAGTCCTTTGACCTTTGTTAAGAAAAGGAGACTTCGTCATTTTACCCATCAAACAAGCTTTGCATGTATCAATCTCCTCATAGGAGAATGATCCCAGCAGTCCATGTTCATGCAACCGCTTAATGCGCTTCTCGTTTATATGGCCTAAACGACTATGCCATAGCAAGGTGCTGTCATCAGCATACTTGGCTTTCTTATTATCAATGTTTTGTATAGAATTTTCCATGTCCAACATGTATAACCCATTGTTAATTGAACCAGTTGCATACACAATATTATCATGAGATAAAACACACTTTGAAATCTTGCATTCAAAGGTAAATCCTTTCCTGACAAGAGCAGGAATAGAGATAATATTCTTGGTAATACTGGGTACAAAATAACAATTGTTCAATTCTAATACAATGCCAGATGGTAAAGAAATGAAATAGTCTCCTACAGCAACAGCAGCAACCCGTGCCCCGTTTCCAACTCGTAGGTCTACCTCATGCTGTCCCACCTGCCTTCTTCTCTTGAGTTCCTGCACATTTGAACAAATGTGAACTCCACATGCAGTGTCCAACACCCATGAAATAGAAGAAGAAGATAACATGACCTCAGTCACATATATACCTGAGCCAGAAGCGATGCTTCCCCTCTTATCTCCTTGGAGCGCTTTACAGTCCTTTTTCCAGTGACCCAGCTGGCCACAGTGGAAACACCTGTTGTCCTTCGACCGCTTGACCTTCTGTTTCAGGGCCTTGCTGTAATTCTTGACAGGGGCCTTGCCCTTCTTCCCCTTCTTCTTGTTCCTTGAAGGAACCATCAAGACAGAGGTTGAAGGCTTACCCTTCAGAGTTTCCTCAGTAGTCAAGAGCATATTCAACAGCTCTGCCGGCGTACAATCGATCTTGTTCATATTAAAATTAATAATGAACGCATCGAAAGAAGGCGGGAGAGACTGCAGAATAATATCCACAGCAAGCTCCTGGTTGATGGTATGCCCCAGTTTCTCCAGAGCCTCCTTGTGCCCAATCATCTTGAGCACGTGAGCTCCCACTGGGCTCCCCTCAGCCAGTTTGCTCTGAAAGAAGAGCTTCGTCAGATTATAGCGCTCAGTCCTCGCCTGTGCAGCATACAGCATCTTGAGGTTCGCTATAATTTCTATAGCCGACATATCCTCATGCTGACGCTGCAGCGGTGGCGTCATAGACGCTAGCATCAGGCAAGCGACATCAATGCTATCATTGACGTGCTTTTCGTAGGCATCCCGAACCGCCCTTGCGGCGTTCGGAGCGGGCTGCGGCGGTATCGCCGTCTCGAGGACATACAGTTTCCTCTCTGCCTTAAGAACAATCTTAAGGTGTCCGAACCAGTCAGAGAAGTTCGGCCCAGCAAACTTCTCCCTTTCCAGTAGGGATCGCACATTGAAGCTCATGGTGTTCGTTGCTGCAGGAATCTACAACAAGCAAGAACAGCAAGGTCAGTATCAATGTTTCAGAATCAATCCAGGACTTAAGAAAGATTCTTTTCTCACTATTTTGTCTGACTGAAAAATCCAGTAAACAGTCCGAAAGAGTAAACACTCTTTTAGTGAGATGGGATCCAGATTTCATACTTGGTCTCCGCGTCCCGCTCAGGCGAGATAAGATACACAGAGATGACAAGCACTAATTTCTGGTAGGCTGTCCCAGCCAATCGCCAACCCGTGCGATTCCCCTTCATCTTGGCAATCCAGCAGACTGTGCCAACTGAGTTGGTACAACACAGTCTGTGATCCCAGAGATGGCTGCCTCCATGTGCTACCATATGCGCCACATATGTAGTCTACATGGTCAAGCTGACCTGACCTATTCCCTGGACCACCACGTGCTATGCTGAGCAACGAGAGGGGATAAATCCCAACTCTGTAACACGCAGGTGAAATCCAGCACCGTCTGAAGATAGATGGACGTGCCCACTGAGTGGGTTCAACACGGCTCCAACGATAATCAGAAAGGTGAGGTTTCGCGTCAGAAGGCTTACGAGCTTGATATAATAGCGTTGGATTTTAACGGTCTTTTATCTTCTTACTATCAGGCATGCCTATGGCTATAGCAGAAGATAAATATAAACATGCAATTCTAATTATTAGCAATAAGTAGAAAGCATGATCTTATGTGGTAAAAGCCCATGAACCCTAGTAAGACCTTAATGTTACTTAAGTCTTCACTTGAGCTTCATTGCATCTCATCTGGTCCAACCCAGTGCCCTAGCGCCAAGAGCACCTCAGGTGCACCACCAGGTGAATGCCCCTCTTGGATGTGTGCCTATGTACTCTTGTCTAATCAAAGTACATTTGATCTATCTAGACAAGGTTGACTCGCAGGTCAACTACATTTCATAAATTAAAACAATGTGATTCGCAGATCACAAAAATTAACTTATAATTTACCAGGCACGCAGGCCCCAGCACAGCACACAATATGGGCAACCCACATAAGACTAAATAAACAAGCATATGGTTCAATCAACATGTGATCCAATCATCTTGAAATTAAAAGTTTTTGAAAACCCCATGGCATCAATTTTAATTTCCTTATGAGCCCTACAACCTTACAATGGTCCATTGATAGGGATCCACTCAACCATCTAGTTAGATCCATTGCCCTTGCATGCACCGAGTCCTAACTGACCCGAGTTGACCTAATGGTCAACCATGCATGCGCCAAGGGCTGAACTACCCTCATGAGTTTTGGCAAGCGGGTGTGACCCCGGGCCTAACTCAAGTGTGTTCAGTAGTGTCTCAACCAGACCTCGCTACACGCCCTAGATGCAGTCAACCTATAGCCACCTTGTGCTTGCGCATAGGTGCTATCAGGTTAACCCATCTGAGCTGTCAGATGGTCTGATCAGACTTGGATCTAACCTAGTGGTGACTTCAACCCCATCAACCCATCTAAGGGTATAATGTAGTGGCACCTTAGATCTAATCAAGCGCGCAAGATGTAAGTTTTAGAAAACTTTTAGAACGTGCGCAAATAAACAAACAACATGCTTGATAACCCTTAGATCTAAGGGGGTCCCCTTCAAGGGGGAGCGCATACTTTAGGGGGTCCCCTTCAAGGGGGGAGCGCAAACTACATGTCAACATATGATACAAGCGCAACCTTCATGCAACCATGATACAAGCGCAACCATCATGTAACCAAAGTAAGCGCAACCAACATGTAACCAAAGTAAGCGCAACCAACATGGATCACAAAATCGTAAAGCAATCACATAGATCATATGGAGAGCCTAGCTCTGATACCAATTGATGGAACCCCTAATCTAAGGGGGAAGAAACCCTAAACATGCGCATCTAGCATGCATAGCGGAAAGAGGGCTTCAAGTAGATCGCATATGAACTATATGTTAACTTAATTCAACTTAAGATTAAGTTTTGATCTTACCAATGCCATGGATTGGATGGCGGCTTGGAATGAGAGAGAGCAAGCGAGATCTCCTCCAAAGAATACACACACCAAGTGATGAAGGCTTCCAACTTGCGCAACTTTGTGCTAGCAAAATGCCAAGTTGTCCTTCTCGAGTGATAGGGATGAAGATGATGCTTTTTCCGGTTCTGCTCTTGTCGTCCACTCCAAGCTTCTCTCAAGTCTCGCCGAGCAAAAGCAAAACGCAAGGAGACAAGGGATGAATGAGCTCAAGCCGTTTTGGCGTTTCAAGGAGCCATGCGCTCAATGACTTTCCAAATTTGGAAACCCCATTAAGCCATGCGTTCTCCTCTTCAAGCAAACCGCCCAAAACGCTTATGGATCGAACCATGGGTTCACCCATGTAAACCGGTTCAATCCAAATTGGTCCAAACCAAAGCAATCGGTCTAGATCAACCAAACCCTAAGGTTTCCAATCCAACCGTTCATCTTATGATGCTCTTGATCTCACCGATCTAGCATCAATACTCTCGATCGAAGCTTACCGATCTCAAGCCCTAATCAATCAAACATGATCAAGCTAGATCTCACTTACAATCAGAGTCTATATCCCTTTAAACTGAACCCAAATAATTCAGTCCACACGATCTGACTCAAAGAAAGCCATATCACCAAATTGTGTGACCCTGAGGGTTTCCTTTAAACGTCGGTAACGATAACTTACGTTATCACGATCAGTGAGGGGTATCTAGCAACACATCACTGTCTCCCGATATAAAGGAAAGAGTCTTCCAAGACTCCACCCAAACCATAGCATAAGTGTGAATCAACTCACTTGGCATACATGATTCCTTTGCCACTGGATGTTCTTATTGGACAAGCATGTCAAGCCTGTAACTCCAATACGATGAGCATGATTAGATCAGATGAACATAGTCATCTGGGTATGGCCATACACTTCCTCAATCATCTCATATAGGGGGGCCCTCTAGAACATCACACTCCTTAAACAAGGAGACGGCAATCCTTTATCTATCACAAGTGCCCTAACCTGACTCAAGCTCACCATCCAAGATAGTCTATAATCATTATGTTTCAAATGATATTGAACTACCTCAAAACAATGACAATCATCATTTAGAAACACAAGTGATCTCAAGTCAAAGGACATGTGCCACTTAGTGCTTACAAGGATCATTCACATTGTGGCAAGCAATGGAATATCCGAGTAGGGTCTGTCCAGTACATCCAATGTACTCATGAGTCTACATCTTATTCCATGCTCGAAGCATCCTATAAGATTAGCACTCATATTAGTCTCAATCATATCAAGGCTGTCTCATGTTCACCAAGATATCTCGACTAAGGACATAGAGCCTGTCAGCCTAGCTGAACAGCTTTGAGACATTATTCAGAAGTACACTTATTACAGCAGACAAGATAACAACCTAAATAATAACCATGCCTTTTATAAACTTAAGAGTTTATTACATGATACTTATACAATCCCAAGGCCTCAAACATTAGCCTTAAGGGCATACCCCAACAAAGTGATCTATGAATTCTTTGATTGATGATTTATTTATCTTTAGCATTGGGATAAATCTTGCGCGAAAGTGAGGATTGGTCCCTGCATGATTGTCTGCACGAAAGTGAGATGATCTCTTTATGAAGTAAATTAAGTCTTTATCATAATAAAATTAGTCTGGCGACCTTTTCTTCATATCTAGTCATTGAAATTAAAGTGGATGAAACCCTAGCCCCAGTTTATCTCTTTGTTTATCTTTACATTCTTTCTATTATTTACTTGCATCATATTCGACTTGCTTAGCTAGTAAGAAAATAATTATTTGGTACTTAACAATAAGGTCTCTATGGGATCGATATTTTCTTTATTACTTCGAGTATCCGTGCACTTGCGGACACTACAAGTTTAGGGACAACAAGTTTCTGGAGCCGTGTCAGGGAGTGACAATAGCCCTGTGCGACAATACTTAGGTTTTGGTTGCGACACCTAAAGCATGTCTACCTACTTGTATTTATAAGTGTGTCCTTTCGGATCAGTGACACACTTGTCCAATTGGATATCAGCTTGGCAAAGAGACTGTAATGCATCTGTACCTAGTTGCGATGATGGGGATGTCAATGTTGATATCCATTGTGATAACTTGGGTAGAAGCGATGCACTACTAGGTGCCACTCACTCTTGTGGTTATCTTAGGTTTGCACTGCCAATGTCAAAAGAACCTATAGGGTCGCACATGTTGATACTCGAGTTCTCGTATTGATTGAGAAGCCTTATGATCGAGTTATTGGATAACTCAGATCTATTTGGGAAATTTCATCAGCGCCAGTGGACCTGATGAGATGGAAGAGAGTTATTGGAACCAAACTTCATTTTTGGCAGGTTGACCCAAAATTGACCATGATTGGTCACATTTGACATGGGTTGCATTGGATTGGATCCAATGCCTTAATCAACTTGTGCAATGAAGTTTGGGCTAGCTCATTACCAAGTGAGGCGCAATAACAAGTTGTCATGAAGAGATAATGGGCTAAAAGGGTATAATGGGGATGAAATCCAACCC
Organism: Costus lasius; assembly: GCA_027563935.2. NCBI lineage: Eukaryota > Viridiplantae > Streptophyta > Magnoliopsida > Zingiberales > Costaceae > Costus > Costus lasius. The sequence continues at coordinate 35,919,681 of CM050452.1, read as the reverse complement.
CATTGGCGCCAGGGGCATAATGGGGTGAGGTAGGTGCATGTTGCTCCATTAGGTAAGATATGGTGCCTCCCCCTTCATCCTTGGATGTCAACCTTGCCGCTATGGCAAGGGTTGGGGCGCATATGGCCTTAGAGACTTGTATGGTAAGTCCTAGGCGCATATGAAAGAGGACTAGGAGTTTAAGGAAATTCCTTGGTGTCTTTCCTTGCATCAAATCCTAGCCGCCCATTTCCCTTTACCCTAGCCGAATTCATCTTCATGTGTTACGCCTATATGTTCCCTCTTGCCGCCCTCTTGCATCTATCCATCATATCATATGCGAGAGTCTCTTCTATGTTGGCATGAGTAACTTCAAGGGAGAAAGCAAGGGACATTGGTGCATCTCTTCCATAGCTAGACGCAAGCTCTTCTCATCCTTCTCCTATTGGCGCAAGGAGCCCTTGTGCTTGGCGGCTTCCCTTCATTCATCCTTCTCTTGGCGCATCTTCCTTGAAGGTGGCGCAAGTATAGAAGAAGGTGACCTAAGGCTTGGATCTTCTTCCCGGGGCTAGCACCGGGCATGGAAGAAGAGAGCTCAAGGCATCCGTGTGTGTGAGACTGCAAAGGGCGCACGCTTGGGTGCCTACCTTGACATCAGCCTCTTCTTACTCTAGGTACTTTCTACCTCATCGTGTCGACCCCCTCGCAAGATGATCTTCAATGGGTTTTTGGGACCGACCTATTTTAGAGATATTCTTCCGCTGTTCAATTGTATTATTTGATGAAAAATTTATAAAATATCCCCGGGGTTTCCCAATAGTGGTATCAAAGTGACTTGCGAGCCTTGAACGATGTTTCTATGCTTTTCTCTATGCTCACATGCCTTATTTCAATTTTCGCAAATTGCATGTATATATGGCGCATGTTTTTGTTAAGAAAGAAAAATTGTAGGTTTCTTGTTCCTATCCTCTATTCTATTTCTTTTGGATTTCTGGATTATTTTTCTGATTGATTTAAGATCATAGGCGCATGTAGTTTTGTCAAGTAGGACGGGCATTGTGTCCTTTGGACTGGCCGAGTCTCTTGATCTGACAAAATTGCCACCCAATTGGTCTATGAAATCATCATGAAACTTAATCTCAAATAATAAAAGATTTGAGATAAGAAAATGAGGAAAAGAAACTTGTTTTATGATAAACTAAAAATTTCAGATTTTATGTTTTTCATGAGCATATAGAATTGCATAAACAAGTACCTTGTTTGTGCATGATGTTGTGATCATTAGTCAAGCCCCTTAGCATGCATGTGTTGTATTCTTGTGAGGCCTGCACACCGCCTTTCTTTTTCTTCTATTTTGTAAAATTTAAGATGAAGATAAGGGGGCGCATCCTACATGTTTCTTGGCACATGCTTGATGCTTGTACACCTTGCTTGGTGACGCAACAAACTTCAACATAGGTGGTGCATCCTTGTATAGGGTGCAAGTTAGGGTTTGGCCGAGCCTTGTGCTTGTGTGCTATCCCTCTTGTGTCTTGCAAGGTGGCGCACCTTGCTTGGAAGAAGTCCCATGGCATTGGCCGAACCATGGTGTGTGTGTTGTGTCCGCAAGTGTACGGTTACTCGAAGTAATAATTAAGATATCGAACCATAGAGACCTTGTTTGTCAAATACCAAATAAGCAATTTCTCACTAGCTAGGCAAAATGATTGTGAGGAAAGCGAACGATCGAAAAGTTCACGAAATGTCAGAGAGAAGGAATTGGGACTACGGGTTCATCAATCCTGATTTCTATGACTGGATATAAATAAATATTCATCAGTTTATTCTTAATATGATAAAGATATAGTTTGCCTTAATAAGAAATCATCTCGCTCTCATGCAGATGATTAACATAAAATAATTCTTGCTCTCACACAGATTTATTCTATGTTTAAGAAAAGCAAACCTTGACAAAGAGATTGAATCACTCTCGTGCATTCTATCTCGATATCAATATCTCGAATGAAACTAAGTATTCTCATACCTTAGTTTCACAAGTTTTACTTAAGGTTTTCTAACAATCAAACATCTATCTCTAGCATATTTTCATGTCTATATCATTAATGCATCCTAGAACAAAATATCAACATGTCAATAAACTTCTAAAATTTAGAATTAAAAACAAACATAATCTCTTATGATAAGTTCCTAATACTTGATTTTAGTGTTCCGAGTTTTATAAGTCACTTTTCAGTCCATATCATAAAACTCTAACTCATGCTGACAATATGAAACTAGAAAACATTAAAGGCAGTGATCACTTAAGTAAAATTATCATATCAAGAATATTCTGATGAAATAGAAATCATTCAATCATTAAGAAATCAAGATGATTACACCCCATGTCCCAAAGAGGTTTAAGCTAGCATGATCGAAGAATTACAATAAAACATCATTTAGAGTGATTAGAAATTGAAAGAGAAGAGTAAAAGTTACAAATCGGGGCTGTAATGAAAATTACAGCCCGTAATTTTGCTCCTGGATGCGATGAACAGTGGCAACGCCTTTGTTTTTGTTGATTTCTCCTTCGATTGATCTCCTTTTACTCTAAAACTTCTGTGGTATCTTCTCCTTCTTTAGGCGGAGCTTCACTTAAATTTCACGGCTGGAGGTGGTCTATACGCTGAACGGTGACGAACCCTAGGGTGACGGCGATTCTTTGAAATTCTTCGTGAACTCGTGATAAAAATTGGTCCTTTCATTTTTGGCTCGTTCTCCCCTTCATCCTGATCGTTCCCCTTTTTACGGATATTCAATTCGTGCCCTACAACTCGAGAAGTCGTCTCTTTAAGTTTCTAGCTAAAAAATCAGGCCACTGGGTCGTAATTACGGTACCATGAAATTCATTACGGTAGTGCCGTAATGTCTTTTGAAGTCTCGGTATGAAATTGTCTTGAAATTATGGTACAATAAAAAGTCTCACGGTAGTACCGTATTCTCTTCAAAAGTTACTGCATGAATTTGGACTTGAATTACGGTACCGTAAAATTATGACGGTAGTACCGTAATTTTCCAAAAAGTTTCTGCGGGAAGCGGCCATGAAAATCATTATGGTAGTGCCATGTTTGCAGATTACGGTTGTAAAATTCATTACGGCACTACCGTAATTTCGCTAGAAAACTCGATTTGATGTGGAAACTCCTCTTGATGATTAGAATCCTTGTACGTATTGAGATTGCTTAAAAACCCATCAGAATAATACCTTTTTACCTGAAATTAATCAAAAACCAGGAAAGGTGTAGATTCTGAAGTACTTGACAAATAAGGCATAAAAATAAGCAAAAGAGCATGATTATGACTCAAAAGTGCAATGGATTTAGCAAGAAATATGCTATGAAATTTAAAGTCATCAAAATACATAAGGCTCAAACGTTGCTTGTCCTCAAGCAAATAAAGAAATCAATATTGATTATGGAAAATAATCTTTCAGATGGTGAATAAATTTCTAAAATACAATTACTTATGAAAAATTCACATGAAATAACAACTTAAAATTTCAATTAAATATATCGTCCTCCGAATTCAATCCTTAAGATTCATGACTCAATCAAATAAAATTTCGCAATGTGCATAAATAGATCTTCAATCTCATGAGTTCACCTAGTTTAGTTTTGAGTCCATGATGTCTTTGTTTACAGGAATAGGAACCTCAAAATCTTTTTCCACTCAAATTTTTCTCTCTTCTTTTTATGTATCTTTGACATTTTCTAAAATGAATACCACCTTTCTTCTGGTGACAAATTTAGAATATATTGGTCACATAACCAACACAACAGAATGTTGGGGTATGCCCTTAAGGCTAATGTTTGAGGCCTTGGGATTCTTTCAGTATCATGTATAAACTCTTATGTTTATAAAGGCAATGGTTGTTATTCAGTTTGTTACATTGACTGCTGCAATAAGTGTGCTTCTGAATAATGTCTCAATGCAGTTCAGCTAGGCTGACATGCTCTATGTCCTTAGTCGAGATATCTTGGTGAACATGAGACAGCCTTGATATGATTGAGACTAATATGTGTTCTAATCTTGTAGGATGCTTCGAGCATGGAATAAGATGTAGACTCATGGGTACATTGGATGTACTGGACAGACCCTACTAGGATATTCAATTGCTTGTCACAATGTGAATAATCCTTGTTTGCAACAAGTGGCACATGTCCTCTGACTTGAGATCACTTGTGTTTCTAAATGATGATTGTCATTGTCTTGAGGTAGTTCAATATCATTTGAAACATAATGGTTATAGACTATCTTGGATAATGATCATGAGTCAGGTTAGGACACTAGTGATAGATATAGGATTGCCGTCTTCTTGTTTAAGGAGTGTGATATTCTAAAGGGGCCCCCCTGAATGAGATGATTGAGAAAGTGTGTGGCCATACCCAGGTGACTATGTTCATCTGATCTAATCATGCTCATCATATTGGAGTTACAGGCTTGACACGCTTGTCCAATAAGAACATCCAGTGGCAAAGGAAACATGTATGCCTTGTGAAGTGGATTCACACTAGTGCTGTGGTTTGGGTGTAGTCTTGGAAGACTCTTTCCTTTATATCGGGAGACAGTGATGTGTTGCTAGATACCCCTCACTGATCGTGATAACGTAAGTTATCATTACCGACATTTAAAGGAAACCCTCAGGGTCGCACAATTTGATGATATGGCTTACTTAAGTCAGATCGTGTGGACTGAATTGTTTTGGTTCAGGTTAAAGGAGTTTAGACTCTGATTGGAAGTGAGATCTGGTCTGATCATGTTTGATTGATTAGGGCTTGAGATCGGTTAGCTTCGATCGAGAGATCTGGTGCTTGATCAATGAGATCAAGAGCATCAAGTGATGTATGGTTAGATCTTGAACCCTTTTTGGTTTAATGAGATCTAGACCATGTCTTGGTTTTGGTTTGATTTGGTTGTTGAACCAAAGTCAATTGAACCGGTTCACTTATGTGAACGCATGGTTCAAATGATAGAGCGTTTTGATAAGTTTACTAAGTGTGAACGTGTGAAGACTTAAGACTTACCATATTTGGAAGCCTTAACGCCAAAACGCCTCAAGCCAAGAAAAACGCCACGAAATGCTTCAATGTTTTTGCTCTTGGGTTGCGCTCTCTTGAGTGTGGCTTGTCTCGATGAGGAGAAAAGAGGAGAAGGCATTCGGCAATCCAAGAATACATCAAATCTCCTTCACACGGTTAGGAGACTTGGATTTCCTTGCTAGCACAAGGAGAAACAAGGAGAAGCCATCTTCATCTTGTGTGCGCGCCATTTGGAGGAGATCAACTTTGTTCTCTTGATTCCAAGTCGCCACCCACGCTATGGCTATGGTATGATCTTACTTAGATCTATACAATATGTTAAGTTGATCATATGCTCTTACTTGCGATCCTATGAAACCCTTACATCCGCTGCAAAAGTTCTATATGCGCCACCTATAAGGGTTTTCGCTCCCCCTTGAAGGGGACTCTTCAATTGGTATCAGAGCTTTTTGGTTACGGTATGAAGCTTATGATTGCTTAATGTTTGGTGATCCATGTTTGAGTTGAATAGATCTAGGGTTATGATCATGCGAAAGGATTACATGCAAGTATGAAGTATGTTACTCTTAGGCGCATGTATTGGCGCATGTTAATGTTTTTGTTAAAAACTACATCACTTGCGCGCTCACTTAGATCTAAGCCCTTGCTATAAACCCTTAGACGGGTTAATGGGGGGTTGAAGTCATCTTCTAGGGAGGATCCAAATAGTCTGATCAGACCATCTGACAGCCTAGATGGGTCGACCAGATGGCACCTATGCGCAAGCATGAGGTGGCTATAGGTCGACTGCAGACAGGCGTGTAGCGAGGTCTGGTTGAGACGACCAGTGAGCACTCATGAGTTAGGCCCGGGGTCACACCCGCATGCCAGAACTCATGAAGGTTGTTCAGCCCTTTGCGCATGCATGGTTGACCATTAGGTCGACTCAAGTCAGTTAGGACTTGGTGCATGCAAGGGCAGTGGATCTGACTAGACATGATGAGTGGATCCCTATCAATGGACCGTTGTAAGGTAGTAGGGCAAATAAGACAAATAAAATTGATTCCAATGGGATTTTAAAAATTTTATTTTGTTGATGGATCACATGTTGATTGGATGCCATGTGCTTGTTTATTTTATCTTATGTGGGTTGCCCTTTTAATGTGTGCTGTGCTGGGGCCTGCGTGCCTGGATTAAAATTGTAAATTAATATTGATTGTGATCTGCGCATCACATTTGAATTAATTTATAAAATGTAATTGACCTGCGTGTCAATCTTGTGTAGATAGATTAAATTGTAATTTTAATCAGACAAGAGCACAGAGCACACATGGCATTGGCGCATGCAGCAGTGGCTTGACCAGGTGGGAGGTCTAGGGTTCGACCCTATGACAGGCGCATCTACCTGGTGGGCGCACCTGAGCTGCAGAGGGCGCTTGGGCCCTGGTCTGGGCCAGATGAGCTGCAAAAGACCCATGGAGAGCTCAAGTGAAGACTTAAGTTAAATTAAGGTCTTACTTAGGGTTAATGGGCTTTTACCACATAAGATCAGCATGCTTTCTACTTATCGTTTTTATAATTAGAAGTGCATGATTTATTTATCTTCTGCTATCACCATAGGGTTTGCATGATAGTTAAGAAGATAAAAGACCGTTAAAATCCAACGTTATAATATCAAGCACGTAAGCCTTCTGACGCGAAACCTCACTGTTCTGACTATCGTTGGGGCCGTGTTGTACCCACTCAGTGGGCACGCCCATCTATCTTCAGACGGTGTGTGATTACACCTGCGTGTTACAGGGAAGGGATTTATCGCTTCTCGTTGCTCAGCATAGCACGTGGTGGTCCAGGGAGTAGGTCAGGTCAGCTTGACCATGTAGGCTACATATGGGGCATATGATAGCTATATGGAGGCAGCCATCTGTGGGATCAGAGACTGTGTTGTACCAACTCAGTTGGCACAGTCTGCTGGATTGCCCAGATGAAGGGGAATCGCACGGGTTGGCGATTGGCAGGGACTGCCTACCAGAAATTAGTGCTTGTACTCTCTGTGCATCTTATCTCGCCTGAGCGGGACGCGGAGACCAAGTATGAAATCTGGATCCCATCTCACTAAAAGAGTGATTACTCTTTCGGACTGTTTTAATAGATTTTTCAGTCAAATAAAATAGTGAGAAAAGAATCTTTCTTAAGTCCTGGATTGATTCTAAACATTGATACTGACCTTGCTGTTCTTGCATTGTTGTAGATTCCTGCAGCAACGAACACCATGAGCTTCAATGTGCGATCCCTACTGGAAAGGGAGAAGTTTGCTGGGCCAAACTTCTCAGACTGGTACGGACACCTTAAGATTGTTCTTAAGGCAGAGAGGAAACTGTATGTCCTCGAGACGGCTGTACCGCCTCAACCCGCTCCGAACGCTGCAAGGGCGGTTCGGGATGTCTATGAAAAGCATGTCAATGATGGCATTGATGTTGCTTGCCTGATGCTAGCGTCTATGACGCCACAGCTGCAGCGTCAGCATGAGGATATGTTTGCTATAGAAATTATAGCAAACCTCAAGACGCTGTATGCTGCACAGGCGAGGACTGAACGCTATAATTTGACCAAGCTTTTCTTTCAGAGCAAACTGGCTGAAGGGAGTCCAGTGGGAGCTCATGTGCTCAAGATGATTGGGCACAAAGAGGCTCTAGAGAAACTGGGGCATACCATCAATCAGGAGCTTGCTGTAGACATTATTCTGCAGTCCCTCCCGGCCTCTTTCGATCCGTTCATTATTAATTTTAATATGAACAAGATCGACTGTACTCCGGCAGAGTTGCTGAATATGCTCTTGACTACAGAGGAAACTCTAAAGGGAAAGCCTTCAACCTCTGTCTTGATGTTCCCTTCTAGGAACAAGAAGAAGGGGAAGAAGGGCAAAGCCCCTGTCAAGAACTACAGCAAGGCTCTGAAACAAAAGGTGAAGCGGTCGAAGGACAACAGATGTTTCCACTGTGGCCAGCTGGGTCACTGGAAAAAGGACTGTAAAGCGCTCCAAGGAGAAAAGAAGGGAAGCATCGCTTCTGGCTCAGGTATATTTGTGACTGAGGTCATGATATCTTCTTCTTCTATTTCATGGGTGTTGGACACTGCATGTGGAGTTCACATTTGTTCAAATGTATAGGAACTCAAGAGAAGAAGACAGGTGGGACAGCATGAGGTGGACCTACGAGTTGGAAACGGGGCACGGGTTGCTGCTGTTGCTGTAGGGGTTTATTACATCTCATTACCATCTGGACGTGTATTAGAACTGGACAATTGTTATTTTGTTCCGAGTATTACGAAAAATATTATCTCTATTCCTGCTCTTGTCAGGAAAGGATTTTCCTTTGAATGCAATATTTCAAAGTGTATTCTTTGTTATGATAATATTGTTTATGCTACTGGATCAATTAACAATGGGTTATTCATGTTAGACATGGAATGTTCTATACAAAATATTGATAATAAGAAAGCCAAGTATGCTGATGACAGCACCTTGCTATGGCACAGTCGTTTAGGCCATATTAACAAGAAGCGCATTAAGCGGTTGCATGATCATGGACTGCTGGGATCATTCTCCTATGAGGAGATTGATACATGCAAAGCTTGTTTATTGGGTAAAATGACGAAGTCTCCTTTTCCTAACAAAGGTCAAAGGGCTTCAGGTTTACTTGACCTTATACACAGTGATGTGTGTGGGCCATTTAGTAAACATGCCAGAGGTGGCTATTCATACTTCATTACCTTTACTGATGATTTCAGTAGATATGGGTATGTCTATCTAATGAGACATAAGAGTGAATCTTTTGACAAGTTCAAAGAGTTCAAAAATGAAGTACAGAATCAGCTAGGCCGAAATATCAAGGCACTTCGTTCTGATCGAGGTGGAGAATACCTAAGTCGAGAGTTCACTGACTATCTGAAGGAGTGTGGGATTATCTCACAGCTCACTCCGCCAGGAACACCGCAATGGAATGGTGTGTCCGAGAGGAGAAATAGAACATTACTTGATATGGTTCGTTCTATGATGAGTCAGGCTACTCTACCTTACTCCTTTTGGGGATTTGCGCTGGAAACAGCTGCAAAGGTACTAAACCGAGTGCCATCCAAGGCAGTTTCAAAGACTCCATATGAGTTATGGTATGGGAAACAGCCGAGCTTGACATTTATAAAGATCTGGGGTTGCGAGGCTTATGTCAAAAAGCTCGCCTCTGGGAAACTAGAGAGCAGATCTGAGAAATGCATCTTTGTCGATTACCCTAAGGAAACTAAGGGTTATTATTTCTACGATCCCAAAGAGAACAAGGTATTTGTTGCTCGGACGGCCATTTTTCTTGAGAAGGAATTTCTTCTGCAAGAGGCCAGTGGGAGAGAAATAAAACTGGATGAGAATCCAGAGGAAGGACAAAGTAGTCAAGCACAGTTGGATGAGCCTGAGTCAGTTGAGCAGGTTACTGAACAACCTGAGGCTCAGATATCACGGGAACCGCGAAGATCGGGAAGGATCCGTCGACAGCCTGAGCGCTATCACGGAGTCTACATCGTTGATAATGATGAACCCCTCACTTATGCGGATGCGGTCAGTGGACCGGAGTCAGCTAGATGGCTTGAAGCTATGCGAGCCGAGATGGACTCCATGTCAGATAACCAAGTCTGGGATTTGGTTGATCCGCCTCCGGGAGTAATCCCTATAGGCTGTAAATGGATCTTCAAGAAGAAGATTGACATGGATGGTAACGTGGTTACCTATAAAGGCAGGCTAGTTGCGAAAGGTTTCAAACAAATCTACGGGATAGATTATGATGAAACTTTCTCTCCTGTAGCTATGTTCAAGTCCATTCGGATTCTTTTCGCGATAGCAGCATATTACGATTATGAGATCTGGCAAATGGATGTGAAGACCGCTTTCCTTAATGGAAAACTGGATGAGGATGTGTATATGACACAACCTGAAGGATTCACTAACCCATCAGATCGTCATAAAATATGCAAGTTAAAGAAGTCTATTTATGGACTTAAGCAAGCATCTAGAAGCTGGAATATTCGTTTTGATGAATCAATCTGTGAGTTTGGTTTCATCAAGAACGAAGATGACCCGTGTGTATATAAGAGGTTTAGTGGGAGCGTGATTACTTTCCTAGTCCTCTACGTCGATGATATCTTAATCATTGGAAACGATATTCCTGAACTGCATGCTGTTAAAGCGTGGTTAAGAAAATGTTTCCAGATGAAAGATTTAGGAGAAGCAGCCTATGTATTAGGTGTGAAGATCTACAGAGATAGATCTAAGAGGCTTCTCGGGCTGTGCCAGTGTACTTACATCGATAAAGTCCTGGAGAGATTCCATTTAGAGAATTCTAAAAGAGGATATCTTCCAGTCAGACATGGTCTGAATCTTTCAAAGAGTCAGTGTCCACAAACACAGACTGAGAAAGATGAAATGGACAATACGCCTTATGCTTCGGCTATTGGGTCCATTATGTATGCGATGTTATGTACTCGCCCTGACGTCGCTTACGGGTTAAGCGTGACCAGTCGATTCCAAAGTAATCCAGGTTAGGCACACTGGATTGCGGTCAAGAACATTTTGAAATATCTACAGAGGACCAAAGATATGTTCTTGATATATGGTGGTCAGGAAGAACTCAATATTGAAGGATATACTGACGCTTCGTTCCAGTCGGACCAGGATGATTTCCGATCGCAATCAGGCTATGTTTTTAGCTTGAATAGTGGAGCAGTGGTATGGAAAATTTTCAAACAGTCTATCGTTGCTGATTCCACAATAGAAGCCGAGTATGTTGCAGCCTCGGAAGCATCCAAGGAGGCAGTGTGGATTCGTAAGTTCATTCAGGAACTTGGTGTTGTTCCTTCGAGTGCAGATCCTTTGGTTATCGTCTGTGATAACACTGGAGCAATCGCATAAGCAAAGGAACCACGGTCGCACCAGAAGTCCAAGCACATACAGAGACGGTTTCACTTGATCCGGGAGATCATTGATCGTGGCGAGATCAAAATCTGCAAGGTTCATACAGATGACAATCTGGCTGACCCGCTTACCAAGCCTCTAGCACAGCAGAAGCATGAGAAGCACTGTAATAATATGGGTTTGAGATTTCTCAACCATTAGATTAAGTGCAAGTGGGAGATTGTTGGGGTATGCCCTTAAGGCTAATGTTTGAGGCCTTGGGATTCTTTCAGTATCATGTATAAACTCTTATGTTTATAAAGGCAATGGTTGTTATTCAGTTTGTTACATTGACTGCTGCAATAAGTGTGCTTCTGAATAATGTCTCAATGCAGTTCAGCTAGGCTGACATGCTCTATGTCCTTAGTCGAGATATCTTGGTGAACATGAGACAGCCTTGATATGATTGAGACTAATATGTGTTCTAATCTTGTAGGATGCTTCGAGCATGGAATAAGATGTAGACTCATGGGTACATTGGATGTACTGGACAGACCCTACTAGGATATTCAATTGCTTGTCACAATGTGAATAATCCTTGTTTGCAACAAGTGGCACATGTCCTCTAACTTGAGATCACTTGTGTTTCTAAATGATGATTGTCATTGTCTTGAGGTAGTTCAATATCATTTGAAACATAATGGTTATAGACTATCTTGGATAATGATCATGAGTCAGGTTAGGACACCAGTGATAGATATAGGATTGCCGTCTTCTTGTTTAAGGAGTGTGATGTTCTAAAGGGGCCCCCCTGAATGAGATGATTGAGAAAGTGTGTGGCCATACCCAGGTGACTATGTTCATCTGATCTAATCATGCTCATCATATTGGAGTTACAGGCTTGACACGCTTGTCCAATAAGAACATCCAGTGGCAAAGGAAACATGTATGCCTTGTGAAGTGGATTCACACTAGTGCTGTGGTTTGGGTGTAGTCTTGGAAGACTCTTTCCTTTATATCGGGAGACAGTGATGTGTTGCTAGATACCCCTCACTGATCGTGATAACGTAAGTTATCGTTACAGACATTTAAAGGAAACCCTCAGGGTCGCACAATTTGATGATATGGCTTACTTAAGTCAGATCGTGTGGACTGAATTGTTTTGGTTCAGGTTAAAGGAGTTTAGACTCTGATTGGAAGTGAGATCTGGTCTGATCATGTTTGATTGATTAGGGCTTGAGATTGGTAAGCTTCGATCGAGAGATCTGGTGCTTGATCAATGAGATCAAGAGCATCAAGTGATGTATGGTTAGATCTTGAACCCTTTTTGGTTTAATGAGATCTAGACCATGTCTTGGTTTTGGTTTGATTTGGTTGTTGAACCAAAGTCAATTGAACCGGTTCACTTATGTGAACGCATGGTTCAAATGATAGAGCGTTTTGATAAGTTCACTAAGCGTGAACGTGTGAAGACTTAAGACTTACCATATTTGGAAGCCTTAACGCCAAAACGCCTCAAGCCAAGAAAAACGCCACGAAATGCTTCAATGTTTTTGCTCTTGGGTTGCGCTCTCTTGAGTGTGGCTTGTCTCGACGAGGAGAAAAGAGGAGAAGGAATTCGGCAATCCAAGAATACATCAAATCTCCTTCACACGGTTAGGAGACTTGGATTTCCTTGCTAGCACAAGGAGAAACAAGGAGAAGCCATCTTCATCTTGTGTGCGCGCCATTTGGAGGAGATCAACTTTGTTCTCTTGATTCCAAGTCGCCACCCACACTATGGCTATGGTATGATCTTACTTAGATCTATACAATATGTTAAGTTGATCATATGCTCTTACTTGCGATCCTATGAAACCCTTACATCCGCTGCAAAAGTTCTATATGCGCCACCTATAAGGGTTTTCGCTCCCCCTTGAAGGGGACTCTTCACAGAACTCGTATCTCTTTAAATGGAAAAAATTCCTTTTGAGATAGCGGAGTTAATGTCAAAGAATCTCTCTCATGGCAAGCACCGACATAGATACATACTTTTTAATTGAACTTCAACTCTTGTCTTTTGTACCATTGCAAATACAATGCCAAGAATAGGAATTATTCTTTTTAGACTTCAACCCATGTCTTTAGGTCCCACTGCCAATTTTACGCAGTGCCAAATAGGGGAGTCACTTTCCTTTTTGGATTTCAGATTCTTTTTTCCCAACAAATAACAAGATGGACTTTAAGGATCTATTAGGTTTAATCAATCGATATCAATCCAAACATCAAACAACATATGCTCGTTTTATTTAAAGGAGTTATTTCTCTTTCAAATTTCATTCATCAAACAATATATTGATGACACCAAAATTCATAGTATATTTTATGTCATATCATGTGTCTTTTTGTCTCATAATTATGTGTTGGGTCCCCTTCAAGGGGGAGCGCAAACCCTAAGCATGCATAATCTAAGAACTAGCATGAGCGGAATTAGGGTTTCAATAGATCGCATGAAGTATATCTATGTGATCAACTTTGTTTGCTTATCAAGATCAAGAGAAGATCTAGAAGATCTCACCATGGCCATGATTTGGACGGCGCCTTGGAAGCAAGAGGGCGAAAAGGCTCTCCTCCAAAGAAGACACACACAAGGGATGAAGACTTACTCCTTGCGCAACTCTTGTGCTAGCAACAATTGCCAAGATGTCCTTTGTGTTGAGGAGATGAGATGATAGCTCCTTCTTGGCCGAAAAGCTCTTCTTTCTCGTCAACCACACTCTTACTCCAAAGAGCAAAAACGGCGACAAGACAAGAGAGACAAGCGTTTTGGGCGTTATGGCGTTACAAGACTTCCCTATTTGGAAAGTCATCAAGACATGCGCTTATGTCTTGAGAACCAAATCAAAACGCCAATTCAATTCGAACCATGTGTTCACATATGTGAACCGGTTCAATTGAATTCGGTCCAATCTCATTTGGTTTAAGAACCAAATTGAACCAAGCCAAGCCATGGTCTAAATCTCATATGAACCATGAAGGTTCAAGATCTAACCACACATCTCATGATGCTCTTGATCTCACCGATCTAGCATCAACACTCTCGATCGAAGCTTACCGATCTCAAGCCCTAATCAATCAAACATGATCAGACCAGATCTCACTTACAATCAGAGTTTAAACTCCCTTAAACTGAATCAAAACAATCCAGTCCACACGATCTGACTCAAGTAAGCCATATCACCAAATTGTGCGACCCTGAGGGTTTCCTTTAAATGTCGGTAACGATAACTCACGTTATCACAATCAGTGAGGGGTATCTAGCAACACATCACTGTCTCCCGATATAAAGGAAAGAGTCTTCCAAGACTACACCCAAATCACAGCACAAGTGTGAATCCACTTCACAAGGCATACATGTTTCCTTTGCCACTGGATGTTCTTATTGGACAAGCATGTCAAGCCTGTAACTCCAATACGATGAGCATGATTAGATCAGATGATCACAGTCATCTGGGTATGGCCATACACTTTCTCAATCATCTCATATAGGGGGGGGCCCCTTTTAGAACATCACACTCCTTTGAACAAGGAGACGGCAATCCTATATCTATCACTAGTGCCCTAACCTGACTCATGATCATTATCCAAGACAGTCTATAATCATTATGTTTCAAATGATATTGAACTACCTCAAAACAATGACAATCATCATTTAGAAACACAAGTGATCTCAAGTCAGAGGACATGTGCCACTTGGTGCTTACAAGGATCATTCACATTGTGACAAGCAATGGAATATCCTAGTAGGGTCAGTCCAGTACATCCAATGTACCCATGAGTCTACATCTTATTCCATGCTCGAAGCATCCTATAAGATTAGAACACATATTAGTCTCAATCATATCAAGGCTGTCTCATGTTCACCAAGATATCTCGACTAAGGACATATGCATGTCAGCCTAGCTGAACTGCGTTGAGACATTATTCAGAAGAACACACATTGCAGCAGATGATGTAACAATCTGAATAATAACCATTGCCTTTTATAAACATGATAGTTTATACAAATGATATTGTTACAATCCCAAGGCCTCAAACATTAGCCTTAAGGGCATACCCCAACATTATGCTCTTTTGCTTGTTTTTAAACCTTAATTGTCAAATGTTGCAGAATCTATATCACTTCTTGTTTTTGATCATTTTTAGGTTAAAAGTGCCATATTTTGATGGATTTTGGAAGGTTTGAGCACACCAATGGATTCCAGACATCGAAACGAAGCTACCCATCAATTTTCATGAAATTCGGAGCTAAATTGCAAAAATACGGCACTACCGTATTTTCTGGACAAACTCTCACGGTACTGTATTTCTCAGCAGAAGACTTGGGTGAAATATGGCACTACCGTATGAAACTACACGGTACTGTATTATTCAGCATTTTAGACCAGAAAAGTTTGACACGAATACGACACTGCCGTATGAAACTACACGGTACCGTATTTTGCAACAATTTCAACCAGAAAGTTTCAGCGAGAATACGGCACTGCTGTATATTCAGGCGACATTGTCGTGGTCACGTATTTTCTACCTAGAACTTACAGAAGGAAAATACGGCACTGCCGTAATCCGAACACGGTATCATATTTTTAAACCATATTCGTGACTTTTTCGGGCTGATTCTTGCGCGGGCCATAACTTTTGATCTAGAAGTCCAAATTGAGATCTGAAAGAAGTGGCGAACTTGTCCTTAAGAGGGGAAGACGCACGAAGTGGAAGGAGGAATTTTTATCTAGTATTTTGAGATAAATTGACAGAGACGAGGTTAGGGTTTGTCCACGTGCCGAGAGGCGTAGAGGACATCTCAGGCCATGATTTTCACTCAGAAGCTTTGCCTAGAGGAGAGGAGGATACCCCAAAAGTTTCAGATCAAAAAGAGATCAATCAGAAGAGAAATCAATGAAATTGGTGGTGACAGCACTGTTCATCGAGTTCTGCTGCAATTACGGTGCTGTAATTTCGATTACAGCACCGTGTTCTGTAACTTCTTCCCTTCTTCTTCAATTTCTGACTTTTGAAACTATGATTTATTGTAATCTTTCCTCCATGCTAGTTTAGATCTTTTTATCGGACATGGGGTGTAATCCCCTTGGTTTGTTAATGACTAGAGAACATCGATTTTTGTCAAGTTTAATTTTAGCATGATAATTTTACTTATGTGATGACTTGTCTTTAATTCTCTTTAGTTTCATATTATCCGCATGTTTTAGAATTTTGCGAAATAGACTGAGAGGTTGATTGTGAAATTCAGAACCTTAAACATCATTGAGTTTGGAACTTATCGTAAGAGATTAGGTTTGTTCTTCGAATTTTGATTTTTAGTGAATTTATTGCCATGTTAATAATTTGAATCTAGGGTTGAGTTATTGTGTTAGACTTCATTTGATCTTGCATGAGAGTGAGGATCGAGTCATCGGAAAACCATAAGTAAAACCTGTGTTGAGTTTCAGGATGCACGAGAGTGATCCTTGAGATTCCACTTGAGATGATTGACTTAGAACTCGGATGCACGAGAGTGATCCTTGAGTTCTTTGTTCAATGATTTACTTATTTTCAGCATTGGATAGATTTTGCATGAGAGTGAGGATTGGTCCTTTATATGATTGTCTGTGCGAGAGCGAGATGACACAAGGATGTGTTAGAGATATACCTCTTTTGCTTGCTTAGTCGTTGAAGCCATGTTGAAGGCGCCCAAGTGTTCGCCCTCTACAAGTATCCACGCGTCGACCGTCTCAACGTTGCTCCCTTCCATGCCCGGTGCTAGCCTCGGGAAGAGAATATCACCTCTTGGAATCTCCTTCCTCTCCCTCCTTTCTTCTTCACGCCTAGAACTTTCCTCCAAGGAAACTCTCGGCCAAAGAGGAGAAGGAAAAGGATGGTGGCGCTCCTTCCTTTGCTCTTCACGCCAACAAGTTTCCTCCATGGAAACTCTCGGCTAACAAGGAAGAAGAGATGGTGGCGCTCTCCTTTGCTCTTCACGCTAACTAGTTTCCTCCAAGGAAACTTTCGGCCAAGAAGAAGATGAAGGAACTTCATGCCAAGAAGTTTCCTCTAAGGAAACTTTCGGCCAAAGGGTGAAGGAAGATGGTGACACTTCAAGGAAGATGGTGGCTAGGGATAGAGAGCATGTGCAACTCCAAGTTGCCTTGCTCTTCCTTGCTCTCGGCTCGAGTAGATATCTCATTTGTTTTGAGAGGGGCGCATACCCCTCCTTTTATAGCCATGAAGCCCAAACCGCCTCCACTCTTCCTTTCAAATTTATGGCTCAAATTCCTCCAAGGAATTAACCCATTCAATTTCAGCCACATATTTGAATTGGCGCATCATGAGGCCAATTTGAGTTCGATTAGGACTTACCATATTAGTCCTCACATCCAAGCATGTTTCCAATTAAGGAAACAAATTCAAATTAGGATTCAAATTTCTCCAATGGGCACAAATTCCACAAGTGGAATTATATCATGCGCCATGTATGAATCCAACCCCTATTAGGATTCCAATTTGCCATAAATAGATTTAATCCACAATCCCATATTGGATTTGAATGTCAATGCTATTTATGCCCTTGAATTAAATCCTTATTGGACTAGGATTTGCGCCCAACCCAATGGGCCTCATCCAAAGCCAATTCCTATTAGGATTTGAATCCTAGTTGGATCTGAAAGGTCCCCAAAACAGGGGGGGAAGAAACCCTAATAGGCGCATAACAAGGATCATACATGCGGAAGCTAGGGTTTCATAGAAAATCGATATGCATGTCATATAATCAACTCTTAAGGCTTGTATAGAGCGAAAGGGATTCATACCATTGCCATTGCAAGGATGGCGACTTGGAAGCAAAGATGCGAGTGCTTCTTCTCCAAAGGCACCGCACACAAGATGAGAGAAGCTTTCTTCTTGTCGCTCCTTGTGCTAGCAAGGATCTCTAAGTGTCCTAATCGCTTGAAGGGATGAGATCTCCTTTTTCCTTGGCTTGTCCGAATGCTCTCCAAGGCGTGAAGAAACACACACACGAGAGAGGGGGCGTCGAGAAGAGGCAAGCGTTTAGGCGTTGAGAGGAAGTGGCGTTAATGACTTTCCAAAAATAGAAAGTCATGAAGCCATGCGCCCATGATCTCAAAACCGACCAAAACGCCTTCAAGCTTCGAACCAAGCGTTCACACATGTGAACCGGTTCAAGCCAATTCGATCCATTTCAATTTGGTTCAAAGACCAAATCAAATCAGCCCAAGCCATGGTCTAGATCTTACTGAACCAAATGGTTCAAGATCTAACCGTTCATCTCTTGATGCTCTTGATCTCACCGATCTAGCATCAATTCTCTCGATCGAAGCTTACCGATCTCAAGCCCTAATCAATCAAACATGATCAGACCAGATCTCACTTACAATCAAAGATTAAATCCCTTTAAACTGAATCAAAACAATTCAGTCCACACGATCTGACTCAAGTAAGCCATATCATCAAATTGTGCGACCCTAAGGGTTTCCTTTAAATGTCGGTAACGATAACTTACGTTATCACGATCAGTGAGGGGTATCTAGCAACACATCACTGTCTCCCGATATAAAGGAAAGAGTCTTCCAAGACTACACCCAAACTACAGCACAAGTGTGAATCCACTTCACTAGGCATACATGTTTCCTTTGCCACTGGATGTTCTTATTGGACAAGCGTGTCAAGCCTGTGATTCCAATATGATGAGAATGATTAGATCAGATGATCATAGTCATCTGGGTATGGCCATACACTTCCTCAATCATCTCATACAGGGGGCCCCTATAGAACATCACACTCCTTCCAAGGAGACGGCAATCCTATATCTATCACTAGCGCCCTAACATGACTCATGCTCATTATCCAAGATAGTCTATAACCATTATGTTTCAAATGATATTGAACTACCTCAAAACAATGCCAATCATCATTTAGAAACACAAGTGATCTCAAGTTAGAGGAAATATGCCACTTGTTTGCATATAAGGATTATTCACATTGTGACAAGCAATTGAATATCCTAAGTAGGGTCTGTCCAGTACATCCAATGTACCCATGAGTCTACATCTTATTCCATGCTCGAAGCATCCTATAAGATTAGAACACATATTAGTCTCAATCATATCAAGGCTGTCTCATGTTCACCAAGATATCTCGACTAAGGACAAAATTGCATGTCAGCCAAGCTGAACAGCATTGAGACATTATTCAGAAGTATACATATTGCAGCAGATAATGTAACAACCTGAATAACAACCATTGCCTTTATAAACATTGAGTTTATACATGATACTGATATAATCCCAAGGCCTCAAACATTAGCCTTAAGGGCATACCCCAACAGGATCATGACTTGCGCCCAAGATAATGGGCCTTGTCTAGATCTAACTCCTCTTAGGATTTGAATCCTAATTAGATTAGGATTCCAACTCCTAATTGGATTAGGATTCTAATTCCTAATTGGATCCTTGTTGGATTAGGAATCTAACTCCTAATTGGATTATGACATGCGCCCAACCATTATGGGCCTCATCCAATCCAAATTTGAATCCTTATTGAGCTTAGGAGTCCAACTCCTAAAATTAGATTCAACCATGAATCTGCCTTGGACATGAACTCAAATACATATATTCCAAGATATCCAAATCATAAAACAATGTCAAGAGTCTATTGCGTGTGACCCCGTAGGATCCAAATGACGATGGCAATGATGACAGAACATCATAAGTAGTGAGGGGTATCTAGCAACACATCACTACTACCCATGTCTTTGGACTAAAGTCATATGGCAACAACTCCCTAACAAGCAACGAGGATTCCCATGCATTATAGATCCCTTTGCCTAAACCGATATCCTGCCATTGGATTAGTCTCAAGTTTATTCATCCAATGCATTGGTCATGACTCAACTAGTGTGGCCACACATTCCTGTCATGCACCATTAAGGAGGGGCGCCCCTAGAGTGGATATCATGCTTCCTCCGAAGGAAGGGGCAAATCCTACTATTGGTCATCCATGTCCCTACATGACTTATGACATGCCCAATGACAGCCGTTTTAATCTCCCAATTATGGAGAGATGTAAGACTGTATCAAAGCACATCCATCATCAAATCTAGACATGAATACCTCAAGTCTAAGGATCAATGCAAACCTCTTGCATGTGAGATTGACTTGTTGACTAGACAAGTCAATCCTCATGGTGGATCACTCCAATGCATCCAATGCACCCGTATGTCTGCGTTACTGTGTCCCGCACCTAACCAGCCCATACACCAGTCTCACATGTACCAAAGATGTCTCATATCTACTAAGGTACCTTGACCGGGGATAGCTTATAAGAATGGATCCAACCAAACTCCTGGGACATTATTTATGCAACTTAATACATCAACGCAGGTAGAGAAGTCTGCATAATAACGACCATGCCTTTATAAAGAATAGAAATTCTATCAAAGTACATTCAAACAATGCCTGACCATGTCCATACATTGGTCTGCAGGGCATATACACCAACAATCTCCCACTTGCACTAAGACCAAGGGCAATTGATGTTTAATCAGTCCCTATGTCTCTAGTATGACTTATTTAGCTTCCTCTACGCCAGAGGCTACGTCAGTGGGTTTTTCTAGATTGCTATCTGTGTTTATTTTAACAAATTTGAATCATCATCTTTATCCATGATCTCCAAGATCAGATGATATTGCTGCAGTAGATACTTGAGTGCTAAGTTCCATGCTATGGCCCCAATAAGATGTATATTGGACCATCGAGCACCAGGAACTATATCAAGTTCAAGTGAATGAAGCTGCTTCCTTGGCTCCCACAAGAAGCTGCAATGTACTCAGCCTTAATTGTAGAATTTGCCATTGTGGTTTGTCTAATGCTCTTCCAGCACACAACACCATAACAAGGCAAAGCGCAAATCCTGGCTATGATCAATAGTCATGAGACTGGAACGAAGTGTCAGTGTACCCCTGTACACAAAGTTCTTCCTGTCTATCATAGACTAGACCTCAATCCTTTATACTTCCCAAGTATATATAAGGATTGCTTTCACAGCAATCCAGTGTCAAACACTAGGATCTGATTGAAACTTGCTGGCTATGCTCCAAGCATTTGCCATATGTGGTCTTGTGCACTATGCACAAAACATGATCTATCCTGTACCCAATGTAACAGGATTTTAGACCCATGTTACTACTCTCCAGCTGTGTCATAGGACATAGCATCCTTGTGAGAGTCAGACCATATCTCTCTGGAAGGTATCAATATTTGGAATTACCCAATATGAACCTCTCCAGAAACTCCTGGATGAACATAGATTGACTAAAGGGCAATGACTTTCTTGGATCTCTATCTATAGACCCTCATGCCAAGAACGTTGGCATCATTCCCGAGATCATCCTTCTCGAAATACTTCTCCAGCTTGGTCTTCACCATGTGAAGAGCTGAGATGTCATTTGAGTAGGATATCATCAATCATCTGGAACAAGAATTATTATTATGGTGCTCCCACTGATCTTCTTGTAAACACAGGCTCATGCTTGCATAAGACCATGCATATCTTTATGGCCTTGATATGAAAACCTTTTTCATCTATTTCCATGTGGACATACCCTTACAGACGTCCATTAAGAAAAGCAATTTTTCATAACAACATGCCATAACAGAAAATGCGATTATAACAAGCACATACCTTAATGGACTTCAAACACAGCTATTGGTAAAAATTTCATCACTATCCACCTAGTGGATTTGCTTGAAATTTCTATTCACCAGCTTTCCTTTAAGGTAACAATATTACCTTCCATGTCTATCTTCCTAGAATATTTATTTACAGCCTATGGGTGTTACCCTTTTGGCAGCTCATCCAAGTCCCAGACCTGATCAGCAGACATGGAGTCCATTACGGTTCTCATGGCGCTTAGCCATTTCTTGGAATCTGGTCTATCGACCGCTTCCATTTCATCATAAGTCTTAGGTTCATCCTTGATGAAAAATTCATCATGCCCAGCATTTCGAATCCATCCAGACTTATGTGGTTCCTGTGTTACTTGAACTTCAGGTTGACTTTCAACCTGTATGTGAGATTCAACTCTCCATTTGTGTCTAATTGTATTGTGGTTGATTCTGGACCTTGTCCCAATCAAATCTACTCCCACCAGCTCCTTGTTGGGGTATGCCCTTAAGGCTAATGTTTGAGGCCTTGGGATTCTTTCAGTATCATGTATAAACTCTTATCTTTATAAAGGCAATGGTTGTTATTCAGTTTGTTACATTGTCTGCTGCAATAAGTGTACTTCTGAATAATGTCTCAATGCTGTTCAGCTAGGCTGACATGCTCTATGTCCTTAGCCGAGATATCTTGGTGAACATGAGACAGCCTTGATATGATTGAGACTAATATGTGTTCTAATCTTATAGGATGCTTCGAGCATGGAATAAGATGTAGACTCATGGGTACATTGGATGTACTGGACAGACCCTACTAGGATATTCAATTGCTTGTCACAATGTGAATAATCCTTGTTTGCAACAAGTGGCACATGTCCTCTGACTTGAGATCACTTGTGTTTCTAAATGATGATTGTCATTGTTTTGAGGTAGTTCAATATCATTTGAAACATAATGGTTATAGACTATCTTGGATAATGATCATGAGTCAGGTTAGGGCACTAGTGATAGATATAGGATTGCCGTCTCCTTGATTGGAGTGTGATGTTCTAAAGGGGCCCCCTCGAATGAGATGATTGAGAAAGTGTATGGCCATACCCAGGTGACTATGATCATCTGATCTAATCATGCTCATCATATTGGAGCTACAGGCTTGACACGCTTGTCCAATAAGAACATCCAGTGGCAAAGGAAACATGTATGCCTCGTGAAGTGGATTCACACTTGTGCTGTGGTTTGTGTGTAGTCTTGGAAGACTCTTTCCTTTATATTGGGAGACAGTGATGTGTTGCTAGATACCCCTCACTGATCGTGATAACGTAAGTTATCGTTACCGACATTTAAAGGAAACCCTTAGGGTCGCACAATTTGATGATATGGCTTACTCATGTCAGATCGTGTGGACTGAATTGTTTTGGTTCAGTTTAAAGGGATTTAAACTCTGATTGTAAGTGAGATCTAGTCTGATCATGTTTGATTAATTAGGACTTGAGATCGGTAAGCTTCGATCGAGAGAGATGATTCTAGATCGGTGAGATCAGGAACATTAAGAGATGAACGGTCAGATCTGGAACCTTAGGGTTTAATTTGATCTGGACTAAAGGCTTGGCTTGATTGGTTTTTGAACCAAACCAATATGAACCGGCTCATACGTGAGCGCATGGTTCAAAGGGGAGAAGAATGTGCGTTCGGTTCACTTGGGTGAACGCATCAACGCATGAAGTGAAGGCTTGCTATTTTTGGAAGTGGCGGTTTCCAAAATAGCCTCTCAACGCCTCACGTTCACTTCTCTTCGCTAAAATTGGTCGCCCATTCCTCTTAACGCATACACTCTCGTGTGATCGAAGGGGTTGATGACAAGGAGCTCTCGGCCAAGAAAACATCTCCTCTTCCCTTCCATTCGACAAGGAGACTTGAAGATCTTTGCTAGCACAAGGATCAACAAGGAGGCGCCATCTATCTTCTTGTGTGCGGTACCTTCGGAGGAAAGCCCTTTTGCGATCTTCTTCCAAAGCTCCATCAAAGCGATGGCCATGGTATGAATCTTTTCTGATCTATACTAGTTCATGAAAGTTGATCATATGACATGCAAAAGATATAGAGAAACCCTTGCTTCCGCTCAAAAATTTTGTTATGCGCCTATCTAGGGTTTCGCTCCCCCTTGAAGGGGACCCTTACACTCCTTTCAAAAAAAATATTTTCTTAAGAGAGACAGCAGTTTGAGCAACAAATATTTTTGTTCTCTTTGGGATAGAAATAGCACTCTACAGTGCCCCACAAACACATACTTTTGAATCACTGCATATTACATTCCCAATATCTATTGATGAAATGGGATATTTGCAGTTCCCAACTCAAAAGCTATCTTAGGCACACTTTCCAATGGAGTGACAGTACATCTATTTGCATGGTGTCATAGTAGTATATTTGCATGACTATTCAAAGATGGAACCACTGTTGGGGTATGCCCTTAAGGCTAATGTTTGAGGCCTTGGGAATGTATCAGTATCATGTAATAAACTTTTATGTTTATAAAGGCATGGTTGTTATTCAGTTTGTTACATTGTCTGCTGCAATAATTGTACTTCTGAATAATGTCTCAAAGCTGTTCAGCTGGGCTGACATGCTATAAAGTCCTTAGTCGAGATATCTTGGTGAACATGAGACAGCCTTGATATGATTGAGACTAATATGTGTTCTAATCTTATAGGATGCTTCGAGCATGGAATAAGATGTAGACTCATGGGTACATTGGATGTACTGGACAGACCCTACTAGGTTATTCAATTGCTTGTCACAATGTGAATAATCCTTGATTGCGACAAGTGGCACATTTCCTCTGACTTGAGATCACTTGTGTTTTCTAAATGATGATTGTCATTGTTTTGAGGTAGTTCAATATCATTTGAAACATAATGATTATAGACTATCTTGGATGGTGAGCTTGAGTCAGGTTAGGGCACTAGTGATAGACAAAGGATTGCCGTCTCCTTGTTTAAGGAGTGTGATGTTCTAAAGGGGCCCCCTGGATGAGATGATTGAGAATAGTGTATGGCCATACCCAGGTGACTATGTTCATCTGATCTAATCATGCTCATCATATTGGAGTTACAAGCTTGACACGCTTGTCCAATAAGAACATCCAATGGCAAAGGAAACATGCATGCCTTGTGAGTTGGATTCACACTTGTGCTGTGGTTTGGGTGTAGTCTTGGAAGACTCTTTTCTTTATATCGGGAGACAGTGATGTGTTGCTAGATACCCCTCACTGATCGTGATAACGTGAGTTATCGTTACCGACATTTAAAGGAAACCCTCAGGGTCGCACAATTTGATGATATGGCTTACTTAAGTCAGATCGTGTGGACTGAGTTGTTCAGGTTCAGTTTAAAGGGATTTAATCTCTGATTGTAAGTGAGATCTGGTCTGATCATGTTTGATTGATTAGGGCTTGAGATCGGTAAGCTTTGATCGAGAGAATGGATGCTAGATCAGTGAGATCAGCAGCATCAAGAGATCGACGGTTAGATCAAGAGCCTTAGGGTTTATTGTGGTCTGGACTGATTGCTTGGTTTATTTGGTTATTAAACTAAACCAAATTGAACCAGCTCATTGAGTGAGCGTGTGGTTCAAATTGAGAGGAGTTTGCGATAGGGGTAAACCCATGATCGCATGTGAGTAAGTGGCTTTCTATTTTTAGAAAGCATGATCACATACGTGACCACTACTCACGTTCATGCCTAAGGCGCTCTACTCTCTCGCTTCTCCTCCTCTCTCGTCGCCAACTTGAGTATTCGGCACTTGCACTCTCGTGTGGAGAAGTGTAGACGAAAAGGAGGAAGTGTTCGGCCAAGCAAGGTGATCTTTCCCTTCCATTCGACAACGACTTCTTGGAACCTTGCTAGCACAAGGAGCACCAAAGAAGAGTAGGCGACACCAATTGTGTGCGTCACCTTTGGAGAAGGAGCACTTGTGCCTTTCCTTCCAAGACACCATCTAAGCGATGGCAATGGTAAGAATCCCTTTCTAATGAAAGTTGAACATGTTACATGCTATGCGATCTTGTTAGAAATCCTAGATTCCGCTAGAGGTTTTTGTTGTGCCTCCTATAGGGTTTCGCCCCCCCCCCCCTTTGTTCTAGGGGACTTTCAATTGGTATCAGAGGCAGTTATTGCATGCTAATATGTTTGCTTTCTATGTGATCCTATGCAATGATCTATATGTTACATGCGCTAGTTGAGATAGGCGAATTTTACATGCTTGTTAGAGATGTTTTTATTTCTCCTAGGCGCATGTTTTCTTGTTGGCGCATATGTATGTTTTCTCAAAACTTCTTATACTTGCGCGACTCATTATAGATCTAAGGCCCTGCATTAAACCCTTAGACGGGTTATTAGGGTTGAAGTCATCCCCTAGGTTAGATCCAGACAGTCTGATCAGACCATCTGACAGCCTTGATGGGTTGACCAGATAGCACCTGTGCGATAGCACCTGGTGGCTATAGGTCGACTGCAGACAGGCGTGTAGCAATGTCTGATTGAGACGACTAGCGAACACACATGAGTTAGGCCCGGGGTCACACCCGCTTGCCAGATCTCATGAGGGTTGTTCGGCCCTGGCGCATGCATGGTTGACCTTTTGGTCGACTCAAGTCAGTTAGGACTTGGTGCATGCAAGGGCAGTGGATCTGACTAGGTTGGATGAGTGGATCCCTAGTAATGGACCATTGTAAGGTTGTAGGGCAAATAAGGAAATTAAAATTGATGCCTATGGGGTTTTTTCAAAAAATTTAATTTTCTTGAATGGATCACATGTTGGTTGATGCCTATGTTTGTTTATTTATTCTTATGTGGGCTGCCCATGTTAAATGTGTGCTGTGCTGGGGCCTGCGTGCCTGGAATTTAAAGTTGTAAATTAATTATTGTGATCTACGTATCACATTGTATTTAATTTATAAAATATAATTGACCTGCGTGTCAATCTTGTCTAGATAGATTAATTTGTAAATTAATCAGACAAGAGCACAGAGCACACTTGGCAGAGGCGCATGCAGCAGTGGCTTGACCAGGTGAGAGGTCCCAGGGTTCGACTCTGGGACCAGGCGCATTTTCCCTGGTGGGCGCACCTGAGCTGCAGATGGCGCTTGGGCCCTGGTTTGGGCCAGATGAGCAGCAAAAGACCCATGAAGAAAAGCAAGTGAAGACTTAAGTTAATTAAGGTCTTACTTAGGCTATGGGCTTTTACCACATAAGATCCATGCTTTCTTTTATTGTTTAAATAAGTAGAACAGCATGATTTATTTATCTTCTGCTATCACCATAGGAATTGCATGATAGTGAAGAAGATAAAAGACCGTTAAAATCCAACGCTTAAATATCAAGCTCGTATGCCTTCTGACGCGAAACCTCACTGTTCTGATTATCGTTGGAGCCGTGTTGTACCCACTCAGTGGGCACGTCCATCTATCTTCAGACGGTGCGGGATTACACCTGCGTGTTACAGAGAAGGGATTTATCGCTTCTCGTTGCTCAGCATAGCACGTGGTGGTCCAGGGAGTAGGTCGGGTCAGCTTGACCATGTAGGCTACATATGTGGCGCATATGGTAGCGCATGGAGGCAGCCATCTGTGGGGTCAGAGATTGTGTTGTACCAACTCAGTTGGCACAGTCTGCTGGATTGCCCAGATGAAGGGGAATCGCACGGGTTGGCGATTGGCTGGGACTGCCTACCAGAAATTAGTGCTTGTACTCTCTGTGCATCTTATCTCGCCTGAGCGGGACGCGGAGACCAAGTATGAAATCTGGATCCCATCTCACTAAAAGAGTTCTACTCTTTCGGGCTGTTTTGCTGGATTTTTCAGCCAGATAAAATAGTGAGAACAAGAATCATTCTTAAGTCCTGATTGATTCTTAACATTGATACTGACCTTGCTGTTCTTGCATTGTTGTAGATACCTGCAGCAACGAACACCATGAGCTTCAATGTGCGATCCCTACTGGAAAGAGAGAAGTTTGCTGGGCCAAACTTCTCAGACTGGTTTGGACACCTTAAGATTGTTCTTAAGGCAGAGAGGAAACTGTATGTCCTCGAGACGGCGATACCGCCTCAGCCCGCTCCGAACGCCGCAAGGGCGGTTCGGGAAGCTTATGAAAAGCACGTCAATGATAGCATTGATGTCGCTTGCCTGATGCTAGCGTCTATGATGCCACCGCTGCAGCGTCAGCATGAGGATATGTCTACTATAGACATGATAGCAATCCTCAAGATGCTATATGCTGCACAGGCGAGGACAGAACGCTATAATCTGACAAAGCTGTTCTTTCAGAGCAAACTGGCTGAAGGGAGCCCAGTGGGAGCTCACGTGCTCAAGATGATTGGGCACAAGGAGGCTCTAGAGAAACTGGGGCATACCATCAACCAGGAGCTTGCTGTAGACATTATTCTGCAGTCTCTCCCGCCCTCTTTCGATGCGTTCATCATTAACTTTAATATGAACAAAATCGATTGTACTCCGGCAGAGCTGCTGAATATGCTCTTGACTACTGAGGAAACTCTGAAGGGAAAGCCTTCAACCTCTGTCTTAATGGTTCCTTCAAGGAACAACAAGAAGAAGGGGAAGAAGGGCAAGACCCCTGTCAAGAGTTACAGCAAGGCTCAGAAGCAAAAAGTCAAGCGGTCAAAGGAATACAGATGTTTCCACTGTGGCCAGCTGGGTCACTAGAAAAAGGACTGTAAAGCGCTCCAAGGAGATAAGAGGGGAAGCATCGCTTCTGGCTCAGGTATATACGTGACGGAAGTCATGGTTTCATCTTCTTCTATATCATGGGTGTTGGACACTGCATGTGGAGTTCACATTTGTTCAAATGTACAGGAACTCAAGAGAAGAAGACAGGTGGGACAGCATGAGGTGGACCTACGAGTTGGAAACGGGGCACGGGTTGCTGCTGTTGCTGTAGGAGACTATTTCATCTCTTTGCCATCTGGGCTTGTATTAGAACTAAACAGTTGTTATTTTGTTCCCAGCATTACTAAGAATATTATCTCCATTCCTGCTCTTGTTAGGAAGGGATTTTCCTTTGAATGCAATATTTCAAAGTATGTTTTATCTTTTGATAATATTGTTTATGCTACTGGTTCAATTAACAATGGGTTATTCATGTTGGACATGGAATGTTCTATACAAAATATTGATATTAAGAAAGCCAAGTATGCTGATGACAGCACCTTGCTATGGCATAGTCGTTTAGGCCATATTAACAAGAAACGCATTAAGCGGTTGCATGATCATGGACTGCTGGGATCATTCTCCTATGAGGAGATTGATACATGCAAGGCTTGTTTAATGGGTAAAATGACGAAGTCACCTTTTCCTAACAAAGGTCAAAGGGCTTCAGGTTTACTTGACCTTATACACAGTGATGTGTGTGGGCCATTTAGTAAACATGCCAGAGGTGGCTATCAGTACTTCATTACCTTTACTGATGATTTCAGTAGGTATGGGTATGTCTATTTAATGAGACATAAAAGTGAATCTTTTGACAAGTTCAAAGAGTTCAAGAATGAAGTACAGAATCAGCTAGGCCGAAGTATCAAGGCACTTCGTTCTGATCGAGGTGGAGAATACCTAAGTCATGCGTTTACTGACTATCTGAAGGAGTGTGGGATTATCTCACAGCTCACTCCGCCAGGAACACCGCAATGGAATGGTGTGTCCGAGAGGAGAAATAGAACGTTACTTGATATGGTTCGTTCTATGATGAGTCAGGCTACTCTTCCATATTCCTTTTGGGGATTTGCACTGGAAACAGCTGCAAAGGTACTAAACCGAGTGCCATCCAAGGCAGTTTCTAAGACGCCATATGAGTTATGGTATGGGAAACAGCCGAGCTTGACATTTATCAGGATCTGGGGCTGCGAGGCTTATGTCAAAAAGCTCGCCTCTGGGAAACTAGAGAGCAGATTTGACAAATGTATCTTTGTCGGTTACCCTAAGGAAACTAAGGGTTATTATTTCTACGATCCCAAAGAGAACAAGGTATTTGTTGCTCGGACGGCCATATTTCTTGAGAAGGAGTTTCTTCTGCAAGAGGCCAGTGGGAGAGAAATAAAGCTGGATGAGAATCCAGAGGAAGGACAAAGTAGTCAAGCACAGTTGGATGAGCCTGAGCCGGTGGATCAGGTTACTGAACAACCTGAGGCTCAGATATCACGGGAACCGCAAAGATCGGGAAGGATCCGTCGACAGCCTGAGCGCTATGACGGAGTCTACATCATTGAAAATGATGAACCCCTCACTTATGCGGATGCGGTCAGTGGACCGGAGTCAGCGAGATGGCTTGAAGCTATGCGCGCCGAGATGGACTCCATGTCAGATAACCAAGTCTGGGATTTGGTTGATCCGCCTCCGGGAGTTATCCCTATAGGCTGTAAATGGATCTTCAAGAAGAAGATTGACATGGATGGTAACGTGGTTACCTATAAAGGCAGGCTAGTTGCGAAAGGTTTCAAACAAATCTACGGGATAGATTATGATGAAACTTTCTCACCTGTAGCTATGTTTAAGTCTATTCGGATTCTTTTTGCGATAGCTGCATATTATGATTATGAGATCTGGCAAATGGATGTGAAGACAGCTTTCCTTAATGGAAATCTGGATGAGGATGTGTATATGACACAACCAGAAGGTTTCACTAATCCATCAGATCGTCATAAGATATGCAAGTTAAAGAAGTCTATTTATGGACTTAAACAAGCATCGAGAAGCTGGAATATTCGTTTTGATGAATCAATCTCTGAGTTTGGTTTCATCAAGAACGAGGATGACCCGTGTGTATATAAGAGGTTTAGTGGGAGCGTGATTACTTTCCTAGTCCTCTACGTCGATGATATCTTGATCATTGGAAACGATATTCCTGAAATGCATGCGGTTAAGGCATGGTTAAGGAAGTGTTTCCAGATGAAAGATCTAGGAGAAGCAGCCTATGTATTAGGTGTAAAGATCTACAGGGATAGATCTAAGAGACTTCTCGGGCTGTGCCAGAGTACTTACATCGATAAAGTCCTGGAGAGATTTCATTTAGAGAATTCTAAAAGAGGATATCTTCCAGTCAGACATGGTCTGAATCTTTCGAAGAGTCAGTGTCCACAAACACAGACTGAGAAAGATGAAATGGACAATACGCCTTATGCTTCGGCTATTGGGTCCATTATGTATGCGATGTTGTGTACTCGCCCAGACGTCGCTTACGGGTTAAGCGTGACCAGTCGTTTCCAAAGTAATCCAGGTCAGGCACACTGGATTGCAGTCAAGAACATTTTAAAATATCTGCGGAGGACCAAAGATATGTTCTTGATATATGGTGGTCAGGAAGAACTCAGTATTGAAGGATATACTGACGCTTCATTCCAGTCTGACCAGGATGATTTCCGATCGCAATCAGGCTATGTTTTTAGCTTGAATGGAGGAGCAGTGGTGTGGAAGAGTTTCAAACAGTCAACTGTTGCTGATTCCACAACAGAAGCCGAGTATGTTGCAGCCTCGGAAGCATCCAAGGAGGCAGTATGGATTCGTAAGTTCATGAGAGAACTTGGTGTTGTTCCTTCGAGTGCAGATCCTTTGGTTATCTTCTGTGATAACACTGGAGCAATCGCACAAGCAAAGGAACCACGGTCGCACCAGAAGTCCAAGCACATACAGAGACGGTTTCATTTGATCAGGGAGATCATAGATCGTGGCGAGATCAAAGTCTGCAAGGTTCATACAGATGACAATCTGGCAGGCCCGCTTACTAAGCCTCTGGCGCAGCAGAAGCATGAGAAGCACTGTAATAATATGGGTTTGAGATTTCTCAACCATTAGATTAAGTGCAAGTGGGAGATTGTAGGGGTATGCCCTTAAGGCTAATGTTTGAGGCCTTGGGAATGTATCAGTATCATGTAATAAACTTTTATGTTTATAAAGGCATAGTTGTTATTCAGTTTGTTACATTGTCTGCTGCAATAATTGTACTTCTGAATAATGTCTCAAAGCTGTTCAGCTGGGCTGACATGCTATAAAGTCCTTAGTCGAGATATCTTGGTGAACATGAGACAGCCTTGATATGATTGAGACTAATATGTGTTCTAATCTTATAGGATGCTTCGAGCATGGAATAAGATGTAGACTCATGGGTACATTGGATGTACTGGACAGACCCTACTAGGTTATTCAATTGCTTGTCACAATGTGAATAATCCTTGATTGCGACAAGTGGCACATTTCCTCTGACTTGAGATCACTTGTGTTTTCTAAATGATGATTGTCATTGTTTTGAGGTAGTTCAATATCATTTGAAACATAATGATTATAGACTATCTTGGATGGTGAGCTTGAGTCAGGTTAGGGCACTAGTGATAGACAAAGGATTGCCGTCTCCTTGTTTAAGGAGTGTGATGTTCTAAAGGGGCCCCCTGGATGAGATGATTGAGAATAGTGTATGGCCATACCCAGGTGACTATGTTCATCTGATCTAATCATGCTCATCATATTGGAGTTACAAGCTTGACACGCTTGTCCAATAAGAACATCCAGTGGCAAAGGAAACATGCATGCCTTGTGAGTTGGATTCACACTTGTGCTGTGGTTTGGGTGTAGTCTTGGAAGACTCTTTTCTTTATATCGGGAGACAGTGATGTGTTGCTAGATACCCCTCACTGATCGTGATAACGTGAGTTATCGTTACCGACATTTAAAGGAAACCCTCAGGGTCGCACAATTTGATGATATGGCTTACTTAAGTCAGATCGTGTGGACTGAATTGTTCAGGTTCAGTTTAAAGGGATTTAATCTCTGATTGTAAGTGAGATCTGGTCTGATCATGTTTGATTGATTAGGGCTTGAGATCGGTAAGCTTTGATCGAGAGAATGGATGCTAGATCAGTGAGATCAGCAGCATCAAGAGATCGACGGTCAGATCAAGAGCCTTAGGGTTTATTGTGGTCTGGACTGATTGCTTGGTTTATTTGGTTATTAAACTAAACCAAATTGAACCAGCTCATTGAGTGAGCGTGTGGTTCAAATTGAGAGGAGTTTGCGATAGGGGTAAACCCATGATCGTATGTGAGTAAGTGGCTTTCTATTTTTAGAAAGCATGATCACATACGTGACCACTACTCACGTTCACGCCTAAGGCGCTCTACTCTCTCGCTTCTCCTCCTCTCTCGTCGCCAACTTGAGTATTCGGCACTTGCACTCTCGTGTGGAGAAGTGTAGACGAAAAGGAGGAAGTGTTTGGCCAAGCAAGGTGATCTTTCCCTTCCATTCGACAACGACTTCTTGGAACCTTGCTAGCACAAGGAGCACCAAAGAAGAGTAGGCGACACCAATTGTGTGCGTGACCTTTGGAGAAGGAGCACTTGCGCCTTTCCTTCCAAGACACCATCTAAGCGATGGCAATGGTAAGAATCCCTTTCTAATGAAAGTTGAACATGTTACATGCTATGCGATCTTGTTAGAAATCCTAGATTCCGCTAGAGGTTTTTGTTGTGCCTCCTATAGGGTTTCGCCCCCCCCCCCCTTTGTTCTAGGGGACTTTCAACCACATCTAATGTGTTCCTCTTTCTTTCTTTGAAATTCACCACATAGTGGCGTTCCAAGTAAGCTGTGAGATAACCCCACTCTCTTTAGGACAGTCATCAAATTCTCTACTAATCACTTTGATCCAATCAAAGTGCTTTAATAGATCTACCAATTTGATTCAAAACTCCATTTGTGAACTTCTTGGATTTCTCCAAAGTTCTTGGATATAGCATACCCACACCTAATGAAGTATACAACACCTCTTAGTGCTTGTTTACACATTGCTGTGTAATAGATCCAACAAGCCACTTGCCCTTCAATCCTTTTAGTGAAGGCAGCATCTGTTACTTTGTTCCTTTGAACAAGACTCACATTTATCATAATCCTAAAAGGATAATGATCCCAATAGTCCATGGACCTTTGGATGTGACCATTGTTCTATGGTTTAAGAGACAATGCTATAAGAGGGTGTTTATTGAATCATTGGATCTGATCTTGTGTCACATATAAAACTACAAACTATTATCAACTGTATCACTTCAATAGAACATCTCAGATTTAAAGAAAAATATCATTTATTATATCAAACTGAAATCCTTTCCAAAAGGAATGATGTTCTAATACATAAGCTGATACATGATAGCAAAGTTCTAGATAAAGTCTTCAAGTCAGTGAGATGCTATCAACAGCAGCATCCAATGCTCTGTCCCTGACCCGAGAGTCGATCCCACCAAGCCTGATCGTCCTACTTCTTTTGAGCTTCTGCATATGAAAAATATATGTAAGCTCCACATGCGGTACCCAGTACTGAATAAGAAGTAGACAAAAGACCTCAGTAACACAATACCTGAAGCGGATGGCTTACATCCCTTCTTCTTTGCCATGCTCTTCTTGGGCCTTAATCCTCTTCGAAATACCCATGCATTCCCAGTCTTCCGAAGTATTAGCTTCGAAGATACAGAACCATGGTCATTCTCAGATTCAGGCATACACTCTGAAGATCCAACAGAACTCTCCTGATCTTTGTCTATGGAGCATGGTGTGAAGAGACCTTTGAGATGTATGATAAGATCATAAATCCCCATCTCATCACACTCAAACTTGACCTCTGGAGTCATGCACTCTAAGACAAGAGCAGTGTACTAATTGTTTTCATCATAGTGTTCAAGATAGACATTCCACTCCCACTCAGTACAAAAGTATATACTAGGCTGGGATGGAGGTCTTTCAAGAAGTTGCACCTTGTTTTCTTGTTCTAGTATCTTGGACAAAATCTTGAACCACTTTGTCCAATTTGTCCCATCCAATTTGTTTCTATAAAGTCTCAATCTTAGATTAGAAGATGCCATCTACAATAAGCAAATAAATAAAATAAGTGCTATGATAAAGCATTTAACTAGGACTTTAATTAAATGCTATGCTCCCACTATTTCCAAAAGCAAGTTGAGAACTCTCAAACTCAACATGGAAATCAGTGAGTAGGATCCTAATTTCACATGAGGTCTCTGCGACTCACGAGGGTGAGTTGGGATGCACAGAGAGTCTCATGCTTCCTTAGGTAGGCATGCCAGCCAATTGTGCCGCATACAACTCCTCTTATTTAAGACAGACTAGGCGTCCTGTGTCCAGCGAGGGCTGGAAACAACACAGAACCCTATCCTCTCAACAGCTGCCTCTAGTGTTTCATCATGTCGGTGACATATGAAAAACCAGTCAAGTCTGATCCTAACCATTATGCCCAGGGTCAACGAGTTTCCTTGCGAAGGCGCGCTCGGTTAAAACGGACTGGGGAAACCATTGCCACCACACACCTCCTAAAGATAAGTGAGTGTGTCCCACGAGGGTGGGAAACAGTTCACAATACCACTGATCGATAGTTTGATGAGGGCTATGCGTTAGAAGGCTACTGACTTGATATTTCAATGAGAGTTTTGCATGTTAATTTTATTCTTTTCTAGCATGCAGTTTTTCCTATGGTTATGGCAGCAAAGAAAAACATCACAGGCATGCTATGGACAGAATAATAAACCATCACAGGCATGCTAATATGGTCGATATGGGCATAGCCCTTTTCATACACATAACTTGTCACGAGCCATGTGACATGTTATCGTGCATCCAAGGGTTGCGAGTCCCTATAGCAGATCAGCCCCATGCCAGAAGCCGAAAGCATGTGTCCTTCCTTCAGCCGCAAGCCCATCACCACGCTTCCAAAGCTGGCGCCAATTCTGAGTTTGGTTGAAGAAGACTCCTTGTTGACAAGATGAAGCCTTAACCTATCTTCTAATTCTACATCTATTCTAAGATAAAAAATCTTTACACCAAGATAGGGAGAGAACCACACGCAGGTGGAAAGAAATTTTACAAGCATTCATCATAAGTGGAAACATGCTTCCACATCACAACACAGGAGGGCACTCGCTATGACCATATCAACCCACTCAAGAGGCAAGAGGCGCATATAAAATTTGAAAAGCCGAGCAATATCAAATTTTAATTACCCTATGCGCCCACATCATCCAAAACACTCTCTTAACCAAATTTATGCTAAAATTAGATCACGTTCCATGATGATTTCATAGACCCTATCGGCTGGCAGTTATTGTCAGATCAAGACACCCAGCTAGTCCGAAGACACAATGCCCGTCCTACTTGACAAAACCACGTGCGCCTTTGGTTTTAAATCCATCGTGAACACAATCAAATTTCGGCCATAAAATTGAAAAGAGAAGATAGAATGAAAAATGCTTTCTACGTGAAACGCTCAATGACAGAAGAAAATTTTTCCAAAAATTTTTCACACAAGCAAACATACACCTTGTGTTTCTCGCAAGTTGCTCTGATACCATTGTTAGGGAATACCAGGTGTAATTTAAAATTTTGTAGTCCGAGGACGCAGCGGAAGAATCATTACACCCGAAACATATTCCTTTCCCAAGGATCCATGCGAGAGAGAAGACACAAGGATGTGTTAGAGATATACCTCTTTTGCTTGCTTAGTCGTTGAAGCCATGTTGAAGGCGCCCAAGTGTTCACCCTCTACAAGTATCCACGCGTCGACCGTCTCAACGTTGCTCCCTTCCACGCCCGGTGCTAGCCTCGGGAAGAGAAGATCACCTCTTGGAATCTCCTTTCTCTCCCTCCTTTGTTCTTCACGCCTAGAAGTTTCCTCCAAGGAAACTCTCAGCCAAAGAGGAGAAGGAAATGGGTGGTTGATGGAGGCCCATCCACCTTTGATGGCCCAAGACGCTCGGGCCGAGCCCGCCGACTGCCGGCCCATTTCCGATGAGTTGGCTAGAATGAGGAATGTGTAGATGGTCACCAAACCAGCCAACAACTCTCCAGAAGCTTTGTTTCCTCCAGTATGGCTAGCACGTTCGCCTTACAAATTTTGAAGCTCTCCCCACCTGCTATGTACTATGCTGAGATTATAGTTGCTTGATTTGAACAACTTTTGTTGTGCTTTGTTCTGTTAAACTCCTATTAATTAGAGTTAATGATCCTATTAATGTAATCAAATACCCTTTATTTCCATCACGGATAAAAGGGGATGTTGTTCGGGGCAGGAGGCATGAATGAAAGAATGAATTAAACAAGTTGTCATGCTGTTTTCTTCCATGTTACTGGTCTTTGGCATCTATGGTGAATTGTCCCTAGTCGTTAGTGCCAACTCTAGATTACTGCCTCGGAGGTGAACGGTCCCTCTCTTGGCCTCTCTTCCTTGGAAGAGGGAGGATCAGCTTGAAGATAGACCCTCCTCCGACACTCCCTGCAGCTATTTCCACCAGGTTTGGACAACACTTCCCTCCTTCCATCATTGCCAGCTCCAATCGCCACCCTCCTGTGCCCATCAACTTCTAAGGTACTCTTAACTTCGGCAAAATAGAGCAGGTCTGTATTTATCAGTAGCTGACACCCCCATTTGGTATTGAGTGAAGTTCTGCTATCCACCATTCCACGTTATTGTAGTTGCAAGTTGTTTGCTGCAAAAGCTTTTGATTGCTTTAGTATGAATCTGATGCGAACTCTAGTTTTCTTCTTCCTGCATCTTGTTGTCGCTGAAGGTTCCATGCTATTCAATCTACCCTTAGCTTTGCATTGAATACATAGTTTGCATCCTCTACATAATTTGCTTACATTATGAGGGCATGCATCATCTATACAGCTTATTTCATTAGTTAAACCTGCTGCATCATTCTTGGTATCAGAGGAAACCCCTCTTGCATCACAAACTTCCTCTTTTTTAACATTACCTGCATGCATGATGGCTACTAGATCAGGAACACTCTACCGTCCACCCACACCCCCTGACCCCATGCCTACGACGGAAGTTACTAAGCCTGCATTAGGATTGATTGCAAAGTTAACTGAGTGAGTTGAGGCCTTAGAGGCTGCGTTCCTTCGCATTGAGGCTCGCACAGAACAGTTGGAGAACCCGCCCGGGCTCTGAGGTACCCCTCCGCCAGCCCCTGTTCGGGTGGCTGCTGAGGACCCACTTAGGTATCATCCAGAGGTACCCTTTAGGGACTACCCCCGTCGGCCACTTGCTCGACGGAATAGGTATGAGGAGCCCTACGAGGACAACCATGATTGGGATTATGGATATCCCCAACAGAGAAACCGCCCTGTTAGGAATCGGGAAGAAGACGAGGTGAGGCGCCTTGTTAAAATAACTCCACCTTACTTTGATGGTAGTATTGATCCGCGCATATTCCTTGACTGGATGACAGCCGCTGACCAGTACTTTGACTGGAGCGGTATGCCAGAGGGCCTACGGGTCAATTTTGCCTGCCTCCTCCTCACGGGACTTGCCAAGCTTCATTGGCTTAATGTTGAGCGGCAACAGGACAGGGCTCGTCCGCCACCCATCAACCGATGGGAGGAGATGAAACATAGGCTGCGTGAAAAGTACGTCCCCCCTTTTTTTCGGCAACGCCTGCTAGATCAGCTTAGTAGCATAACACAAGGATCAAGCACGGTCGCCGAGTATATGGCTCGGTTTGACGAGCTTTTGATCCGATGCGACTTGGATGAAGACCCGAATTTCACGATGGCCAGATTCAAGAATGGTCTCAGACCAGAGATCCGCCGAGCTCTATCGTCACACACTTTGGACTCGCTAGACCTTGTGTTCCAGTGAGCTTCTAAGGTTGAGCATGACCTTAGAGAAACCCAACAACGTCCCCTCTATGTTCCGACGAAGGGGTCAAGGCTTCCTTTAGAATCCGCAGCCCCTACTACCGGGCGGCTAGCTCCATTAGAACCCCGATAACCCCAATCCTTGGAAGGAAAGAACCTTACCCCTAGTGGCCCAGCTCGACCGACATGTTACAATTGTCACCAACCAGGCCACCTCCTGCGAGATTGTCCTCGACGCACACTTCTCATCAACGAGGAGGGAGTGCCTCATCATGAGGACCAAGAGCTAGGTCCTAACGCCCCTGGAGTCTGTGAATACAATCTAGAGTGCTATACCAGCGACGATGAGAGCTCTCGGCCTAGCCTGACAGTAGTGCGTTGCACCCTTGTTCAGCCACAGACTACCGACGATTGGAGGCGGACCAGTATCTTGAACGAAACCCTAGTTTTGCAGGTGACTACAATTTTGAATCAGAGAAACTAGGAATCCCAAATCTTGCTTTAACTCGAGCATATGATCAACCCTTCTTCCAACTTGTACAGAATAAGTAAAAGCATTACCTGTGCCATGATATGAGAGGCGGCTTGGAAGAAGAAAGGTGCGAGTGTCTCTTCTCCAAAGAGATCACACACAAGATGAAGTAGACTTCCTCCCTTGCGTCCCTTGTGCTAGCAAAGATACCAAGGAGTCCTGATCGTCCCTTGCGTTGAAGATGTGTGTCTCGGCTGGGATTTTTCTTGGGTGGAGACGATGCGCTTAAGAGGAAGAAGACGAGCGCTCTCTCGGAAATCATGGGGTTGATTTCAAGAGGTATGTTCGGCCACCTTATGGAAAAACCGAAAAACAATAACTACCTCCACAACTTCCATTTAAACCATCGAAACGTCCATCTTCAATTGAACCAGGCGTTCACAAGTGAATCGGTTCAAATACCATTTGGTCCAAGCACAAAATCGAACCAACCCTGGCTAACATCTCTTTGAACCGAATGGCTCAAGATCCAACCACACATCACATCGAACCCCTTGATCAATACGATCAAGTATCAATCGCCGATCAAAGCTTACCGATCACATGCCCTAATCAATTAAACATGATTAGACTAGATCTCACTTCCAATCAGAGTTTAAATTCCTTTAAACTGAACTAGAATAATTCCAGTCCACACGATCTGACATAAGTAAGCCATATCATCAAATTGTGCGACCCTAAGGGTTTCCTTCAATGTCGGTAACGATAACTTACGTTATCACGATCAGAGAGAGGTATCTAGCAACACATCACTGTCTCCCGATATGAAGGAAAGAGTCTTCCAAGACTACTCCCAAAACACAGCACAAGTGCGAATCTAATTCACTTGGGATACATGTTTCCCTTTGCCACTGGATGTTCCCGTTGGACAAGTGTGTCAAGCTTGCGATTCCAACATGATGAAAATGGTTATATCAGATGAACATAGTCGTCTGGGTATGGCCATACACATTCTCAACCATTTCATCCAAGGGCCCCCTTAGAACATCACACTCCAAACAGGAGAGGCAATCCTATATCTATCACAAGTGCTCTAGCATGATTCATGCCCACTATCCAAGATAATCCCTAACCATTATGTTTCAAATGATATTGAACTACCTCATGACAATGCCAATCATCACTTAGAAACACAAGTGATCTCAAGTCAGAGGGAATATACCACTTGCTTGCATACAAGGATTATTCACATTGTGACAAACAATTGAATATCCAAAGAAGGGTCAGTCCAGTACATCCAATGCACCTATGTGTCTAATCTTATTCCACGCTCGAAGCATCCCACAAGATTAGAGCACACATTAGTCTCAATCATATCAAGGTTGTCTCATGTTCACCAAGATATCTCGAGTAAGGACAACACTGAATGTCAGCTAAGCTGAACATCATTGAGACATTACTCAGAAGTATACATACAGCAGCAGATAATGTAACAATATGAATAACAACAATTGCCTTTACAAAACATATATATCGTTTATACATGATACAGAAAATAGCCCAAAGCCTCAAGCATTGGCCTTAAGGGCATACCCTAACATATCTTTCATAGATACACCAACTGTAATGGTCACTCCTGCAAGGTTGTTATCGACAGCGGTAGCAGCTTGAATGTTGTTTCCCATATAGCGATCACTCGTTTTGGACTTACTCTCGAGCCACATCCAAGACCCTATTCTATTGCTTGGGTAGATGCCTCTAGCTTGTCTGTTCAGCTTAGGTGTCATGTTCCCTTGAGTTTTGGAGACTATCAGGAGCATCTCTGGTGTGATGTGGTCGCCATGGATGTCTCACATGTTTTACTTGGTCAGGCATGGCTGTACGACCATGATGTGACTCATTATGGATGCTCTAACACATATTTGTTTGAGCATGAGGGTCAAAAGATTCGTTTAAACCCGGCCCTTCCTATGTAGTTGAGAGCCTCCACTTCAAAAGGGGTGATCCATCCTATCAAATCAGATCCGACTCCAACGAGTTCTAGTGCCACTATGTGCCCATTGCAACGTGGTGATTTCCTTCGTGATGCATCTGAGACTTCTATGGTTTTTGCCCTCTTCGTACGAGAGGTGGCTATAGATGACCCGAGTTTGACGTTTGTTGTCCCTGAGCCTGTCCAGGGTTTGCTAGAACAATTTAGCGATATATGTCCACCTGATTTGCCAAATGGACTACCCCCAATGCGAACTATCCAACATGTTATTGATCTTGTCCCCGGCTCATCCTTGCCGAACCTTCCACACCACAGACTGAGTCCCCATGAGCATGAAGAGTTAAAGCGACAACTTAATCTCTAAGGGCTTTATTTGAGAGAGTTTAAGCCCTTGTGTTGTGCCCGCTCTTTTGACTCCAAAGAAGGACGGTACTTGGCGTATGTGCATTGACTGCCGTGCAATTAATAAGATCACTGTCAAGTATCGTTTTCCTATCCCTCATCTGGACGACATGCTAGACCTTATTTCTGGATCATCTTACTTCTCCAAGTTGGATTTGCGAAGCGGATATCATCAAGTCCGCATCCGCGAGGGTGATGAGTGGAAAATGGCTTTCAAGACAAAAGATGGCTTGTACGAATGGCTTGTTATGCCATTCGGTTTGACTAATTCCCCTTGCCACTTTTATGAGATTCATGAGCCACATGTTGAAACCATATTTGGGCAAATTTTTGGTTGTCTATTTTGATGACATCCTTATTTACAGCCCTAGCCCTAACGATCACCTCACCCATCTTCGCCTTACGTTTGAGGTACTCCGGCGGGAATGTTTATATTTGAACCTTAAGAAGTGTGCTTTCATGAAGAGTCAGGTATCCTTCTTAGGCTTCATCGTGTCCACCCAAGGGCTTAGGGTTGACCCTGAAAAGGTGAGGGCCATACGTGATTGGCCAGAGCCACGCTCACTCACAGAAGTGCGGAGTTTTCACGGTCTTGCTACTTTTTATCGTCGCTTTATTAAGGGGTTCAACACTCTTGCGGCTCCAATCACAAATTGCATTCGCAATGGTGATTTTTCGTGGACTCCTGCTGCCGGGTGCGCTTTTGCTGTGATAAAGTAACGCATGGTTTCAGCCCCCGTTCTTCGTTTGCCTGATTTTACTAAAGTCTTTGAGGTTGCTTGTGATGCGTCTGGTGTTGGCATCGGGGGGACTCTCAGTCAGGAAGGCCATCCTGTTGCCTTCTTTAGTGAGAAGCTCAATGAGGCCAAACAGCACTACTCTACCTATGACAAAGAGCTTTACGGAGTTGTCCAATCCTTGCGTCATTGGAGGCATTACCTTCTACATAGTGAGTTTATATTGTTCATGAAAGGGGGGGGGAACCCTAATTCAGGCGCATATAAATTTTTTCATGGGCGAAAACAAGGGTTTCATGAAGATCGCATGGCATGAACATATGATCAACTATTAGTTCTTGCAATGAGAAGATAGGATGTTACCATGGCCATTATTTGGATGGCGACTTGGAAGAATATAGAGGGCGAGCGGCTCTCCTCCAAAGCAGTCGCACACAAGGTGACGATGGCTACTCCCTTTTCGTCTTTGTGCTAGCAAAGTTCCAAGGTGTCCTTCAACGTGTAGGAGAAGATGAGATGTTCTTCTTCTTGGCTAAGCGAAAACTCTCTACCTCTTCTCTTTCGTGGAGCCTCGACACACACACGAGAGGAGAAGCATTCATTCGAGAGAGAGGGAGGCGTTGAGGCGTTATCCAACGTGGGAACGCTTATGGCTTCCAAAAATAGAAAGTCATCAAGCCATGCGCCCATGTTTTCGAACCAACCAAAACGTCTTCTCACTTTGAACCATGCGTTCACTTATGTGAACCGGTTCTATTGCATTTGGTTCAAAGACTAAATCAAACCAAGCCATGGTCTAGATCTCATATGAACCAGATGGCTCAAGATCTAACCACACATCTCTTGATGCTCTTGATCTCATCGATCAAGCATCAATTCTCCCGATCGAAGCTTACCGATCTCAAGCCCTAATCAATCAAACATGATCAGACCAGACCTCACTTCCAATCAGAGTTTAAACTCCTTTAAACTGAACCAAAACCATTCAGTCCACACGATCTGACAGAAGTAAGCCATATCATCAAATTGTGCGACCCTAAGGGTTTCCTTCAATGTCGGTAACGATAACTTACGTTATCACGATCAGAGAGGGGTATCTAGCAACACATCACTGTCTCCCGATATGAAGGAAAGAGTCTTCCAAGACTACACCCAAACCATAGCACAAGTGTGAATCCAATTCACTTGACATACATGTTTCCTTTGCCACTGGATGTTCTCATTGGACAAGCGTGTCAAGCCTGTAATTCCAATATGATGAAAATGATTAGATCAGATGAACATAGTCATCTGGGTATGGCCATACACTTTCTCAATCATCTCATCCAGGGGGCCCCTTTAGAACATCACACTCCAACAAGGAGAGGCAATCCTATATCTATCACTAGTGTCCTAACATGACTCATGCTCATTATCCAAGATAATCTATAACCATTATATTTCAAATGATATTGAATTACCTCAAGACAATGCCAATCATCATTTAGAAACACAAGCGATCTCAAGTCAGAGGAAATATGCCACTTGCTTGCATATAAGGATTATTCACATTGTGACAAACAATTGAATATCCTAAGTAGGGTCTGTCCAGTACATCCAATGCATCTATGTGTCTACATCTTATTCCATGCTCGAAGCACCCTATAAGATTAGAACACATATTAGTCTCAATCATATCAAGGCTGTCTCATGTTCACCAAGATATCTCGACTAAGGACAATGCTAATGTCAGCCAAGCTGAACACCATTGAGACATTATTCAGAAGTATACATAACAACAGCAGATAATGTAACAACCTGAATAACAACCATTGCCTTTATAAACTTATACATAGTTTATACATGATACTGAAATCATCCCAAAGGCCTCAAACATTAGCCTTAAGGGCATACCCCAACAATCTCCCACTTGCACTTAAACTAATGGTTGAGAAATCTCAAACCCATATTATTACAGTGCTTTTCATGCTTCTGCTGCGCCAGAGGCTTAATAAGCGGGTCAGCTAGATTGTCATCAGTATGAACCTTGCAGATCTTGATCTCTCCACGATCTATGATCTCACGGATCAAATGAAACCTT
Organism: Costus lasius; assembly: GCA_027563935.2. NCBI lineage: Eukaryota > Viridiplantae > Streptophyta > Magnoliopsida > Zingiberales > Costaceae > Costus > Costus lasius. The sequence goes on along the minus strand of CM050452.1, from coordinate 35,875,627 downwards.
CTCTGTATGTGCTTGGACTTCTGGTGTGACCGTGGTTCCTTTGCTTGTGCTATTGCTCCAGTGTTATCATAGAAGATAACCAATGGATTAGCACTCGAAGGAACAACACCAAGTTCCTGAACGAACTTATGAATCCACACTGTCACATCCCGTTATCTTAACCCCAAACAAGCAACACAAGTCATAGAGAAACAGGATGTTATCATACAAGATCGATTCACATGCTAGGTAAAACCAAGTTCAAGAAAACACGATCTGAAAATTTTTGAGAAATCCATACAAAAATCTCCACGAATCATAATTTCACAAATGTACCTGCCACCACGCAATACTTGCACTAGACATATGCAAGTCAACAGTTATATCAAAACCACATAAAATCCGTAAAATCCATACATCACATAAAGGTACCTGTCACCAGGCAATACTTGCACTAGACATATGCAAGTTCACATTTATATCAAATCCGATTGCAAAAATACCAATCTACTCAAATTGAGAACCAAAGTCACAATATCGATTTTATAAGTTCATAACTAACATCAATGATACCAAACACCGAAACCAGGCCAAAGCCCGCGGTGACACAAAAATCAAAATCTTAAAACTGCCACAACTGGCAACACAAGTTCACATAGTTCACATAGTTCGCATAGTTCGGCCACAACCGGCCCCAGATAATTAAGCACAAAAGTCTTATCACAACATCCATATAAAATGCTAACTGGTACTGCGCCCCTGCTCTACACCTGAAAATATTGAGGGGTGAGCTGAAAGTCCCCTTACTAAGGGGGAAAAACCCTAAAGTGGCGCAAACAGAAACATGGGCAGCGGATACTAGGGTTTCATAGAATCGGTGCATGAAGTATGATTAACTTTGATATAACTTGTAAACAAGAATGAATGCGATTCATACCATGGCCATTTCTAGATGGCGCCTTGGAAGCAAAGATCAAACGAGATCTTCTCCAAATCGTCACACACAAGATGAGAATGCGCTTCTTCTTGTCGTCCCTTGTGCTAGCAAGGATCGTCCAAGTATCACAATCGTATGAAGGGAAGAGAAAAACTTGCTTAGCGATTTCCTCCTTCTTTTCGTCAAAACTCTTCTTCACGAGAGAGCAAGCCACACGAGAAGAGGCAAGAGGCGAGAGTGATGAGTGTAACATCTCGTTATCTTAACCCCAAACAAATGGCACAGTTCATGAATGATACAGGATGTTTCATATAAGATCGATTCATATGCTAGGTAAAACCGAGTTGAAGAAAACACGGTCTGAAAATTTCAAAATTCCCATACATAAATATCCACAAAACACAAATCTCATAAATCACATAAGGGTACCTGCCACCACGCAATCCTTGCACTAGACATATGCAAGGCAACAGTTATATCAAATCCGATGGCATAAATACAATTCGATTCGAAATTCAAAGCAAAGCCACAAAGTCGATTTTATAAACTCATACCAAACACCGAAACCAGGCTGAGGCCCGCGGTGACACAAAAATCAAACTCATTTAACTGCCACAATCTGGCAACACAAATTTCACATAGTTCACGTGGTTCACACAAATTCACATAGTTCACATCATTCATATAGTTCGTATAATTCATATAGTTCGGCCACAACCGGCCTCATAATTAAGCACAAAAGTTCTTAAATATAATCACAGCAACTAGCATAATGTCCACGCCAATGCTAACTCAAGAAATGCGCCCCTGCTCTATGCCTGAAAATAGTGAGGGGTGAGCTACACAGCCCAGTGAGTGGATAGTCTAAATCGACCATCCATAACATACACTCAAAAATATAGGCAGATTATTTTTAAAAATCTTTAACAGAACATTATGTCAATATACAACAAGATTAAATACAGAAGTCATATAAACAGCCAGATGTACACACCAACATATAACAAACTCAGGTTCTAAACAAACTCAGGTTCTAGAGTTATACTCTAAACCAACTAAACACACCAATACTTAGTTAACCTAGTTGTCCAGCATATTCAGTAGTGACCAATATGGTCTAACCCGGCTTTGGCCTAAGCACTGGGAGCTGCAAAATCTCGTGCAACACATAAACATGGACAGTGAGTAGAATCAAGAGGTGGCCCCCGCCAGGTCACGACGTGGCACTTTGCTCTAAAACACCCCATAAACACATCGATGGCTTGTGTGTAGATTCAAGAGGTGGCCCCCTCCGGGTCACGGCGTGGCACTTTGCTCTACGACACCCCATATCACAAAAAGAGAGTGATGACATCAAGAGGTGGCCCCTGTCTGACCAAGACATGGCACTTTGCGTCAAAACCCGTTCTCCCAAAAGGTTCCTACTGGACAACAGACACATCTTATATCATATTTCATAAAGGTGGACTCCTAAGTGTCAACTAGACTCTAGGATAGTCATCACAAAAATCATATCGGGCAGGCTGAACATCAACCCCCATCACAATAATCATAATAGGCAGGCTGAACATCAACCCCCTCACATATCAAATACAGGGCTGAAATTCAAACCCTTAACATATCACATAAGGACTATCCTATGAGTACCCGGTTACACTTAGCCATAGTCCTAACCAACACATAACACACAATATTCAAAATTCCCATAATCACATAATTTTCAAAAATCTCATAACCACATAATGTTCACAATTCACATAATCACATAATGTTCACAAATCACATAACAACATAATATTCCAAAAAAATCACATAAACACCTAATATTTAAAAATCACATAATTACATAATATTAACAATCATATAATGTAGTGTGGTCCTTAGGTTTCATGCTGATTAGTTCAGTCAAACCTTACTAGGTTATCACCCAAATTTCTCAAACAATTTCTCAACATTGCAGTTAACAAGCATCCATAAAACTAAAACATGTAGTCATACAAACTATCCATAAAATTAACAAAAACTACAACATGTATTCATACAAACTATTTTACAAATCTCTACATATAACCCACGGTTAACATAACATATTATCTATTAAATTTTACACCTTGAATTAACATGAATTTCATGCTCAAACCATTGGTCTAAAACTTCCAAAATTCCATAAATTAATACCTTAAATTTCATATTACCAATTTTCGGTTTTCATAAACAATCATCAAGATTATTTCGGTTTACATGGAAATTTAGGTTTTCATGGAAAAATACAATTCGGTTCTCATGAAGAACAATACCCTAAATTCGGTTTTCATACCCTAAATACACTTTGCATAATTTCGGTTTTAACATGGTAAATTTTCCAAGAACTCAAGTGTATCATTTAACACAAACACAACCAAATTGTTAAATCAATTAAGACATTCCACTCACCTTGAACCGTGAACACCAATAAGAAAAATGAAGGTCCCCACAAGGGGGGCGAAACCCCTAAGTATGGCGCATATTAAAATTTTAAGCAGCGGAAGAGGGTTTCATGAGATCGGTTTCATGAGATATGATCAACCATAATAAACCGATTGCAAATAGAGAAGGGTTCATACCGTAGCCATTTCAAGATGGCGCCTTGGAAGAAAAAGTTGCAAGCGCCTCTTCTCCAAAGTCTCGCACACAAGATGAACAATGTGCTTCTTCCTTGGTGCTCCTTGTGCTAGCAAGGTTCCAAGGTTGTCTTGCCGAATGGAAAGGAAAAGATGAGATGATGTTCTCTTGGCCGAAACCTCCTCAACCTTCAAGGCGTCGCCACACACGGGAGTCGAGAGGAATGAGAGCGAGAGGCGAGAATAGAGAGCACTCTATTCGAACGTGAGTGACTCCAATTGGAGATCATGGTTACTAAAAATAGCAACCACTCACCGCTCCAACGTTCACGCCAAGTGAACATGTCGCCACATCTTGAACCATGCGCTCATTTCATGAGCCGGTTCAATTTGGTTTGGTTTAAAACCAATCAAGCCAAGTAATCAAGTCCAGATCTCAAATAAACCCTAAGTATCCAGATCTGACCGTTCATCTCTTGATGCTCTTGATCTCACCGATCTAGCATCTATTCTCTCGATCGAAGCTTACCGATCTCAAGCCCTAATCAATCAAACATGATCAGACTAGATCTCACTTACAATCAGAGATTAAATCCCTTTAAACTGAACCTAACCAATTCAGTCCACACGATCTGACTTAAGTAAGCCATATCATCAAATTGTGCGACCCTGAGGGTTTCCTTTAAATGTCGGTAACGATAACTCACGTTATCACGATCAGTGAGGGGTATCTAGCAACACATCACTGTCTCCCGATATAAAAGAAATGAGTCTTCCAAGACTACACCCAAAAACAGCACAAGTGTGAATCAACTTCACTAGGCATGCATACTTCCTTTGCCACTGGATGTTCTTATTGGACAAGCGTGTCAAACTTGTTGCTCCAATATGATGAGCATGATTAGATCAGATGAACACTGTCATCTGGGTATGGCCATACACTTTCTCAATCATCTCATCCAGGGGGCCCCTTTAGAACATCACACTCCTTAAACAAGGAGACGGCAATCCTATGTCTATCACTAGTGCCCTAACATGACTCAAGCTCATTATCCAAGATAGTCTATAATCATTATGTTTCAAATGATATTGAACTACCTCAAAACAATGACAATCATCATTTAGAAAACACAAGTGATCTCAAGTCAGAGGAAATGTGCCACTTGTCACATTCAAGGATTATTCACATTGTGACAAACAATTGAATATCCTAGTAGGGTCTGTCCAGCACATCCAATGTACCCATGAGTCTACATCTTATTCCATGCTCGAAGCATCCTATAAGACTAGAACACATATTAGTCTTAACCATATCAAGGCTGTCTCATGTTCACCAAGATATATCGACTAAGGACATTAACTGCATGTCAGCCCAGCTGAACAGCTTTGAGACATTATTCAGAAGAACATATATTGCAGCAGACAATGTAGCTAACTGAATAATAACCATGCCTTTATAAACATAAATGTTTATTACATGATACTGTTACAATCCCAAGGCCTCAAACATTAGGCTTAAGGGCATACCCCAACAATCTCCCACTTGCACTTAATCTAATGGTTGAGAAATCTCAAACCCATATTATTACAGTGCTTCTCATGCTTCTGCTGCGCCAGAGGCTTAGTAAGCGGGTCTGCCAGATTGTCATCTGTATGAACCTTGCATATTTTGATCTCGCCACGATCTATGATCTCCCTGATCAAATGAAACCGTCTCTGTATGTGCTTGGACTTCTGGTGCGACCGTGGTTCCTTTGCTTGTGCGATTGCTCCAGTGTTATCACAGAAGATAACCAAAGGATCTGCACTCAAAGGAAGAACACCAAGTTCTCTCACGAACTTACGAATCCACACTGCCTCCTTGGATGCTTCCGAGGCTGCAACATACTCGGCTTCTGTTGTGGAATCAGCAACAGTTGACTGTTTGAAACTCTTCCACACCACTGCACCTCCATTCAAGCTAAAAACATAGCCTAATTGCGATCGGAAATCATCCTGGTCAGACTGGAACGAAGCGTCAGTATATCCTTCAATACTGAGTTCTTCCTGACCACCATATATCAAGAACATATCTTTGGTCCTCCGCAGATATTTTAAGATGTTCTTGACCGCAATCCAGTGTGCCTGACCTGGATTACTTTGGAAACGACTGGTCACGCTTAACCCGTAAGCGACGTCTGGGCGAGTACATAACATCGCATACATAATGGAACCAATAGCCGAAGCATAAGGCGTATTGTCCATTTCATCTTTCTCAGTCTGTGTTTGTGGACACTGACTCTTCGAAAGATTCAGACCATGTCTGACTGGAAGATATCCTCGTTTAGAATTCTCTAAATGAAATCTCTCCAGGACTTTTTCGATGTAAGTACTCTGGCACAACCCGAGAAGCCTCTTAGATCTATCCCTGTAGATCTTCACACCTAATACATAGGCTGCTTCTCCTAAATCTTTCATCTGGAAACATTTCCTTAGCCATGCCTTAACCGCATGCATTTCAGGAATATCGTTTCCAATGATCAAGATGTCATCGACGTAGAGGACTAGGAAAGTAATCACGCTCCCACTAAACCTCTTATATACACACGGGTCATCCTCGTTCTTGATGAAACCAAATTCAGTGACCGATTCATCAAAACGAATATTCCAGCTTCTTGATGCTTGCTTAAGTCCATAAATGGACTTCTTTAACTTGCATATCTTATGACGATCTGATGGATTAGTGAAACCTTCTGGTTGTGTCATATACACATCCTCATCCAGATTTCCATTAAGGAAAGCTGTTTTCACATCCATTTGCCAAATCTCATAATCAGAATATGCAGCTATTGCGAAAAGAATCCGAATAGACTTAAACATGGCTACAGGTGAGAAAGTTTCATCATAATCTATCCCGTAGATTTGTTTGAAACCTTTCGCAACTAGCCTGCTTTTATAGGTAACCACGTTACCATCCATGTCAATCTTCTTCTTGAAGATCCATTTACAGCCTATAGGGATTACTCCCGGAGGCGGATCAACCAAATCCCAGACTTGGTTATCTGACATGGAGTCCATCTCGGCGCACATAGCTTCAAGCCATCTCGCTGACTCCGGTCCACTGACCGCATCCGCATAAGTGAGGGGTTCATCATTATCAATGATGTAGACTCCGTCATAGCGCTCAGGCTGTCGACGAATCCTTCCCAATCTTAGCGGTTCCCGTGATATTTGAGCCTCAGGTTGTTCAATAACCTGATCTACTGGCTCAGGCTCATCCAACTCTGCTTGAGCACTTTGTCCTTCCTCTGGATTCTCATCCAGCTTTATTTCTCTCCCACTGGCCTCTTGCAGAAGAAACTCCTTCTCAAGAAATATGGCCGTCCGAGCAACAAATACCTTGTTCTCTTTGGGATCGTAGAAATAATAACCCTTAGTCTCCTTAGGGTAACCGACAAAGATATATTTGTCAGATCTGCTCTCTAGTTTCCCAGAGGTGAGCTTTTTGACATAAGCCTCGCAACCCCAGATCCTGATAAATGTCAAGCTTGGCTGTTTCCCATACCATAACTCATATGGCGTCTTCGAAACGGCTTTGGATGGCACTCGATTTAGTACTTTTGCAGCTATTTCCAGTGCAAAACCCCAAAAGGAGTATGGAAGAGTAGCCTGACTCATCATAGAACGAACCATATCAAGTAACGTTCTGTTTCTCCTCTCGGACACACCATTCCATTGCGGTGTTCCTGGCGGAGTGAGCTGTGAGATAATCCCACACTCCTTCAGATAGTCAGTAAACGTATGACTCAAGTATTCTCCACCTCGATCTGAGCGAAGTGCCTTGATATTTCGGCCTAGCTGATTCTGTACTTCATTCTTGAACTCTTTGAACTTGTCAAAAGATTCACTCTTATGTCTCATCAGATAGACATAGCCATACCTACTGAAATCGTCAGTAAAGGTAATGAAGTACTGATAGCCACCTCTGGCATGTTTACTAAATGGCCCACACACATCACTGTGTATAAGGTCCAGTAAACCTGAAGCCCTTTGACCTTTGTGAGGAAAAGGCGACTTCGTCATTTTGCCCATCAAACAAGCTTTGCATGTATCAATCTCCTTGTAAGAGAATGATCCCAGCAGTCCATAATCATGCAACCGCTTAATGCGTTTCTCGTTAATATGGCCTAAATGACTATGCCATAGCAAGGTGCTGTCATCAGCATACTTGGCTTTCTTAATATCAACATTTTGTATAGAACAATCCATGTCCAACATGAATAATCCATTGCTAATTGAACCAGTTGCATAAACAATATTATCATAAGATAAAAGACACTTTGAAATATTGCATTCAAAGGAAAAACCCTTCCTGACAAGAGCAGGAATGGAGATAATATTTTTAGTAATACTGGGAACAAAATAACAACTGTTTAGTTCCAATACAAGTCCAGATGGTAAAGAAATGAAATAGTCTCCTACAGCAACAGCAGCAACCCGTGCCCCGTTTCCAACTCGTAGGTCCACCTCATGCTGTCCCACCTGCCTTCTTCTCTTGAGTTCCTGTACATTTGAACAAATGTGAACTCCACATGCAGTGTCCAACACCCATGATATAGAAGAAGAAAACATGACCTCAGTCACGAATATACCTGAGCCAGAAGCGAAGCTTCCCCTCTTATCTCCTTGGAGCGCTTTACAGTCCTTTTCCAGTGACCTAGCTGGCCACAGTGGAAACACCTGTATTCCTTGGACCGCTTCACCTTCTGCTTCAGAGCCTTGCTGTAGCTCTTGACAGGGGTCTTGCCCTTCTTCCCCTTCTTCTTGTTCCTCGAAGGAACCATTAAGACAGAGGTCGAAGGCTTTCCCTTCAGAGTCTCCTCAGTAGTCAAGAGCATATTCAGCAGCTCTGCCGGAGTACAATCGATTTTGTTCATATTAAAGTTAATAATGAACGCGTCGAATGAAGGCGGGAGAGACTGCAGAATAATATCCACAGCAAGCTCCTGGTTGATGGTATGCCCCAGTTTCTCTAGAGCCTCCTTGTGCCCAATCATCTTGAGCACGTGAGCTCCCACTGGGCTCCCTTCAGCCAGTTTGCTCTGAAAGAACAGCTTTGTCAAATTATAGCGTTCTGTCCTCGCCTGTGCAGCATACAGCATCTTGAGGTTTGCTATCATGTCTATAGCAGACATATCCTCATGCTGACGCTGCAGCGGTGGCGTCATAGACGCTAGCATCAGGCAAGCGACATCAATGCTATCATTGACGTGCTTTTCATAGGCTTCCCGAACCGCCCTTGCGGCGTTCGGAGCGGGCTGAGGCGGTATCGCCGTCTCGAGGACATACAGTTTCCTCTCTGCCTTAAGAACAATCTTAAGGTGTCCAAACCAGTCAGAGAAGTTCGGCCCAGCAAACTTCTCCCTTTCCAGTAGGGATCGCACATTGAAGCTCATGGTGTTCGTTGCTGCAGGTATCTACAACAATGCAAGAACAGCAAGGTCAGTATCAATGTGAAGAATCAATCAGGACTTAAGAAAGATTCTTTTTCTCACTATTTTATCTGACTAAAAAATCCATTAAACAGTCCGAAAGAGTAGACACTCTTTTAGTGAGATGGGATCCGGATTTCATACTTGGTCTCCGCGTCCCGCTGAGGCGAGATAAGATGCACAGAGAGTACAAGCACTAATCTCCGGTAGGCAGTCCCTGCCGATCGCCAACCCGTGCGATTCCCCTTCATCTGGGCAATCCAGCAGACTGTGCCAACTGAGTTAGTACAACACAGTCTCTGATCCCACAGATGGCTGCCTCCATGTGCTACCACATGCGCCACATATGTAGCCTACATGGTCAAGCTGACCCGACCTACTCCCTGGACCACCATGTGCTATGCTGAGCAACGAGAAGGGATAAATCCCTACTCTGTAACACACAGGTGTAATCCCACACCGTCTGAAGATAGATGGACGTGCCCACTGAGTGGGTACAACACGGCTCCAACGATAATCAGAACAGTGAGGTTTCGCGTCAGAAGGCTTACGAGCTTGATATTTTAGCGTTGGATTTTAACGGTCTTTTATCTTCTTCACTATCATTCAATTCCTATGGTGATAGCAGAAGATAAACTAATCATGCAATTCTAATATTTAAACAATAAATAAAAGAAAGCATGAATCTTATGTGGTAAAAGCCCATAGCCCTAGTAAGACCTTAATTAACTTAAGTCTTCACTTGCTTTTCTTCATGGGGCTTTTGCTGCTCATCTGGCCCAAACCAGGGCCCAAGCGCCATCTGCAGGTCAGGTGCGCCCACCAGGAATATGCGCCAGGTCCTAGGGTCGAACCCTAGACCTCCCACCTGGTCAAGCCACTTGCTGCATGCGCCTCTGCCAAGAGTGCTCTGTGCTCTTGTCTAATTAAATTACAAATTTAACTATCTAGACAAGATTGACACGCAGGTCAATTACATTTTATAAATTAAAGCAATGTGATGCGCAGATCACAATATAAAATTAATTTACAAAATTAACCAGGCACGCAGGCCCCAGCACAGCACTCATTAAAGACGGGCAGCCCACATAAGATTAAATAAACATACATATGCAACAATCAACATGTGATCCAATCATGAAAATTAAATTTCGAAAACCCCTTGGGATCAATTTTAATTTTCCTTATTTGCCCTACTGCCTTACAATGGTCTATTACTAGGGATCCACTCATCCATCCTAGTCAGATCCACTGCCCTTGCATGCACCAAGTCCTAACTGACTTGAGTCGACCATAAGGTCAACCATGCATGCGCCAGGGCTGAACAACCACAATGAGGTCTGGCAAGCGGGTGTGACCCCGGGCCTAACTCATGTGCGTTCATCAGTTGTCTCAATCAGACATCGCTACACGCCTGTCTGCAGCCGACCTGTAGCCACCACGTGCTTGCGCACAGGTGCTACCTGGTCAACCCATCAAGGCTGTCAGATAGTCTGATCAGACTTTTGGATCTAACCTAAGGGGGGTGACTTCAACCCTAATAACCCATCTAAGGGTTTAAAGTAGGTGCCTTAGATCTAAGATAAATCGCGCAAGTTATTTGTTTTGAAAACACAATGAAACATGCGCCAACAACATGCGCCAAGGAGAAAATAACATCTATAAGAAACATGTATTTTCGCCAACTTACAACTACAGCATAAGCATTCGCATGTGACCTATAGATCTGTTATCTTGCGCAAACATGGATCATAAAACATAACATGGCAATCATAAAACATGAACATTGGCTCTGATACCAATTGAAGGTCCCCACAAGGGGGGCGAAACCCCTAAGTATGGCGCATATTAAAATTTTAAGCAGCGGAAGAGGGTTTCATGAGATCGGTTTCATGAGATATGATCAACCATAATAAACCGATTGCAAATAGAGAAGGGTTCATACCGTAGCCATTTCAAGATGGCGCCTTGGAAGAAAAAGTTGCAAGCGCCTCTTCTCCAAAGTCTCGCACACAAGATGAACAATGTGCTTCTTCCTTGGTGCTCCTTGTGCTAGCAAGGTTCCAAGGTTGTCTTGCCGAATGGAAAGGAAAAGATGAGATGATGTTCTCTTGGCCGAAACCTCCTCAACCTTCAAGGCGTCGCCACACACGGGAGTCGAGAGGAATGAGAGCGAGAGGCGAGAATAGAGAGCACTCTATTCGAACGTGAGTGACTCCAATTGGAGATCATGGTTACTAAAAATAGCAACCACTCACCGCTCCAACGTTCACGCCAAGTGAACATGTCGCCACATCTTGAACCATGCGCTCATTTCATGAGCCGGTTCAATTTGGTTTGGTTTAAAACCAATCAAGCCAAGTAATCAAGTCCAGATCTCAAATAAACCCTAAGTATCCAGATCTGACCGTTCATCTCTTGATGCTCTTGATCTCACCGATCTAGCATCTATTCTCTCGATCGAAGCTTACCGATCTCAAGCCCTAATCAATCAAACATGATCAGACTAGATCTCACTTACAATCAGAGATTAAATCCCTTTAAACTGAACCTAACCAATTTAGTCCACACGATCTGACTTAAGTAAGCCATATCATCAAATTGTGCGACCCTGAGGGTTTCCTTTAAATGTCGGTAACGATAACTCACGTTATCACGATCAGTGAGGGGTATCTAGCAACACATCTCTGTCTCCCGATATAAAAGAAATGAGTCTTCCAAGACTACACCCAAAAACAGCACAAGTGTGAATCAACTTCACTAGGCATGCATACTTCCTTTGCCACTGGATGTTCTTATTGGACAAGCGTGTCAAACTTGTAGCTCCAATATGATGAGCATGATTAGATCAGATGAACACTGTCATCTGGGTATGGCCATACACTTTCTCAATCATCTCATCCAGGGGGCCCCTTTAGAACATCACACTCCTTAAACAAGGAGACGGCAATCCTATGTCTATCACTAGTGCCCTAACATGACTCAAGCTCATTATCCAAGATAGTCTATAATCATTATGTTTCAAATGATATTGAACTACCTCAAAACAATGACAATCATCATTTAGAAAACACAAGTGATCTCAAGTCAGAGGAAATGTGCCACTTGTCACATTCAAGGATTATTCACATTGTGACAAACAATTGAATATCCTAGTAGGGTCTGTCCAGCACATCCAATGTACCCATGAGTCTACATCTTATTCCATGCTCGAAGCATCCTATAAGACTAGAACACATATTAGTCTTAACCATATCAAGGCTGTCTCATGTTCACCAAGATATATCGACTAAGGACATTAACTGCATGTCAGCCCAGCTGAACAGCTTTGAGACATTATTCAGAAGAACATATATTGCAGTAGACAATGTAGCTAACTGAATAATAACCATGCCTTTATAAACATAAACGTTTATTACATGATACTGTTACAATCCCAAGGCCTCAAACATTAGGCTTAAGGGCATACCCCAACAAAAAACCCTTCCAAAAATTCGTCTAAGGCTTTGAAAGACGCCACCAAACACCAAGGAATGCCTCCAAACACCAAGACGCCAGCCAAAGGGAGGAAAGGAAGAGGAAGAAGAATTTTCGCCTCCAAGTCTCCAAGCCGTCGCCAATCTCTTCAAGCCGTCGCCTAAGATTTCTCCAAGCCAAAAAAATCGCCACAACTCTACCCTAACCGAAATATCAATTTGAATTTTCGGTTTTTAACTCTTTAACCCGTTAACCAACTAATTGTCAAAAGGGTTTAATCCATTTAACTAACTAATTCAAATTTTAAAACCCAATTAGTGCAAACCCAAATAACCCATGGTTTAAGTGAAATCCAATAAGAATTTAAATTAACATCCAATTAATTAATTCACTTAAACGCAAATCCAATAAGGATTTAATTAATATCCAATAAGCTAGTTAATTAACCAATAAGGTCTAATTAATTAAACCAATAAACTCTAATTAATTAACTGAAATTAACATCCAATAAGTTAGTTAATTAATTAACATTAACATTAACATTAACAACCAAATAAATGAACAATATCACAGTCACTAATTTTTATTTAAATCAAACATAATGCTTACCAGGACTTAAGATCCTTGGATCTTACATCCCTCCCTCCTTATAAGGCTTTAGTCCTCTAAAGCTCATCATCCATATCATCAAAAAGGTAAGCATAAAACTTCCTCATATCAGCTTCAGTTTCCCAGGTCGCCTCCTCAACTGACTGATTTCCCCAGATAACCTTTACCAAAGGTATAGTCTTGTTCCTCAGAACTTTATCCTTTCTATCCACAATCCGGAGAGGTCTTTCCTCAAAAGTCAAATCACTCTGAATCTGAAGAGGTTCCAATTCCAATACATGAGATGGATCAGGATGATATTTCCTCAAAGCAGAGACATGGAACACATTATGCACATGATCCATAGCAGGAGGTAAAGCTAACCGGTAAGCCACTGGACCAATTCTCTCAATAATGTCAAAAGGGCCTACAAACCTAGGGCTCAACTTGCCCTTTTTGCCAAACCTCATAACGCCCTTAGTAGGTGACACCTTTAAGAAAACATGATCCCCTACCATAAACTCCAGGGAACGACGACGGTCATCAGCATAACTCTTCTGTCTGTCCCGAGCAATCTTCAGTTTATCCTGAATCTCTCTGACCTTATCAGTAGTCTCCTGAATTGCATCAGATCTCAAAATCATTCTGTCGCCAGTCTCCTCCCAACACAAGGGAGTCCTGCACCTTCTTCCATACAAAGCCTCATATGGAGCCATCTGAATACTTGAGTGGAAGCTATTATTATAAGTGAACTCTATCAAAGATAGATCCCGGTTCCACTCAGAACTCCAATCAACCACATAAGCTCTCAACAGGTCTTCTAGAGTCTGTATAGTACGCTCCGTCTGGCCATCAGACTGAGGATGGTATGCCGTACTAAAACTCAACTTAGTACCCAAACCCTCCTGTAAGCTCTTCCAAAATCTGGACAAAAATCGAGAGTCCCTATCAGACACAATATCAACAGGCACTCCATGCAGTCTGACTATCTCATCAATGTACAATCTGGCCAGTCTCTCTAAAGAATAAGTCATCTTAATCGGAAGGAAATGGGCTGATTTAGTGAGTCTATCAACAATCACCCAAATAGCATCATGACCCAATCTGGTTCTAGGCAAACCACACACAAAATCCATACTGATGCATTCCCACTTCCACTCAGGAATAGGAAGAGGCTGCAACAAACCACCAGGCTTCTGATGTTCAGCCTTTACAGTCTGACAGGTTAAACACCTAGAGACAAAATCAGTTACTTCTTTCTTCATACCCAGCCACCAAAAATTTTTCTTAAGGTCCTGATACATCTTAGTCACACCAGGATGTAGAGAATATTTGGAGTTATGGCTGTCCTCCAATATTTCTTTCCTCAAGCTCGGTTCCTCAGGGACACATACCCTTCCACGAAACCGAAGAATACCATCATCAGACAAGCTAAAATCCTGAACTGCTCCATCAACCAAACTATCCCTGATCTGAACTAATCTCGGATCCACAGACTGCTGATCTCTGATCTTCTGCAACAAAGCAGACTGTACTCTGAGAAAAGCCACATAACCCGACTGAACTCTAGGAGAAACACTGATCCTGAGATCGCTGAACTCCTGCAGTAACCGCCACTCACTGACTCGTAAAGCAGCTACTGAAGTAACTGGATGTCTGCTCAGTGCATCCGCCACCACATTGGCCTTTCCAGCCTGATACTGAATGGAGAAGTCATAGTCTTTGATCAACTCCATCCATCTTCTCTGTCTCATGTTCAACTCCTTCTGAGTGAAGATATACTTGAGACTCTGGTGATCAGTGAACAGATCAAACTCCTGACCCAGCAAATAGTGACGCCATATCTTCAGAGCAAAGACTACGGCCGCCAATTCTAAGTCATGAGTAGGGTAGTTCAACTCATACTCCTTCAGTTGTCTCGAAGCATAGGCTACCACAGAACCCTTCTGCATCAAGACACAACCCAACCCTTTGCCAGAAGCATCTGTATAAACAGTAAACCTTTCCCCATCACTAGGAATAATGAGAATCGGTGTACTAGTCAACCTCCTCTTCAGCTCCTGAAAGCTCTCTTCACACTTGTCATCCCAAATAAACTTAGCCTCCTTTCTGGTTAATTTAGTTAAAGGACCCGCCAGCTTGGAGAATCCCTCAACAAATCGCCGGTAGTAACCTGCCAAACCCAGAAAACTCCTGATCTCAGTAGCACTAGTCGGTCTTCCCCAATTAAGGATGGCTTGCACCTTAACTGGATCCACAGACACCCCCTGACCAGAAATCACATGTCCCAGAAAACTGATCTTCTCTAGCCAGAACTCACACTTACTAGCCTTGGCATATAACCGGTTCTTCCTCAAAACCTCCAGCACTCTGCGCAAGTCACTGACATGATCCGAAGTAGTCTGAGAGTACACCAAGATATCGTCTATAAAAACTACCACACAAGAATCAAGCAATTCGTGAAACACCCTGTTCATCAAATCCATGAAAACAGCAGGTGCATTCGTCAGTCCAAAAGGCATAACTAAAAATTCGAAATGCCCATACCTGGTCCTGAAAGCAGTCTTAAATATATCCTCATCCTTGACCCTAAGCTGATAATACCCTGATCTCAGATCAATCTTAGAGAACACTGTCGCTCCCTGTAATTGATCAAATAGATCATCAATTCTGGGAAGAGGATACTTATTCTTGATAGTCACTTGGTTCAATTGCCTGTAGTCTATACACATCCTCAGGGTTCCATCTTTCTTCTTTACAAACAGCACTGGCGCTCCCCAGGGAGAAGCACTAGGCCGAATGTACCCTTTCTCTAACAATTCCTCCAGTTGTTTCTTAAGCTCGGCCAGCTCTGAGGTAGCCATGCGATAAGGAGCTCTGGAGATAGGTGCCGTACCTGGCGCCAACTCAATGCCAAACTCCACTTCTCTAATTGGTGGCAAGCCTGAAAATTCTTCAGAGAACACATCAGGAAATTCTCTCACCACCGCCATCTGAGTCAAATCAGAAGTAGAATCATCCTGCACCTTAACATGCGCAAGATAACCCTTGCATCCACTAGCAAGTAACTTCCTGGCCTGTAGGAAAGATATTACATGCGGTCCTTGGTCTGACACTAGACCTCTCACAAAAAGCCGATTCCCATCTAGCAGATTTAAAGTGATTACTTTCTCAAAGCAATCCACAGAGGCATGATGTGAGGACAACCAATCCATACCTAGAATGACATCATAGTCTTGCATGTCTAGGAGGATTAAATCCACTAGAAACTCATAACCCTCTACATGCACCACACAATCAGCACACACAGTGTCTGTAGATAATGACTTTCCTAAGGGAGTACTCACAGACACAACATAATTCATCACCTTAGGTAACACAGGTAAACATGCAGCAAACTTAACAGATACAAAAGACAAATTTGCACCAGGATCAAATAAAATGCGAGCTAACTGATCAAATACAGATAAGGTACCTTCCACAACGGATCGGGAAGCTCGTGTATCCTTCTCAGCCACAGCATAAACTCTAGTCTGGACTGTAGGTGTTGGGGTATGCCCTTAAGGCTAATGTTTGAGGCCTATGGGAATGTATCAGTATCATGTAATAAACTGTTATGTTTATAAAGGCATAGTTGTTATTCAGTTAGCTACATTGTCTGCTGCAATATATGTTCTTCTGAATAATGTCTCAAAGCTGTTCAGCTAGGCTGACATGCAGTTAAGTCCTTAGTCGATATATCTTGGTGAACATGAGACAGCCTTGATATGGTCAAGACTAATATGTGTTCTAATCTTATAGGATGCTTTGAGCATGGAATAAGATGTAGACTCATGGGTACATTGGATGTACTGGACAGACCCTACTAGGATGTTCAATTGTTTGTCACAATGTGAATATTCCTTGAATATGACAAGTGGCACATTTCCTCTGACTTGAGATCGCTTGTGTTTTCTAAATGATGATTGTCATTGTTTTGAGGTAGTTCAATATCATTTGAAACATAATGATTATAGACTATCTTGGATGGTGAGCTTGAATCAGGTTAGGGCACTAGTGATAGACATAGGATTGCCGTCTCCTTGTTTAAGGAGTGTGATGTTCTAAAGGGGCCCCCTGGATGAGATGATTGAGAAAGTGTATGGCCATACCCAGGTGACTGTGTTCATCTGATCTAATCATGCTCATCATATTGGAGTTACAAGCTTGACAGGCTTGTCCAATAAGAACATCCAGTGGCAAAGGAAATATGCATGCCTTGTGACTTGATTCACACTTGTGCTATGGTTTGGGTGTAGTCTTGGAAGACTTTTTCCTTTATATCGGGAGACAGTGATGTGTTGCTAGATACCCCTCACTGATCGTGATAATGAGAATTATCGTTACCGACATTTAGAGGAAACCCTCAGGGTCGCACAATTTGATGATATGGCTTACTTAAGTCAGATCGTGTGGACTGAATTGTTCGGGTTCAGTTTAAAGGGATTTAATCTCTGATTGTAAGTGAGATCTGGTCTAATCATGTTTGATTGATTAGGGCTTGAGATCGGTAAGCTTTGATCGAGAGATTGGATGCTAGATCGGTCAGATCAACAGCATCAAGAGATCGACGGTCAGATCAAGAGCCTTAGGGTTTATTGTGGTCTGGACTGATTGCTTGGTTTATTTGGTTATTGAACCAAATGGATTTGAACCAGCTCATTTGGTTGAGCGCATGGTTCAAACTTAGAGGGATTTGCGCATGGGGTAAACCCATGATCGCAAGTGAGTGAGTGGCTTTCTATTTTTAGAAAGCATGATCACATACGTGACCATGACTCACGCCCACGCCTAAGGCGCCCTCATCTCTCGTTTTCTCCTTCTCTCGTCGCCAACTTGAGCATTCGTCTCTTGCTCTCTCGTGGATGAAAGAGTGGACGACAAGAGAGAACATTTGAACAAGCAAAGATCTCTCCTTTCCTTTCCATTCGGCAAGACATCCTTGAAGCCTTGCTAGCACAAGGAGCATCAAGGGAGTAGGCGCATTGATCATCTTGTGTGCGCCACCTAAGGAGGAGATCCATTTCGCTCTCTATTCTTCCAAATCGCCATCCAACGCAAATGGCCATGGTATGAATTCAAGTTTACTTAAAGTTGATCATATGAACATGTGATAGATCCTTTGAAACCCTTAATACCGCTGCCAAAAATTTATGCGCCACCTGATCAGGGTTTTCGCTCCCCCTAGAAGGGGACCCCCCTTATTAAGGGGTACTTTCAATTGGTATTAGAGCCAGGTTATAGCATGCTTATATGATTGCTTCATGTTTTCGTGATCCATGTTTTAAATCGTTAGATCTAGAGTTAACAACATGCGACTTTACATGTTATCTTGTTTCATGCCGAAACTTGTTTTTGTTATTTTGCTTGTTGGCGCATCTTGGATTTATTACAAATCTTCACTACATGCGCGCTCACTATAGATCTAAGGCCCTGCTATAAACCCTTAGACGGGTTATTAGGGTTGAAGTCACCCCCTAGGTTAGATCCAAACAGTCTGATCAGATTATCTGACAGCCTGAATGGGTCGACCAGATAGCACCTTGGCGCAAGCCTGGGGTGGCTATAGGTCGACTGCAGACAGGTGTGTAGCGATGTCTGATTGAGACAACCCATGAACACACATGAGTTAGGCCCGGGGTCACACCCGCTTGCCAGACCTCATTGTGGTTGTTCAGCCCTGGCGCATGCATGGTTGACCTTATGGTCGACTCAAGTCAGTTAGGACTTGGTGCATGCAAGGGCAGTGGATCTGACTAGGTTGGATGAGTGGATCCCTAGTAATGGACCGTTGTAAGGTAGTAAGGGCGAATAAGGAAATTAAAATTGATACCTATGGGGTTTTCGAAATTTAATTTTCTTGGATGGATCACATGTTTGAATGTTGCATATGCTTGTTTATTTTTCTTATGTGGGCTGCCCGTTATTAATGTGTGCTGTGCTGGGGCCTGCGTGCCTGGGAGTTAATTGTAAATTAATTTTTATTTTTTGTGATCTGCGAATCACAGTTTAATTAATTTATAATGTGAAATTGACCTGCGTGTCAATCTTGTCTAGATAGTTAAATTTGTAATTTAATTAGACAAGAGCACAGAGCACACTTGGCAGAGGCGCATGCAGCAGTGGCTGGACCAGGTGGGAGGTCTAGGGTTCGACCCTAGGACCAGGCGCATATTCCTGGTGGGCGCACCTATGCTGCAGATGGCGCTTGGGCCCTGGTTTGGGCCAGATGAGCAGCTAAAGACCCATGAAGAGCAAGTGAAGACTTAATTTAGGTTAAGGTCTCACTAGGGCTATGGGCTTTTACCACATAAGATTCATGCTTTCTTTTATTGTTTAAATATTAGAATTGCATGATTAGTTTATCTTCTGCTATCACCATAGGAATTGCATGATAGTGAAGAAGATAAAAGACCGTTAAAATCCAACGATGAAATATCAAGCTCGTAAGCCTTCTGACGCGAAACCTCACTGTTCTGATTATCGTTGGAGCCGTGTTGTACCCACTCAGTGGGCACGTCCATCTATCTTCAGACGGTGCGGGATTACACCTGTGTGTTACAGAGTAGGGATTTATCCCTTCTCGTTGCTCAGCATAGCACATGGTGGTCCAGGGAGTAGGTCGGGTCAGCTTGACCGTGTAGGCTACATATGTGGCGCATATGGTAGCACATGGAGGCAGCCATCTGTGGGATCAGAGACTGTGTTGTACCAACTCAGTTGGCACAGTCTGCTGGATTGCCCAGATGAAGGGGAATCGCACGGGTTGGCGATTGGCTGGGACAGCCTACCAGAGATTAGTGCTTGTACTCTCTGTGCATCTTATCTCGCCTGAGCGGGACGCGGAGACCAAGTATGAAATCTGGATCCCATCTCACTAAAAGAGTTCTACTCTTTCGGGCTGTTTTGCTGGATTTTTCAGCCAGATAAAATAGTGAGAAAAAGAATCTTTCTTAAGTCCTGATCGATTCTTATAAATTGATACTGACCTTGCTGTTCTTGCATTGTTGTAGATACCTGCAGCAACGAACACCATGAACTTCAATGTGCGATCCCTACTGGAAAGGGAGAAGTTTGCTGGGCCGAACTTCTCTGACTGGTTTGGACACCTTAAGATCGTTCTTAAGGCAGAGAGGAAACTGTATGTCCTCGAGACGGCGATACCGCCGCAGCCCGCTCCGAACGCCGCAAGGGCGGTTCGGGAAGCCTATGAAAAGCACGTCAATGATAGCATTGATGTCGCTTGCCTGATGCTAGCGTCTATGACGCCACCGCTGCAGCGTCAGCATGAGGACATGTCGGCTATAGAGATTATAGCGAACCTCAAGATGCTGTATGCTGCACAGGCGAGGACAGAGCGCTACAATTTGACGAAGCTCTTCTTTCAGAGCAAACTGGCTGAAGGGAGCCCAGTGGGAGCTCACGTGCTCAAGATGATTGGGCACAAGGAGGCTCTAGAGAAACTGGGGCATACCATCAACCAGGAGCTTGCTGTGGACATTATTCTGCAGTCTCTCCCGCCTTCATTCGACGCGTTCATTATTAATTTTAATATGAACAAAATCGATTGTACTCCGGCTGAGCTGCTGAATATGCTCTTGACCACTGAGGAGACTCTGAAGGGTAAGCCTTCGACCTTTGTCTTAATGGTTCCTTCCAGGAACAAGAAGAAGGGGAAGAAGGGCAAGGCCACTGTCAAGAGCTACAGCAAGGCTCTGAAGCAGAAGGTGAAGCGGTCCAAGGAATACAGGTGTTTCCACTGTGGCCAGCTGGGTCACTGGAAAAAGGACTGTACAGCGCTCCAAGGAGATAAGAGGGGAAGCATCGCTTCTGGCTCAGGTATATTCGTGACTGAGGTCATGTTTTCTTCTTCTATATCATGGGTGTTGGACACTGCATGTGGAGTTCACATTTGTTCAAATGTACAGGAACTCAAGAGAAGAAGACAGGTGGGACAGCATGAGGTGGACCTACGCGTTGGAAACGGAGCACGGGTTGCTGCTGTTGCTGTAGGAGACTACTTCATTTCTTTACCATCTGGAATTGTATTGGAACTAAACAATTGTTACTTTGTTCCCAGTATTACTAAAAATATTATCTCCATTCCTGCTCTTGTCAGGAAGGGATTTTCCTTTGAATGCAATATTTCAAAGTGTGTTTTATCTTTAGATAATATTGTTTATGCAACTGGTTCAATTAGCAATGGGTTATTCATGTTGGACATGGAATGTTCAATACAGCAAATTGATAATAAGAAAGCCAAGTATGCTGATGACAGCACCTTGCTATGGCATAGTCGTTTAGGCCATATAAACGAGAAGCGCATTAAGCGGTTGCATGATCATGGACTGCTGGGATCATTCTCCTATGAGGAGATTGATACATGCAAAGCTTGTTTGTTGGGTAAAATGACGAAGTCACCTTTTCCTCGCAAAGGTCAAAGGGCTTCAGGTTTACTTGACCTTATACACAGTGATGTGTGTGGGCCATTTAGTAAACATGCCAGAGGTGGCTATCAGTACTTCATTACCTTTACTGATGATTTCAGTAGATATGGGTATGTCTATTTGATGAGACATAAAAGTGAATCTTTTGACAAGTTCAAAGAGTTCAAGAATGAAGTACAGAATCAGCTAGGCCGAAATATCAAGGCACTTCACTCAGATCGAGGTGGAGAATACCTAAGTCATGCGTTTACTGACTATCTAAAGGAGTGTGGGATTATCTCACAGCTCACTCCGCCAGGAACACCGCAATGGAATGGTGTGTCCGAAAGGAGAAATAGAACGTTACTTGATATGGTTCGTTCTATGATGAGTCAGGCTTCTTTACCCAACTCCTTTTGGGGTTTTGCACTGGAAACAGCTGCAAAAGTACTAAACCGAGTGCCATCCAAGGCCGTTTCAAAGACCCCATATGAATTATGGTATGGGAAACAGCCAAGCTTGACATTTATCAGGATCTGGGGTTGCGAGGCTTATGTCAAAAAGCTCGCCTCTGGGAAACTAGAGAGCAGATCTGACAAATGTATCTTTGTCGGTTACCCTAAGGAAACTAAGGGTTATTATTTCTACGATCCCAAAGAGAACAAGGTTTTTGTTGCTCGGACGGCCATATTTCTTGAGAAGGAGTTTCTTCTGCAAGAGGCCAGTGGGAGAGAAATAAAGCTGGATGAGAATCCAGAAGAAGGACAAAGTGACCAAGCAGAGTTGGATGAGCCTGAGCCGGTAGAACGGGTTATTGAACAACCTGAGGCTCAGATATCACGGGAACCGCGAAGATCGGGTAGGATCCGTCGACAGCCAGAGCGCTATGACGGAGTCTACATCATTGATAATGATGAACCCCTCACTTATGCGGATGCGGTCAGTGGACCGGAGTCAGCGAGATGGCTTGAAGCTATGCGCGCCGAGATGGACTCCATGTCAGATAACCAAGTTTGGGATTTGGTTGATCCGCCTCCGGGAGTTATCCCTATAGGCTGTAAATGGATCTTCAAGAAGAAGATTGACATGGATGGTAACGTGGTTACCTATAAAGGCAGGCTAGTTGCGAAAGGTTTCAAACAAATCTACGGGATAGATTATGATGAAACTTTCTCACCTGTAGCCATGTTTAAGTCTATTCGGATTCTTTTCGCGATAGCTGCATACTATGATTATGAGATCTGGCAGATGGATGTGAAAACAGCTTTCCTTAATGGAAATCTGGATGAGGATGTGTACATGACACAACCAGAAGGTTTCACTAATCCAGCAGATCGTCATAAGATATGCAAGTTAAAGAAGTCTATTTATGGACTTAAGCAAGCATCAAGAAGCTGGAATATTCGTTTTGATGAATCAGTCACCGAATTTGGTTTCATCAAGAACGAGGATGACCCGTGTGTATATAAGAGGTTTAGTGGGAGCGTAATTACTTTTCTAGTCCTCTACGTCGATGACATCTTGATCATTGGAAATGATATTCCTGAAATGCATGCTGTTAAAGCATGGCTGAGGAAATGTTTCCAGATGAAAGATTTAGGAGAAGCAGCCTATGTGTTAGGTGTGAAGATCTACAGGGATAGATCTAAGAGGCTTCTCGGGCTGTGCCAGAGTACTTACATCGATAAGGTCCTGGAGAGATTTCATTTAGAGAATTCTAAACGAGGATATCTTCCAGTCAGACATGGTCTGAATCTTTCAAAGAGTCAGTGTCCACAAACACAGACTGAGAAAGATGAAATGGACAATACGCCTTATGCTTCGGCTATTGGATCCATTATGTATGCGATGTTGTGTACTCGCCCAGACGTTGCTTACGGGTTAAGCGTAACCAGTCGTTTCCAAGGTAATCCAGGTATGGCGCACTGGATTGCAGTCAAGAACATTTTAAAATATCTGCGGAGGACCAAAGATATGTTCTTGATATATGGTGGTCAGGAAGAACTCAGTATTGAAGGATATACTGACGCTTCGTTCCAGTCTGACCAGGATGATTTCCGATCGCAATCAGGCTATGTTTTTAGCTTGAATGGAGGTGCAGTGGTGTGGAAGAGTTTCAAACAGTCAACTGTTGCTGATTCCACAACAGAAGCCGAGTATGTTGCAGCCTCGGAAGCATCCAAGGAGGCAGTGTGGATTCGTAAGTTCGTGAGAGAACTTGGTGTCATTCCTTCGAGTGCAGATCCTTTGGTTATCTTCTGTGATAACACTGGAGCAATTGCACAAGCAAAGGAACCACAGTCGCACCAGAAGTCCAAGCACATACAGAGACGGTTTCATTTGATCAGGGAGATCATAGATCGTGGCGAGATCAAAATCTGCAAGGTACATACAGATGACAATCTGGCAGACCCGCTTACCAAGCCTCTGGCGCAGCAGAAGCATGAGAAGCACTGTAATAATATGGGTTTGAGATTTCTCAACCATTAGATTAAGTGCAAGTGGGAGATTGTTGGGGTATGCCCTTAAGGCTAATGTTTGAGGCCTATGGGAATGTATCAGTATCATGTAATAAACTGTTATGTTTATAAAGGCATAGTTGTTATTCAGTTAGCTACATTGTCTGCTGCAATATATGTTCTTCTGAATAATGTCTCAAAGCTGTTCAGCTAGGCTGACATGCAGTTAAGTCCTTAGTCGATATATCTTGGTGAACATGAGACAGCCTTGATATGGTCAAGACTAATATGTGTTCTAATCTTATAGGATGCTTTGAGCATGGAATAAGATGTAGACTCATGGGTACATTGGATGTACTGGACAGACCCTACTAGGATGTTCAATTGTTTGTCACAATGTGAATATTCCTTGAATATGACAAGTGGCACATTTCCTCTGACTTGAGATCGCTTGTGTTTTCTAAATGATGATTGTCATTGTTTTGAGGTAGTTCAATATCATTTGAAACATAATGATTATAGACTATCTTGGATGGTGAGCTTGAATCAGGTTAGGGCACTAGTGATAGACATAGGATTGCCGTCTCCTTGTTTAAGGAGTGTGATGTTCTAAAGGGGCCCCCTGGATGAGATGATTGAGAAAGTGTATGGCCATACCCAGGTGACTGTGTTCATCTGATCTAATCATGCTCATCATATTGGAGTTACAAGCTTGACAGGCTTGTCCAATAAGAACATCCAGTGGCAAAGGAAATATGCATGCCTTGTGACTTGATTCACACTTGTGCTATGGTTTGGGTGTAGTCTTGGAAGACTTTTTCCTTTATATCGGGAGACAGTGATGTGTTGCTAGATACCCCTCACTGATCGTGATAATGAGAATTATCGTTACCGACATTTAGAGGAAACCCTCAGGGTCGCACAATTTGATGATATGGCTTACTTAAGTCAGATCGTGTGGACTGAATTGTTCGGGTTCAGTTTAAAGGGATTTAATCTCTGATTGTAAGTGAGATCTGGTCTAATCATGTTTGATTGATTAGGGCTTGAGATCGGTAAGCTTTGATCGAGAGATTGGATGCTAGATCGGTCAGATCAACAGCATCAAGAGATCGACGGTCAGATCAAGAGCCTTAGGGTTTATTGTGGTCTGGACTGATTGCTTGGTTTATTTGGTTATTGAACCAAATGGATTTGAACCAGCTCATTTGGTTGAGCGCATGGTTCAAACTTAGAGGGATTTGCGCATGGGGTAAACCCATGATCGCAAGTGAGTGAGTGGCTTTCTATTTTTAGAAAGCATGATCACATACGTGACCATGACTCACGCCCACGCCTAAGGCGCCCTCATCTCTCGTTTTCTCCTTCTCTCGTCGCCAACTTGAGCATTCGTCTCTTGCTCTCTCGTGGATGAAAGAGTGGACGACAAGAGAGAACATTTGAACAAGCAAAGATCTCTCCTTTCCTTTCCATTCGGCAAGACATCCTTGAAGCCTTGCTAGCACAAGGAGCATCAAGGGAGTAGGCGCATTGATCATCCTGTGTGCGCCACCTAAGGAGGAGATCCATTTCGCTCTCTATTCTTCCAAATCGCCATCCAACGCAAATGGCCATGGTATGAATTCAAGTTTACTTAAAGTTGATCATATGAACATGTGATAGATCCTTTGAAACCCTTAATACCGCTGCCAAAAATTTATGCGCCACCTGATCAGGGTTTTCGCTCCCCCTAGAAGGGAACCCCCCTTATTAAGGGGTACTTTCAGTAGGCTTATCTGCGCCTCTAGGCTGTATCTCAGGCTCTTTGCAGTCCCTGACCTTGTGCCCTGGTTTCTTACACCTGAAACACACGCCATTCCTCTTATAACAGTCTTTCACTAGATGTCCCTTGAGCCCACAATAATTGCAAGTCCCGTTCTCATTGTTACTGATCTTTGCCTCCCTGGCATCCCTGAACAGCTGCGGTGCATCCCTGGACTGCTGCGGTGCCTTGTAAGAGTAAGGCTTATACCTGCTCTTCTTGTAGTCCTTATGTTTAGGGTACTTCTTACCCTTGCCGCCACTGCCATACTGAGGAGCCGCCGCCTCAGCTGCAGGAACCACTGTCACGGCAACATGAGAACTCCTCTCAGCTATGTATCTCTCAATGGTGCGTGCTCGCCCAACAGTCTCAACATAGGTCTCCAAATGCTGAGCACCAACCTGCTCTCTAATGTCCCATCTGAGACCTCTGAGAAACTTAGTAGCTCTCCTCTTTTCAGTGTTTATCAGGTGAGGAGCATACTTTCCCAATTTCGTGAACTGTAATTCATACTGGTCCACAGTCATATCACCCTGCTCCAGGTGAATAAATGCCACCTCTCGGTCCTCCACCAAACTATCTGGGAAGTACTTCTCGTTAAATCGAGACAAGAAGTAAGGCCAATCTACAGTCTCATGTCTTTCTTCGGCAAGTCTCACCACGCCCTTCCACCACTCATCTGCGTCCCCACGCATCATATAGGTGGTCAGACATAACTTATCCTCATCTGAGCAGCGCATGACTTGGAAAATCTTTTCCAAGCACAACTGCCAGTTCTCAGCAGTACTGGATTCTGAGCCCCCATAAAAAGAACTAGGACCCAGTTTCTGGAATTCACTCACAAGTGAGGCATAGCGCTTGTGACACACACATACCACAGTAAGGAAATCAAACATAAACCTATCAGGTGTCTAGCAATACACAAACATGTTTTCCCCCGAACTAAGTTTTAGCTAGCCAACTCCTCTGATACCATTCTATAACATCCCGTTATCTTAACCCCAAACAAATGGCACAGTTCATGAATGATACAGGATGTTTCATATAAGATCGATTCATATGCTAGGTAAAACCGAGTTCAAGAAAACACGGTCTGAAAATTTCGAAATTCCCATACATAAATATCCACAAAACACAAATCTCATAAATCACATAAGGGTACCTGCCACCACGCAATCCTTGCACTAGACATATGCAAGGCAACAGTTATATCAAATCCGATGGCATAAATACAATTCGATTCGAAATTCAAAGCAAAGCCACAAAGTCGATTTTATAAACTCATACCAAACACCGAAACCAGGCTGAGGCCCGCGGTGACACAAAAATCAAACTCATTTAACTGCCACAATCTGGCAACACAAATTTCACATAGTTCACGTGGTTCACACAAATTCACATAGTTCACATCATTCATATAGTTCGTATAATTCATATAGTTCGGCCACAACCGGCCTCATAATTAAGCACAAAAGTTCTTAAATATAATCACAGCAACTAGCATAATGTCCACGCCAATGCTAACTCAAGAAATGCGTCCCTGCTCTATGCCTGAAAATAGTGAGGGGTGAGCTACACAGCCCAGTGAGTGGATAGTCTAAATCGACCATCCATAACATACACTCAAAAATATAGGCAGATTATTTTTAAAAATCTTTAACAGAACATTATGTCAATATACAACAAGATTAAATACAGAAGTCATATAAACAGCCAGATGTACACACCAACATATAACAAACTCAGGTTCTAAACAAACTCAGGTTCTAGAGTTATACTCTAAACCAACTAAACACACCAATACTTAGTTAACCTAGTTGTCCAGCATATTCAGTAGTGACCAATATGGTCTAACCCGGCTTTGGCCTAAGCACTGGGAGCTGCAAAATCTCGTGCAACACATAAACATGGACAGTGAGTAGAATCAAGAGGTGGACCCCGCCAGGTCACGACGTGGCACTTTGCGCTAAAACACCCCATAAACACATCGATGGCTTGTGTGTAGATTCAAGAGGTGGCCCCCGCCGGGTCACGGCGTGGCACTTTGCTCTACGACACCCCATATCACAAAAAGAGAGTGATGACATCAAGAGGTGGCCCCTGTCTGACCAAGACATGGCACTTTGCGTCAAAACCCGTTCTCCCAAAAGGTTCCTACTGGACAACAGACACATCTTATATCATATTTCATAAAGGTGGACTCCTAAGTGTCAACTAGACTCTAGGATAGTCATCACAAAAATCATATCGGGCAGGCTGAACATCAACCCCCATCACAATAATCATAATAGGCAGGCTGAACATCAACCCCCTCACATATCAAATACAGGGCTGAAATTCAAACCCTTAACATATCACATAAGGACTATCCTATGAGTACCCGGTTACACTTAGCCATAGTCCTAACCAACACATAACACACAATATTCAAAATTCCCATAATCACATAATTTTCAAAAATCTCATAACCACATAATGTTCACAATTCACATAATCACATAATGTTCACAAATCACATAACAACATAATATTCCAAAAAAATCACATAAACACCTAATATTTAAAAATCACATAATTACATAATATTAACAATCATATAATGTAGTGTGGTCCTTAGGTTTCATGCTGATTAGTTCAGTCAAACCTTACTAGGTTATCACCCAAATTTCTCAAACAATTTCTCAACATTGCAGTTAACAAGCATCCATAAAAATTAACATAAAACTAAAACATGTAGTCATACAAACTATCCATAAAATTAACAAAAACTACAACATGTATTCATACAAACTATTTTACAAATCTCTACATATAACCCACGGTTAACATAACATATTATCTATTAAATTTTACACCTTGAATTAACATGAATTTCATGCTCAAACCATTGGTCTAAAACTTCCGAAATTCCATAAATTAATACCTTAAATTTCATATTACCAATTTTCGGTTTTCATAAACAATCATCAAGATTATTTCGGTTTACATGGAAATTTAGGTTTTCATGGAAAAATACAATTCGGTTCTCATGAAGAACAATACCCTAAATTCGGTTTTCATACCCTAAATACACTTTGCATAATTTCGGTTTTAACATGGTAAATTTTCCAAGAACTCAAGTGTATCATTTAACACAAACACAACCAAATTGTTAAATCAATTAAGACATTCCACTCACCTTGAACCGTGAACACCAATAAGAAAAACCCTTCCAAAAATTCGTCTAAGGCTTTGAAAGACGCCACCAAACACCAAGGAATGCCTCCAAACACCAAGACGCCAGCCAAAGGGAGAAAAGGAAGAGGAAGAAGAATTTTCGCCTCCAAGTCTCCAAGCCGTCGCCAATCTCTTCAAGCCGTCGCCCAAGATTTCTCCAAGCCAAAAAAATCGCCACAACTCTACCCTAACCGAAATATCAATTTGAATTTTCGGTTTTTAACTCTTTAACCCGTTAACCAACTAATTGTCAAAAGGGTTTAATCCATTTAACTAACTAATTCAAATTTTAAAACCCAATTAGTGCAAACCCAAATAACCCATGGTTTAAGTGAAATCCAATAAGAATTTAAATTAACATCCAATTAATTAATTCACTTAAACGCAAATCCAATAAGGATTTAATTAATATCCAATAAGCTAGTTAATTAACCAATAAGGTCTAATTAATTAAACCAATAAACTCTAATTAATTAACTGAAATTAACATCCAATAAGTTAGTTAATTAATTAACATTAACATTAACATTAACAACCAAATAAATGAACAATATCACAGTCACTAATTTTTATTTAAATCAAACATAATGCTTACCAGGACTTAAGATCCTTGGATCTTACAATGAGCGACCATAGAGCCAACGTGAGATGTGGTCACGTAAGAGACATGCTATCTAAAAATAGCAAACACGTCTCAACGTTCACAAGTCGCAAATCTCTCCTCTTATTTTGAACCACTCGCTCATCCATGAGCCGGTTCATCTTGGTCTGGTTCAAAGACCAAATAAGCCAAGCGACATGGTCTAGATCAAATTAAACCCTAAGGCTCCAGATCTAACCGTCGATCTCTTAATGCTTCTGATCTCACTGATCTAGCATCTATTCTCTCGATCGAAGCTTACCGATCTCAAGCTCTAATCAATCATACATGATCAGACTAGATCTCACTTACAATCAGAGATTAAATCCCTTTAAACTGATCTCGAACAATTCAGTCCACACGATCTGACTTAAGTAAGCCATATCATCAAATTGTGCGACCCTGAGGGTTTCCTTTAAATGTCGGTAACGATAACCCACGTTATCACGATCAGTGAGGGGTATCTAGCAACACATCACTGTCTCCCGGTATAAAGAAAAGAGTCTTCCAAGACTACACCCAAACCACAGCACAAGTGTGAATCCAATTCACAGGGCATGCATACTTCCTTTGCCACTGGATGTTCTTATTGGACAAGCGTGTCAAGCTTGTAGCTCCAATATGATGAGCATGATTAGATCAGATGAACACTGTCACCTGGGTATGGCCATACACTTTCTCAATCATCTCATCCAGGGGGCCCCTTTAGAACATCACACTCCTTAAACAAGGAGACGGCAATCCTATGTCTATCACTAGTGCCCTAACATGACTCAAGCTCATTATCCAAGATAGTCTATAATCATTATGTCTCAAATGATATTGAACTACCTCAAAACAATGACAATCATCATTTAGAAAACACAAGTGATCTCAAGTCAGAGGAAATGTGCCACTTGTTGCACTCAAGGATTATTCACATTGTGACAAGCAACTGAATATCCTAGTAGGGTCTGTCCAGTACATCCAATGTACTCATGAGTCTATATCTTATTCCATGCTCGAAGCATCCTATTGTTGGGGTATGCCCTTAAGGCTAATGTTTGAGGCCTTGGGATTGTAAAAGTATCATGTAATAAACTTTTATGTTAATAAAGGCATGGTTGTTATTCAGGTTGTTACCTTATCTGCTGTAATAAGTGTACTTCTGAATAATGTCTCAAAGCTGTTCAGCTAGGCTGACAGGCTCTATGTCCTTAGTCGAGATATCTTGGTGAACATGAGACAGCCTTGATATGATTGAGACTAATATGGGTGCTAATCTTATAGGATGCTTCGAGCATGGAATAAGATATAGACTCATGGGTACATTGGATGTACTGGACAGACCCTACTGGGATATTCCATTGCTTGTCACAATGTGAATGATCCTTGTATGCAGCAAGTGGCACATGTCCTTTGACTTGAGATCACTTGTGTTTCTAAATGATGATTGTCATTGTCTTGAGGTAGTTCAATATCATTTGAAACATAATGATTATAGACTATCTTGGATGGTGAGCTTGAATCAGGTTAGGGCACTTGTGATAGATAGAGGATTGCCGTCTCCTTGTTTAAGGAGTGTGATGTTCTATAGGGCCCCCCTATATGAGATGATTGAGGAAGTGTATGGCCATACCCAGATGACTATGATCATCTGATCTAATCATGCTCATCATATTGGAGTTACAGGCTTGACATGCTTGTCCAATAAGAACATCCAGTGGCAAAAGACATTTGTGTGCCTTGTGAGTTTGATTCACACTTGTGCTATGGTTTGGGTGTAGTCTTGGAAGACTCTTTCCTTTATATCGGGAGACAGTGATGTGTTGCTAGATACCCCTCACTGATCGTGATAACGTAAGTTATCGTTACCGACATTTGAAGGAAACCCTTAGGGTCGCACAATATGATGATATGGCTTACTTGAGTCAGATCGTGTGGACTGAATTCTTTGGGTTCAGTTTAAAGGGGTTTTAATCTCTGATTGTAAGTGAGATCTGGTCTGATCATGTTTGATTGATTAGGACTTGAGATCGGTAAGCTTCGATCGAGAGAGATGATGCCAGATCGGAGAGATCAGGGGCATCAGGAGATGAATGGTTAGATCATGAGCCTTGGGGTTCAATCTGGTCTAGACCTATTGGCTTGAGCTCTTTCGGTTTGGTTTATTGAACCGAATTGATTGGAACGTTTTAGATTGAACCGGTTCACAATTGTGAACGCATGGTTCAATGCTAAAATGCGTTTGGGTTGAGTTGAGCGCATGGACTTGATGAGCTTCCATTTATGGAATGTCATCAAGGGCCGGTTTCACTTTCAATGCCAAAAACGCATATGCGTTTGCTCCTTTCTTCTCAACGCATTCTTGGACTTTCGTGGGAGTGTGGTGTGGACGACGAAAAGGAGTGTTGCGCAAGAGGAGCTCTCGGCCAAGCTTGATCCTTCTTCATCCCTTTCCATTCGAATAGATTCCTTGGGTGACTTGCTAGCACAAGCGACGCCAAGGAGTGAGCCAACTTCTTCTTGTGTGTGGCACACTTTGGAGGAGACCTAACTTGATCTCTTCTTCCAAGCCGAATTCCAAGTCCATGGCATTGGTATGATTTCTAGCTTCAAGTTGATCATATGTTTTCATATCCGATCTTGATTTGAAACCCTTTTTCCGCAAAGCTTGTTAGAATCGCAAGTTTAGGGTTTCTCCCCCTTAGATTAGGGGTTGCTTCAATTGGTATCAGAGCTAGGCTCATGATATGATCGATATGATTGCTTTAAGTATTGGTGATCCATACATGTTGCGCTTACTTTTTCTTGAGGCATGCTTTGTTTTCATGAAGTTGCGCTTGTATCATATGTTCATGAAGTTGGCGCTTGTATCATATGTTCATGAAGTTGGCGCTTGTATCATGCTTAGATGAAGTATGCGCTCCCCCTTGAAGGGGACCCCCTAAAGTATGCGCTCCCCCTTGAAGGGGACCCCCTTAGATCTAAGGGTTATCAAGCATGTTGTTTGTTTATATGCGCATGTTCAAAAGGTTTTCTAAAACTTACATCTTGCGCGCTTGATTAGATCTAAGGTGCCACTACATTAAATCCTTAGATGGGTTGATGGGGTTGAAGGCATCATCTAGTATAGATCAAGCTAGTCTGATCAGACCATCTGACAGCCTAGATGGGTCGACCAGATAGCACCTGTGCACAAGCACGAGGTGGCTATAGGTTGACTGCATCAACGGCGTGTAGCGAGGTCTGGTTGAGACATCTACTGAACACACATGAGTTAGGCCCGGGGTCACACCCGCTTGCCAAAACTCATGAGGGTGGTTCAGCCCTTGGGGCATGCATGGTTGACCATTAGGTCAACTCGGGTCAGTTAGGACTCGGTGCATGCAAGGGCAAAAGATCTAACTAGATGGATGAGTGGATCCCCATCAATGGACCATTGTAAGGTTGTAGGACTCATAAGGAAATTAAATTGATGCCATGGGGATTTTCAAAAATTTAATTTCTTGAATGGATCACATGTTGATTGAACCATATGCTTGTTTATTTAGTCTTATGTGGGTTGCCCTATTGTGTGCTGTGCTGGGGCCTGCGTGCCTGGGTTTAAACTTGTAAATTAATTTGTGATCTGCGAATCACATTTGTATTTAATTTATAATGTATAATTGACCTGTGAGTCAAACCTTGTCTAGATAGATCAAATGTACTTTGATTAGACAAGAGTACAAATGCACACATCCCAAAGGGGCATTCAGCTGGTGGCGCACCTGAGGTGCTCTTGGCGCTAGGGCCCTAGGTTGGACCAGATGAGATGCCATGGAGCTCAAGTGAAGACTTAAGTAAAATTAAGGTCTTACTAGGGTTCATGGGCTTTTACCACATAAGATCATGCTTTCTACTTATTGCTAATAATTAGAATTGCATGTTTAAGTTTATCTTCTGCTATAGCCATAGGATTGCCTGATAGTAAGAAGATAAAAGACCGTTAAAATCCAAACGCTAACATATCAAGCTCGATAAGCCTTCTGACGCGAAACCTCACCTTTCTGACTATCGTTGGAGCCGTGTTGAACCCACTCAGTGGGCACGTCCATCTATCTTCAGACGGTGCTGGATTTCACCTGCGTGTTACAGAGTTGGGATTTATCCCCTCTCGTTGCTCAGCATAGCACGTGGTGGTCCAGGGAGTAGGTCGGGTCAGCTTGACCATGTAGGCTACATATGTGGCGCATATGGTAGCACATGGAGGCAGCCATCTCTGGGATCAGAGACTGTGTTGTACCAACTCAGTTGGCATAGTCTGCTGGATTGCCAAGATGAAGGGGAATCGCACGGGTTGGCGATTGGCTGGGACAGCCTACCAGAAATTAATGCTTGTCATCTCTGTGCATCTTATCTCGCCTGAGCGGGACGCGGAGACCAAGTATGAAATCTGGATCCCATCTCACTAAAAGAGTGTTACTCTTTCGGACTGTTTACTGGATTTTTCAGTCAGACAAAATAGTGAGAAAAGAATCTTTCTTAAGTCCTGGATTGATTCTGAAACATTGATACTGACCTTGCTGTTCTTGCTTGTTGTAGATTCCTGCAGCAACGAACATCATGAGCTTCAATGTGCGATCCCTACTGGAAAGGGAGAAGTTTGCTGGGCCGAACTTCTCTGACTGGTTTGGACACCTTAAGATCGTTCTTAAGGCAGAGAGGAAACTGTATGTCCTCGAGACGGCGATACCGCCGCAGCCCGCTGCGAACGCCGCAAGGGCGGTTCGTGATGCCTATGATAAGCATGTCAATGATAGCATTGATGTCGCTTGCCTGATGCTAGCGTCTATGACGCCACCGCTGCAGCGTCAGCATGAGGATATGTCGGCTATAGAGATTATAGCGAACCTCAAGATGCTGTATGCTGCACAGGCGAGGACCGAGCGCTATAATCTGACGAAGCTCTTCTTTCAGAGCAAACTGGCTGAGGGGAGCCCAGTGGGAGCTCACGTGCTCAAGATGATTGGGCACAAGGAAGCTCTGGAGAAACTGGGGCATACCGTCAACCAGGAGCTTGCTGTAGATATTATTCTGCAGTCTCTTCCGCCCTCTTTCGATGCGTTCATCATTAATTTTAATATGAACAAGATCGATTGTACGCCGGCAGAGCTGCTGAATATGCTCTTGACTACTGAGGAAACTCTGAAGGGCAAGCCTTCAACCTCTGTCTTAATGGTTCCTTCAAGGAACAATAAGAAGGGGAAGAAGGGCAAGGCCCCTGTCAAGAATTACAGCAAGGCCCTGAAACAAAAGGTGAAGCGGTCCAAGGACAACAGGTGTTTCCACTGTGGCCAGCTGGGTCACTGGAAAAAGGACTGTAAAGCGCTCCAAGGAGATAAGAGGGGAAGCGTTGCTTCTGGCTCAGGTATATATGTGACGGAAGTCATGGTTTCATCTTCTTCTATATCATGGGTGTTGGACACTGCATGTGGAGTTCACATTTGTTCAAATGTACAGGAACTCAAGAGAAGAAGGCAGGTGGGACAGCATGAGGTAGACCTACGCGTTGGAAACGGGGCACGGGTTGCTGCTGTTGCTGTAGGGGACTATTTCATTTCTTTACCATCTGGCATTGTATTAGAATTAAACAATTGTTATTTTGTACCAAGTATTACCAAGAATATTATCTCTATTCCTGCTCTTGTCAGGAAAGGATTTGCCTTTGAATGCAAGATTTCAAAGTGTGTTTTGACTTATGATAATATTGTGTATGCAACTGGTTCAATTAACAATGGGTTATACATGTTGGACATGGAAAATTCTATACAAAACATTGATAATAAGAAAGCCAAGTATGCTGATGACAGCACCTTGCTATGGCATAGTCGTTTAGGCCATATAAACGAGAAGCGCATTAAGCGGTTGCATGATCATGGACTGCTGGGATCATTCTCCTGTGAGGAGATTGATACATGCAAAGCTTGTTTAATGGGTAAAATGACGAAGTCTCCTTTTCCTCACAAAGGTCAGAGGACTTCAGGTTTACTTGACCTTATACACAGTGATGTGTGTGGGCCGTTTAGTAAACATGCCAGAGGTGGCTATCAGTACTTCATTACCTTTACTGATGATTTCAGTAGGTATGGATATGTCTATCTGATGAGACATAAAAGTGAATCTTTTGACAAGTTCAAAGAGTTCAAAAATGAAGTACAAAATCAGCTAGGCCGAAATATCAAGGCACTTCGTTCTGATCGAGGTGGTGAATACCTGAGTCATGCATTTACTGACTATCTGAAGGAGTGTGGGATTATCTCACAGCTCACTCCGCCAGGAACACCGCAATGGAATGGTGTGTCCGAGAGGAGAAACAGAACGTTACTTGATATGGTTCGTTCTATGATGAGTCAGGCTACTCTTCCATACTCCTTTTGGGGTTTTGCACTGGAAACAGCTGCAAAGGTACTAAACCGAGTGCCATCCAAGGCAGTTTCAAAGACGCCATATGAGTTATGGTATGGGAAACAGCCGAGCTTGACATTTATCAGGATCTGGGGTTGCGAGGCTTATGTCAAAAAGCTCGCCTCTGGGAAACTAGAGAGCAGATCTGACAAATGCATCTTTGTCGGTTACCCTAAGGAAACTAAGGGTTATTATTTC
Source organism: Costus lasius (assembly GCA_027563935.2). Taxonomy (NCBI): domain Eukaryota; kingdom Viridiplantae; phylum Streptophyta; class Magnoliopsida; order Zingiberales; family Costaceae; genus Costus; species Costus lasius. The sequence goes on along the minus strand of CM050452.1, from coordinate 35,839,370 downwards.
TACGATCCCAAAGAGAACAAGGTTTTTGTTGCTCGGACGGCCATATTTCTTGAGAAGGAATTTCTTCTGCAAGAGGCCAGTGGGAGAGAAATAAAGCTGGATGAAAATCCAGAAGAAGGACAAAGTAGTCAAGCACAGTTGGATGTGCCTGAGCCAGAAGATCAGGTTATTGAACAACATGAGGCTCAAATATCACGGGAACCGCGAAGATCGGGTAGGATCCGTCGACAGCCTGAGCGCTATGACGGAGTCTACATCATTGATAATGATGAACCCCTAACTTATGCGGATGCGGTCAGTGGACCGGAGTCAGCTAGGTGGCTTGATGCTATGCGAGCCGAAATGGACTCCATGTCAGATAACCAGGTCTGGGATTTGGTTGATCCGCCTCCGGGAGTAATCCCTATAGGCTGTAAATGGATCTTCAAGAAGAAGATTGACATGGATGGTAACGTGGTTACCTATAAAGGCAGGCTAGTTGCGAAAGGTTTCAAACAAATCTACGGGTTAGATTATGATGAAACTTTCTCACCTGTAGCCATGTTTAAGTCTATTCGGATTCTTTTCGCGATAGCAGCATATTACGACTATGAGATCTGGCAAATGGATGTGAAAACAGCTTTCCTTAATGGAAATCTGGATGAGGATGTGTATATGACACAACCTGAGGGTTTCACTAATCCATCAGATCGTCATAAAATATGCAAGTTAAAGAAGTCCATTTATGGACTTAAACAAGCATCAAGAAGCTGGAATATTCGTTTTGATGAATCAATCTCTGAGTTTGGTTTCATCAAGAACGAGGATGACCCGTGTGTGTATAAGAGGTTTAGTGGGAGCGTGATTACATTCCTAATCCTCTACGTCGATGATATCTTGATCATTGGAAACGATATTCCTGAACTGCATGCTGTTAAAGCATGGTTAGGAAAATGTTTTCAGATGAAAGATCTAGGAGAAGCAGCCTATGTATTAGGTGTGAAGATCTACCGGGATAGATCTAAGAGGCTTCTCGGGTTGTGCCAGAGTACTTACATCGATAAGGTCCTGGAGAGATTCCATTTAGAGAATTCTAAACGTGGATATCTTCCAGTCAGACATGGTCTGAATCTTTCGAAGAGTCAGTGTCCACAAACACAGACTGAGAAAGATGAAATGGACAATACGCCTTATGCTTCGGCTATTGGGTCCATTATGTATGCGATGTTGTGTACTCGCCCAGACGTCGCTTACGGGTTAAGCGTGACCAGTCGATTCCAAAGTAATCCAGGTTTGGCGCACTGGATTGCGGTCAAGAACATCTTAAAATATCTGCGGAGGACCAAAGATATGTTCTTGATATATGGTGGTCAGGAAGAACTCAGTATAGAGGGATATACTGACGCTTCGTTCCAGTCGGACCAGGATGATTTCCGATTGCAGTCAGGCTATGTTTTTAGCTTGAATGGTGGAGCAGTGGTGTGGAAAAGCTTCAAACAGTCAACTGTTGCTGATTCCACAACAGAAGCCGAGTATGTTGCAGCCTCGGAAGCATCCAAGGAGGCAGTGTGGATTCGTAAGTTCGTGAGAGAACTTGGTGTCGTTCCTTCGACTGCAGATCCTTTGGTTATCTTCTGTGATAACACTGGAGCAATTGCACAAGCAAAGGAACCACGGTCGCACCAGAAGTCCAAGCACATACAGAGACGGTTTCACTTGATCCGGGAGATCATTGATCGTGGCGAGATCAAGATTTGCAAGGTTCATACAGATGACAATCTGGCAGACCCGCTTACCAAGCCTCTGGCGCAGCAGAAGCATGAGAAGCACTGTAATAATATGGGTTTGAGATTTCTCAACCATTAGATTAAGTGCAAGTGGGAGATTGTTGGGGTATGCCCTTAAGGCTAATGTTTGAGGCCTTGGGATTGTAAAAGTATCATGTAATAAACTTTTATGTTAATAAAGGCATGGTTGTTATTCAGGTTGTTACCTTATCTGCTGTAATAAGTGTACTTCTGAATAATGTCTCAAAGCTGTTCAGCTAGGCTGACAGGCTCTATGTCCTTAGTCGAGATATCTTGGTGAACATGAGACAGCCTTGATATGATTGAGACTAATATGGGTGCTAATCTTATAGGATGCTTCGAGCATGGAATAAGATATAGACTCATGGGTACATTGGATGTACTGGACAGACCCTACTGGGATATTCCATTGCTTGTCACAATGTGAATGATCCTTGTATGCAGCAAGTGGCACATGTCCTTTGACTTGAGATCACTTGTGTTTCTAAATGATGATTGTCATTGTCTTGAGGTAGTTCAATATCATTTGAAACATAATGATTATAGACTATCTTGGATGGTGAGCTTGAATCAGGTTAGGGCACTTGTGATAGATAGAGGATTGCCGTCTCCTTGTTTAAGGAGTGTGATGTTCTATAGGGCCCCCCTATATGAGATGATTGAGGAAGTGTATGGCCATACCCAGATGACTATGATCATCTGATCTAATCATGCTCATCATATTGGAGTTACAGGCTTGACATGCTTGTCCAATAAGAACATCCAGTGGCAAAAGACATTTGTGTGCCTTGTGAGTTTGATTCACACTTGTGCTATGGTTTGGGTGTAGTCTTGGAAGACTCTTTCCTTTATATCGGGAGACAGTGATGTGTTGCTAGATACCCCTCACTGATCGTGATAACGTAAGTTATCGTTACCGACATTTGAAGGAAACCCTTAGGGTCGCACAATATGATGATATGGCTTACTTGAGTCAGATCGTGTGGACTGAATTCTTTGGGTTCAGTTTAAAGGGGTTTTAATCTCTGATTGTAAGTGAGATCTGGTCTGATCATGTTTGATTGATTAGGACTTGAGATCGGTAAGCTTCGATCGAGAGAGATGATGCCAGATCGGAGAGATCAGGGGCATCAGGAGATGAATGGTTAGATCATGAGCCTTGGGGTTCAATCTGGTCTAGACCTATTGGCTTGAGCTCTTTCGGTTTGGTTTATTGAACCGAATTGATTGGAACGTTTTAGATTGAACCGGTTCACAATTGTGAACGCATGGTTCAATGCTAAAATGCGTTTGGGTTGAGTTGAGCGCATGGACTTGATGAGCTTCCATTTATGGAATGTCATCAAGGGCCGGTTTCACTTTCAATGCCAAAAACGCATATGCGTTTGCTCCTTTCTTCTCAACGCATTCTTGGACTTTCGTGGGAGTGTGGTGTGGACGACGAAAAGGAGTGTTGCGCAAGAGGAGCTCTCGGCCAAGCTTGATCCTTCTTCATCCCTTTCCATTCGAATAGATTCCTTGGGTGACTTGCTAGCACAAGCGACGCCAAGGAGTGAGCCAACTTCTTCTTGTGTGTGGCACACTTTGGAGGAGACCTAACTTGATCTCTTCTTCCAAGCCGAATTCCAAGTCCATGGCATTGGTATGATTTCTAGCTTCAAGTTGATCATATGTTTTCATATCCGATCTTGATTTGAAACCCTTTTTCCGCAAAGCTTGTTAGAATCGCAAGTTTAGGGTTTCTCCCCCTTAGATTAGGGGTTGCTTCACCTATAAGATTAGAACACATATTAGTCTTAACCATATCAAGGCTGTCTCATGTTCACCAAGATACATCGACTAAGGACATAATAGCATGTCAGCCCAGCTGAACAGCTTTGAGACATTATTCAGAAGTATACTTATTGCAGCAGACAAGGTAACAAACTGAATAATAACCATGCCTTTATAAACACAAGAGTTTATTACATGATACTGTTACAATCCCAAGGCCTCAAACATTAGGCTTAAGGGCATACCCCAACAATCTCCCACTTGCACTTAATCTAATGGTTGAGAAATCTCAAACCCATATTATTACAGTGCTTCTCATGCTTCTGCTGCGCCAGAGGCTTTGTAAGCGGGTCTGCTAGATTGTCATCTGTATGAACCTTGCAGACTTTGATCTCGCCACGATCTATGATCTCCCTGATCAAATGAAACCGTCTCTGTATGTGCTTGGACTTCTGGTGTGACCGTGGTTCCTTTGCATGTGCGATTGCTCCAGTGTTATCACAGAAGATAACCAAAGGATCTGCATGAAAGTACCCCTTAAGATTAAGGGGGGTCCCCTTCTAGGGGGAGCAAAAACCCTAGTCATGTGGCGCATAAAACATTTCAGCGGAATAAAGGGTTTGAAAGAATCTATTGCATGATATATGATCAACTTAAGTAAACTTGAATTCATACCATAGCCATTTGCGTTGGATGAAGACTTGGAAGGAAAGGCGCAAGCGAGCCTTCTCCTAAGGTGACGCACACAATTGGTGTCGCCTACTTTCCTTGGTGCTCCTTGTGCTAGCAAGGTTCCAAGAAGCCTTTGTCGAATGGAAAGGAAAGGGAAAAAAAAGATCGTCTTGCTTGAGTTTCCTTTTGTCGTCCTCCTCTTCTCTAGCCGAGAGGTTGTCACGTCTAAGCCAAGCGTTGGCGACGAACAAAGAGAGGGGGAAGCGTGAAGTGTGGCAATCGTGAGTCATGGCCACGATTAGTAGAAGTGCTATCCAAAAATAGCATCCACTTCTCAACATGCGCTCTTGGGTTTACCCAATCGCTAATGCCACATCACTTGAACCATGCGCTCAACCAATGAGCGGGTTCACTTCGGTTTGGTCCAAGACCAATTAAACCAAGCAATATGGTCTAGATCTTAAATAAACCCTAAGGCTTCAGATCTAACCGTCAATCTCTTCGATGCCCCTGATCTGACCGATCTGGCATCTAATCTCTCGATCGAAGCTTACCGATCTAAAGCCCTAATCAATCAAACATGATCAGACTAGATCTCACTCACAATCAGAGATTAAATCCCTTTAAACTGAACCTAAACAATTCAGTCCACACGATCTGACTTAAGTAAGCCATATCATCAAATTGTGCGACCCTGAGGGTTTCCTTTAAATGTCGGTAACGATAATTCTCATTATCACGATCAGTGAGGGGTATCTAGCAACACATCACTGTCTCCCGATATAGAGGAAAGAGTCTTCCAAGACTACACCCAAAACATAGCACAAGTGTGAATCAATTCACAAGGCATGCATATTTCCTTTGCCACTGGATGTTCTTATTGGACAAGCCTGTCAAGCTCGTAACTCCAATATGATGAGCATGATTAGATCAGATGAACACTGTCACCTGGGTATGGCCATACTCTTTTCTCAATCATCTCATCCAGGGGGCCCCTTTAGAACATCACACTCCTTAAACAAGGAGACGGCAATCCTATGTCTATCATTAGTGCCCTAACCTGACTCAAGCTCATCATCCAAGATAGTCTATAATCATTATGTTTCAAATGATATTGAACTACCTCAAAACAATGACAATTATCATTTAGAAACACAAGTGATCTCAAGTCAGAGGAAATGTGCCACTTGTCTTAATCAAGGAATATTCACATTGTGACAAACAATTGAACATCCTAGTAGGGTCTGTCCAGTACATCCCATGTACCCATGAGTCTACATCTTATTCCATGCTCGAAGCATCCTATAAGATTAGAACACATATTAGTCTTAACCATATCAAGGCTGTCTCATGTTCACCAAGATATATCGACTAAGGACATAATAGCATGTCAGCCCAGCTGAATAGCTTTGAGACATTATTCAGAAGAACATATATTGCAGCAGACAATGTAGCTAACTGAATAACAACCATGCCTTTAAACATAACAGTTTATTACATGATACTGATACATTCCCATAGGCCTCAAACATTAGCCTTAAGGGCATACCCCAACAATCTCCCACTTGCACTTAATCTAATGGTTGAGAAATCTCAAACCCATATTATTACAGTGCTTCTCATGCTTCTGCTGCGCCAGAGGCTTGGTAAGCGGGTCTGCCAGATTGTCATCTGTATGAACCTTGCAGATTTTGATCTCGCCACGATCTATGATCTCCCTGATCAAATGAAACCGTCTCTGTATGTGCTTGGACTTCTGGTGCGACCGTGGTTCCTTTGCTTGTGCGATTGCTCCAGTGTTATCACAGAAGATAACCAAAGGATCTGCACTCGAAGGAACGACACCAAGTTCTCTCACGAACTTACGAATCCACACTGCCTCCTTGGATGCTTCCGAGGCTGCAACATACTCGGCTTCTGTTGTGGAATCAGCAACAGTTGACTGTTTGAAACTCTTCCACACCACTGCACCTCCATTCAAGCTAAAAACATAGCCTGATTGCGATCGGAAATCATCCTGGTCAGACTGGAACGAAGCGTCAGTATATCCTTCAATACTGAGTTCTTCCTGACCACCATATATCAAGAACATATCTTTGGTCCTCCGCAGATATTTTAAAATGTTCTTGACTGCAATCCAGTGCGCCATACCTGGATTACTCTGGTAACGACTGGTCACGCTTAACCCGTAAGCGACGTCTGGGCGAGTACACAACATCGCATACATAATGGATCCAATAGCCGAAGCATAAGGCGTATTGTCCATTTCATCTTTCTCAGTCTGTGTTTGTGGACACTGACTCTTCGAAAGATTCAGACCATGTCTGACTGGAAGATATCCTTTCTTAGAATTCTCTAAGTGAAATCTCTCCAGGACCTTATCGATGTAAGTACTCTGGCACAGCCCGAGAAGCCTCTTAGATCTATCCCGGTAGATCTTCACACCTAACACATAGGCTGCTTCTCCTAAATCTTTCATCTGGAAACATTTCCTCAGCCATGCCTTAACAGCATGCATTTCAGGAATGTCATTTCCAATGATCAAGATGTCATCGACGTAGAGGACTAGAAAGGTAATCACGCTCCCACTAAACCTCTTATATACGCACGGGTCATCCTCGTTCTTGATGAAACCAAATTCAGTAACTGATTCATCAAAACGAATATTCCAGCTTCTGGATGCTTGTTTAAGTCCATAAATAGACTTCTTTAACTTGCATATCATATGACGATCTGCTGGATTAGTGAAACCTTCTGGTTGTGTCATATACACATCCTCATCCAGATTTCCATTCAGGAAAGCTGTTTTCACATCCATCTGCCAGATCTCATAATCATAATATGCAGCTATCGCGAAAAGAATCCGAATAGACTTAAACATGGCTACAGGTGAGAAAGTTTCATCATAATCTATCCCGTAGATTTGTTTGAAACCTTTCGCAACTAGCCTGCCTTTATAGGTAATTACGTTACCATCCATGTCAATCTTCTTCTTGAAGATCCATTTACAGCCTATAGGGATAACTCCCGGAGGCGGATCAACCAAATCCCAAACTTGGTTATCTGACATGGAGTCCATCTCGGCGCGCATAGCTTCAAGCCATCTCGCTGATTCCGGTCCACTGACCGCATCCGCATAAGTAAGGGGTTCATCATTATCAATGATGTAGACTCCGTCATAGCGCTCAGGCTGTCGACGGATCCTACCCTATCTTCGCGGTTCCCGTGATATCTGAGCCTCAGGTTGTTCAATAACCTGTTCTACCGGCTCAGGCTCATCCAACTGTGCTTGGTCACTTTGTCCTTCTTCTGGATTCTCATCCAGCTTTATTTCTCTCCCACTGGCCTCTTGCAGAAGAAACTCCTTCTCAAGAAATATGGCCGTCCGAGCAACAAAAACCTTGTTCTCTTTGGGGTCGTAGAAATAATAACCCTTAGTTTCCTTAGGGTAACCGACAAAGATACATTTGTCAGATCTGCTCTCTAGTTTCCCAGAGGCGAGCTTTTTGACATAAGCCTCGCAGCCCCAGATCCTGATAAATGTCAAGCTTGGCTGTTTCCCATACCATAACTCATATGGCGTCTTTGAAACTGCCTTGGATGGCACTCGGTTTAGTACCTTTGCAGCTGTTTCCAGTGCAAAAACCCCAAAAGGAGTATGGAAGAGTAGCCTGACTCATCATAGAACGAACCATATCAAGTAACGTTCTATTTCTCCTATCGGACACACCATTCCATTGCGGTGTTCCTGGCGGAGTGAGCTGTGAGATAATCCCACACTCCTTTAGATAGTCAGTGAATGCATGACTTAGGTATTCACCACCTCGATCTGAGCGAAGTGCCTTGATATTTCGGCCTAGCTGATTCTGTACTTCATTTTTGAACTCTTTGAACTTGTCAAAAGATTCACTCTTATGTCTCATCAGATAGACATACCCATATCTACTGAAATCATCAGTAAAGGTAATGAAGTATTGATAGCCACCTCTGGCATGTTTACTAAAAGGCCCACACACATCACTGTGTATAAGGTCAAGTAAACCTGAAGCCCTTTGACCTTTGTGAGGAAAAGGTGACTTCGTCATTTTGCCCATCAAACAAGCTTTGCATGTATCAATCTCCCTATAGGAGAATGATCCCAGCAGTCCATGATCATGCAACCGCTTAATGCGTTTCTCGTTAATATGGCCCAAACGACTATGCCATAGCAAGGTGCTGTCATCAGCATACTTGGCTTTCTTAATATCAATTTGCTGTATCGAACATTCCATGTCCAACATGTATAACCCATTGTTAATTGAACCAGTTGCATAAACAATATTATCAAAAGATAAAATACACTTTGAAATATTGCATTCAAAGGAAAATCCCTTCCTGACAAGAGCAGGAATGGAGATAATATTTTTAGTTATACTGGGAACAAAGTAACAACTGTTTAGTTCCAATACAAGTCCAGATGGTAAAGAAATAAAGTAGTCTCCTACAGCAACAGCAGCAACCCGTGCCCCGTTTCCAACGCGTAGGTCCACCTCATGCTGTCCCACCTGCCTTCTTCTCTTGAGTTCCTGTACATTTGAACAAATGTGAACTCCACATGCAGTGTCCAACACCCATGATATAGAAGAAGAAAACATGACTTCAGTCACGAATATACCTGAGCCAGAAGCAAAGCTTCCCCTCTTATCTCCTTGGAGCGCTTTACAGTCCTTTTTCCAGTGACCCAGCTGGCCACAATGGAAACACCTGTATTCCTTGGACCGCTTCACCTTCTGCTTCAGAGCCTTGCTGTAATTCTTGACCGGGGCCTTGCCCTTCTTCCCCTTCTTCTTGTTCCTGGAAGGAACCATCAAGACAGAGGTTGAAGGCTTACCCTTCAGAGTCTCCTCAGTGGTCAAGAGCATATTCAGCAGCTCTGCCGGAGTACAATCGATTTTGTTCATATTAAAATTAATAATGAACGCGTCGAATGATGGCGGGAGAGACTGCAGAATAATGTCCACAGCAAGCTCCTGGTTAATGGTATGCCCCAGTTTCTCTAGAGCCTCCTTGTGCCCAATCATCTTGAGCACGTGAGCTCCCACTGGGCTCCCTTCAGCCAGTTTGCTCTGAAAGAAGAGCTTTGTCAAATTATAGCGTTCAGTCCTCGCCTGTGCAGCATACAGCATCTTGAGGTTCGCTATCATGTCTATAGCAGACATATCCTCATGCTGACGCTGCAGCGGTGGCGTCATAGACGCTAGCATCAGGCAAGCGACATCAATGCTATCATTGACGTGCTTTTCATAGGCTTCCCGAACCGCCCTCGCGGCGTTCGGAGCGGGCTGCGGCGGTATCGCCGTCTCGAGGACATACAGTTTCCTCTCTGCCTTAAGAACGATCTTAAGGTGTCCAAACCAGTCAGAGAAGTTCGGCCCAGCAAACTTCTCCCTTTCCAGTAGGGATCGCACATTGAAGTTCATGGTGTTCGTTGCTGCAGGTATCTACAACAATGCAAGAACAGCAAGGTCAGTATCAATGTATAAGAATCAATCAGGACTTAAGAAAGATTCTTTTTCTCACTATTTTATCAGGCGTGAAAAATCCAGCAAAACAGCCCGAAAGAGTAGAACTCTTTTAGTGAGATGGGATCCAGATTTCATACTTGGTCTCCGCGTCCCGCTCAGGCGAGATAAGATGCACAGAGAGTACAAGCACTAGTTTCTGGTAGGCAGTCCCTGCCGATCGCCAACCCGTGCGATTCCCCTTCATCTGGGCAGTCCAGCAGACTGTGCCAACTGAGTTGGTACAACACAATCTCTGACCCCACAGATGGCTGCCTCCATGTGCTACCATATGCGCCACATATGTAGCCTACACGGTCAAGCTGACCCGACCTACTCCCTGGACCACCGTGTGCTATGCTGAGCAACGAGAAGGGATAAATCCCTACTCTGTAACACACAGATGTAATCCCACACCCTCTGAAGATAGATGGACGTGCCCACTGAGTGGGTACAACACGGCTCCAACGATAATCAGAACAGTGAGGTTTCGCGTCAGAAGGCTTACGAGCTTGATATTAAAGCGTTGGATTTTAACGGTCCTTTTTATCTTCATGCCTATCATGCAATTCCTATGGTGATAGCAGAAGATAATTTAATCATGCAATTCTAATATTCATCAATAAAAGAAAGCATGAATCTTATGTGGTAAAAGCCCATAGCCCTAGTGAGATCTTAACCTAACTTAAGTCTTCACTTGCTCTTCATGGGTCTTTTGCTGCTCATCTGGCCCAAACCAGGGCCCAAGCGCCATCTGCAGCTCAGGTGCGCCTACCAGGGAAAATGCGCCTGGTCCCAGAGTCGAACCCTGGACCTCCCACCTGGTCAAGCCACTACTGCATGCGCCAATGCCAAGTGTGCTTTGTGCTCTTGTCTAATTAAATTACAAATTTAACTATCTAGACAAGAGTGACACGCAGGTCACTTACATTTATAAATTAATTAAACAGTGATTCGCAGATCACAAAAATAAAATTAATTTACAATCAATATTCCCAGGCACGCAGGCCCCAGCACAGCACACAAATAATATGAGCAGCCCACATAAGACTAAATAAACAAGCAAATGCATCATTCAATAACCATGTGATCCATCATAAAAATTAAAATTTTTGAAAACCCCATAGGATCAATTTTAATTTTCCTTATTTGCCCTACAACCTTACAACGGTCCATTACTAGGGATCCACTCATCCAACCTAGTCAGATCCACTGCCCTTGCATGCACCAAGTCCTAACTGACTTGCGTCGACCATAAGGTCAACTATGCATGCGCCAGGGCTGAACATCCACACTGAGGTCTGGCAAACGGGCGTGACCCCGGGCCTAACTCAGGTGCGTTCATAAGTTGTCTCAATCAGACATCGCTACACACCTGTCTGCAGTCGACCTATAGCCACCATAGGCTTGCGCCAAGGTGCTAACTGGTCGACCCATTCAGGCTGTCAGATAGTCTGATCAGACTGTTGGATCCAACCTAGGGGATGACTTCAACCCTAGTAACCCGTCTAAGGGTTTAAAGTATGGGCTTAGATCTATTTGGAGCGCGCATGTAATAAGGATTTTTAATAAAACCTAGATGCGCCAACAAGCAAGATAACAAAAGCATGTTTCGGCATGAAACAATGTAACATGTAAATTCGCATGTTGTTAACTCTAGATCTATAGATTTAAAACATGGATCACACAACATGAAGCAATCATATAAGCAAGCATTAACGTTGGCTCTGATACCAATTGAAAGTACCCCTTAAGATTAAGGGGGGTCCCCTTCTAGGGGGAGCAAAAACCCTAGTCATGTGGCGCATAAAACATTTCAGCGGAATAAAGGGTTTGAAAGAATCTATTGCATGATATATGATCAACTTAAGTAAACTTGAATTCATACCATAGCCATTTGCGTTGGATGAAGACTTGGAAGGAAAGGCGCAAGCGAGCCTTCTCCTAAGGTGACGCACACAATTGGTGTCGCCTACTTTCCTTGGTGCTCCTTGTGCTAGCAAGGTTCCAAGAAGCCTTTGTCGAATGGAAAGGAAAGGGAAAAAAAAGATCGTCTTGCTTGAGTTTCCTTTTGTCGTCCTCCTCTTCTCTAGCCGAGAGGTTGTCACGTCTAAGCCAAGCGTTGGCGACGAACAAAGAGAGGGGGAAGCGTGAAGTGTGGCAATCGTGAGTCATGGCCACGATTAGTAGAAGTGCTATCCAAAAATAGCATCCACTTCTCAACATGCGCTCTTGGGTTTACCCAATCGCTAATGCCACATCACTTGAACCATGCGCTCAACCAATGAGCGGGTTCACTTCGGTTTGGTCCAAGACCAATTAAACCAAGCAATATGGTCTAGATCTTAAATAAACCCTAAGGCTTCAGATCTAACCGTCAATCTCTTCGATGCCCCTGATCTGACCGATCTGGCATCTAATCTCTCGATCGAAGCTTACCGATCTAAAGCCCTAATCAATCAAACATGATCAGACTAGATCTCACTCACAATCAGAGATTAAATCCCTTTAAACTGAACCTAAACAATTCAGTCCACACGATCTGACTTAAGTAAGCCATATCATCAAATTGTGCGACCCTGAGGGTTTCCTTTAAATGTCGGTAACGATAATTCTCATTATCACGATCAGTGAGGGGTATCTAGCAACACATCACTGTCTCCCGATATAGAGGAAAGAGTCTTCCAAGACTACACCCAAAACATAGCACAAGTGTGAATCAATTCACAAGGCATGCATATTTCCTTTGCCACTGGATGTTCTTATTGGACAAGCCTGTCAAGCTCGTAACTCCAATATGATGAGCATGATTAGATCAGATGAACACTGTCACCTGGGTATGGCCATACTCTTTTCTCAATCATCTCATCCAGGGGGCCCCTTTAGAACATCACACTCCTTAAACAAGGAGACGGCAATCCTATGTCTATCATTAGTGCCCTAACCTGACTCAAGCTCATCATCCAAGATAGTCTATAATCATTATGTTTCAAATGATATTGAACTACCTCAAAACAATGACAATTATCATTTAGAAACACAAGTGATCTCAAGTCAGAGGAAATGTGCCACTTGTCTTAATCAAGGAATATTCACATTGTGACAAACAATTGAACATCCTAGTAGGGTCTGTCCAGTACATCCCATGTACCCATGAGTCTACATCTTATTCCATGCTCGAAGCATCCTATAAGATTAGAACACATATTAGTCTTAACCATATCAAGGCTGTCTCATGTTCACCAAGATATATCGACTAAGGACATAATAGCATGTCAGCCCAGCTGAATAGCTTTGAGACATTATTCAGAAGAACATATATTGCAGCAGACAATGTAGCTAACTGAATAACAACCATGCCTTTAAACATAACAGTTTATTACATGATACTGATACATTCCCATAGGCCTCAAACATTAGCCTTAAGGGCATACCCCAACACTGCACTCGAAGGAACAACACCAAGTTCTCTCACGAACTTACGAATCCACACTGCCTCCTTGGATGCTTCCGAGGCTGCAACATACTCGGCTTCTGTTGTGGAATCAGCAACAGTTGACTGTTTGAAACTCTTCCACACCACTGCTCCTCCATTCAAGCTAAAAACATAGCCTGATTGCGATCGGAAATCATCCTGGTCCGACTGGAACGAAGCGTCAGTATATCCTTCAATACTGAGTTCTTCCTGACCACCATATATCAAGAACATATCTTTGGTCCTCCGCAGATATTTTAAAATGTTCTTGACTGCAATCCAGTGTGCCTGACCTGGATTACTTTGGAAACGACTAGTCACGCTTAACCCGTAAGCGACGTCTCGGCGAGTACACAACATTGCATACATAATGGATCCAATAGCCGAAGCATAAGGCGTATTGTCCATTTCATCTTTCTCAGTCTGTGTTTGTGGACACTGACTCTTCGAAAGATTCAGACCATGTCTGACTGGAAGATATCCTCGTTTAGAATTCTCTAAATGAAATCTCTCCAGGACTTTATCGATGTAAGTACTCTGGCACAGCCCGAGAAGCCTCTTAGATCTATCCCTGTAGATCTTCACACCTAACACATAGGCTGCTTCTCCTAGATCTTTCATCTGGAAACATTTCCTTAACCATGCCTTAACCGCATGCATTTCAGGAATGTCATTTCCAATGATCAAGATGTCATCGACGTAGAGGACTAGGAAAGTAATCACGCTCCCACTAAACCTCTTATATACACACGGGTCATCCTCGTTCTTGATGAAACCAAATTCACTGACTGATTCATCAAAATGAATATTCCAGCTTCTCGATGCTTGTTTCAGTCCATAAATGGACTTCTTTAACTTGCATATCTTATGACGATCTGATGGATTAGTGAAACCTTCTGGTTGTGTCATATACACATCCTCATCCAGATTTCCATTAAGAAAAGCTGTTTTTCACATCCATCTGCCAGATCTCATAATCATAATATGCAGCTATCGCGAAAAGAATCCGAATAGACTTAAACATAGCTACAGGTGAGAAAGTTTCATCATAATCTATCCCGTAGATTTGTTTGAAACCTTTCGCAACTAGCCTGCCTTTATAGGTAACCACGTTACCATCCATGTCAATCTTCTTCTTGAAGATCCATTTACAGCCTATAGGGATAACTCCCGGAGGCGGATCAACCAAATCCCAGACTTGGTTATCTGACATGGAGTCCATCTCGGCGCGCATAGCTTCAAGCCATCTCGCTGACTCCGATCCACTGACCGCATCCGCATAAGAGAGGGGCTCATCATTATCAATGATGTAGACTCCGTCATAGCACTCAGGCTGTCGACGGATCCTTCCCGATCTTCGCGGTTCCCGTGATATCTGAGCCTCAGGTTGATCAGAAACCCGTTCTACCGGCTCAGGCTCATCCAACTCTGCTTGAGCACTTTGTCCTTCTTCTGGATTCTCATCCAGCTTTATTTCTCTCCCACTGGCCTCTTGCAGAAGAAATTCCTTCTCAAGAAATATGGCCGTCCGAGCAACAAAAACCTTGTTCTCTTTGGGATCGTAGAAATAATAACCCTTAGTTTCCTTAGGGTAACCGACAAAGATGCATTTGTCAGATCTGCTCTCTAGTTTCCCAGAGGCGAGCTTTTTGACATAAGCCTCGCAGCCCCAGATCCTGATAAATGACAAGCTCGGCTGTTTCCCATACCATAACTCATATGGAGTCTTAGAAACGGCCTTGGATGGCACTCGGTTTAGTACCTTTGCAGCTGTTTCCAGTGCAAACCCCCAAAAGGAATATGGAAGAGTAGCCTGACTCATCATAGAACGAACCATATCAAGTAACGTTCTATTTCTCCTTTCGGACACACCATTCCATTGCGGTGTTCCTGGCGGAGTGAGTTGTGAGATAATCCCACACTCCTTTAGATAGTCAGTAAACGCATGACTTAGGTATTCTCCACCTCGATCAGAACGAAGTGCCTTGATATTTCGGCCTAGCTGATTTTGTACTTCATTCTTGAACTCTTTGAACTTGTCAAAAGATTCACTTTTATGTCTCATTAAATAGACATACCCATACCTACTGAAATCATCAGTAAAGGTAATGAAGTACTGATAGCCACCTCTGGCATGTTTACTAAATGGCCCACACACATCACTGTGTATAAGGTCAAGTAAACCTGAAGCCCTTTGACCTTTGTTAGGAAAAGGTGACTTCGTCATTTTACCCATTAAACAAGCCTTGCATGTATCAATCTCCTCATAGGAGAATGATCCCAGCTGTCCATGATCATGCAACCGCTTAATGCGTTTCTTGTTAATATGGCCTAAACGACTATGCCATAGCAAGGTGCTGTCATCAGCATACTTGGCTTTCTTAATATCAATGTTTTGTATAGAACTTTCCATGTCCAACATGAATAACCCATTGTTAATTGAACCAGTTGCATAAACAATATTATCAAAAGATAAAACACACTTTGAAATATTGCATTCAAAGGAAAATCCCTTCCTGACAAGAGCAGGAATAGAGATAATATTTTTAGTAATACTGGGAACAAAGTAACAACTGTTTAGTTCTAATACAAGACCAGATGGTAAAGAAATGAAATAGTCTCCTACAGCAACAGCAGCAACCCGTGCCCCGTTTCCAACGCGTAGGTCCACCTCATGCTGTCCCACCTGCCTTCTTCTCTTGAGTTCCTGTACATTTGAACAAATGTGAACTCCACATGCAGTGTCCAACACCCATGATATAGAAGAAGATGAAACCATGACTTCCGTCACGTAAATACCTGAGCCAGAAGCGAAGCTTCCCCTCTTATCTCCTTGGAGCGCTTTACAGTCCTTTTTCCAGTGACCCAGCTGGCCACAGTGGAAACACCTGTATTCCTTGGACCGCTTAACCTTCTGCTTCAGAGCCTTGCTGTAGCTCTTGACAAGGGCCTTGCCCTTCTTCCCCTTCTTCTTGTTCCTGGAAGGAACCATTAAGACAGAGGTCGAAGGCTTACCCTTCAGAGTTTCCTCAGTAGTCAAGAGCATATTCAGCAGCTCTGCCGGAGTACAATCGATTTTGTTCATATTAAAGTTAATAATGAACGCATCGAAAGAGGGCGGGAGAGACTGCAGAATAATATCTACAGCAAGCTCCTGGTTGATGGTATGCCCCAGTTTCTTTAGAGCCTCCTTGTGCCCAATCATCTTGAGCACGTGAGCTCCCACTGGGCTCCCTTCAGCCAGTTTGCTCTGAAAGAAAAGCTTTGTCAGATTATAGCGTTCTGTCCTCGCCTGTGCAGCATACAGCATCTTGAGGTTTGCTATCATGTCTATAGCAGACATATCCTCATGCTGACGCTGCAGCGGTGGCGTCATAGACGCTAGCATCAGGCAAGCGACATCAATGCTATCATGAACGTGCTTTTCATAAGCTTCCCGAACCGCCCTTGCGGCGTTCGGAGCGGGCTGAGGCGGTATCGCCGTCTCGAGGACATACAGTTTCCTCTCTGCCTTAAGAACGATCTTAAGGTGTCCAAACCAGTCAGAGAAGTTCGGCCCAGCAAACTTCTCCCTTTCCAGTAGGGATCGCACATTGAAGTTCATGGTGTTCGTTGCTGCAGGTATCTACAACAATGCAAGAACAGCAAGGTCAGTATCAATGTTAAGAATCAATCAGGACTTAAGAAAGATTCTTTTTCTCACTATTTTATCTGGCTGAAAAATCCAGCAAAACAGCTCGAAAGAGTAAACACTCTTTTAGTGAGATGGGATCCAGATTTCATACTTGGTCTCCGCGTCCCGCTCAGGCGAGATAAGGTGCACAGAGAGTACAAGCACTAATTTCTGGTAGGCAGTCCCTGCCGATCGCCAACCCGTGCGATTCCCCTTCATCTGGGCAATCCAGCAGACTATGCCAACTGAGTTGGTACAACATAGTCTCTGACCCCACAGATGGCTGCCTCCATGTGCTACCATATGCGCCACATATGTAGCCTACATGGTCAAGCTGACCCGACCTACTCCCTGGACCACCACGTGCTATGCTGAGCAACGAGAAGCGATAAATCCCTTCTCTGTAACACGCAGGTGTAATCCCGCACCGTCTGAAGATAGATGGACGTGCCCACTGAGTGGGTACAACACGGCTCCAACGATAGTCAGAACAGTGAGGTTTCGCGTCAGAAGGCTTACGAGCTTGATATTTAAGCATTGGATTTTAACGGTCTTTTATCTTCTTGACTATCATACAATTCCTATGGTGATAGCAGAAGATAAATTAAAACATGCTGTTCTACTTATATAAACAATAAAAGAAAGCATGGATCTTATGTGGTAAAAGCCCATAGCCCTAGTAAGATCTTAATCATAACTTAAGTCTTCACTTGCTCTTGTTCATGGGGCTTTTGCTGCTCATCTGGCCCAAACCAGGGCCCAAGCGCCAGTGCAGCTCAGGTGCGCCCACCAGGGAAAATGCGCCTGGTCCCAGAGTCGAACCCTGGACCTCCCTCCTGGTCAAGCCACTGCTGCATGCGCCTCTGCCAAGTGTACTCTGTGCTCTTGTCTAATTAAATTACAAATTTAACTATCTAGACAAGATTGACACGCAAGTCAATTACATTTTATAAATTAAAGCAATGTGATGCGCAGATCACAATAATTAATTTACAACTTTAATTTCCAGGCACGCAGGCCCCAGCACAGCATACATTTAACATGGGCAGCCCACATAAGAATAAATAGACAAGCACATGGCATCATTCAACATGTGATCCAATCATGAAAATTAAATTTTGAAAACCCCATAGGCATCAATTTTTAATTTCCTTATTTGCCCTACAACCTTACAACGGTCCATTACTAGGGATCCACTCATCCATCCTAGTCAGATCCACTGCCCTTGCATGCACCAAGTCCTAACTGACTTGAGTCGACCATAAGGTCAACCATGCATGCGCCAGGGCTGAACAACCACAATGAGGTCTGGCAAGCGGGTGTGACCCCGGGCCTAACTCATGTGCGTTCATCGGTTGTCTCAATCAGACATCGCTACACGCCTGTCTGCAGCCGACCTGTAGCCACAACGTGCTTGCGCACAGGTGCTACCTGGTCAACCCATCAAGGCTGTCAGATGGTCTGATCAGACTTTTGGATCTAACCTAGGGGGTGACTTCAACCCTAATAACCCGTCTAAGGGTTTAATGCGAGGCCTTAGATCTAGTGAGGTCGCGCAAGTAATTTAGATTTTGAAAACCTAAGATGCGCCAATGAAGCAACCCCTAATCTAAGGGGGAGAAACCCTAAACTTGCGATTCTAACAAGCTTTGCGGAAAAAGGGTTTCAAATCAAGATCGGATATGAAAACATATGATCAACTTGAAGCTAGAAATCATACCAATGCCATGGACTTGGAATTCGGCTTGGAAGAAGAGATCAAGTTAGGTCTCCTCCAAAGTGTGCCACACACAAGAAGAAGTTGGCTCACTCCTTGGCGTCGCTTGTGCTAGCAAGTCACCCAAGGAATCTATTCGAATGGAAAGGGATGAAGAAGGATCAAGCTTGGCCGAGAGCTCCTCTTGCGCAACACTCCTTTTCGTCGTCCACACCACACTCCCACAAAAGTCCAAGAATGCGTTGAGAAGAAAGGAGCAAAACGCATATGCGTTTTTGGCATTGAAAGTGAAACCGGCCCTTGATGACATTCCATAATTGGAAGCTCATCAAGTCCATGCGCTCAACTCAACCCAAACGCATTTTAGCATTGAACCATGCGTTCACAATTGTGAACCGGTTCAATCTAAAACGTTCCAATCAATTCGGTTCAATAAACCAAACCGAAAGAGCTCAAGCCAATAGGTCTAGACCAAATTGAACCCCAAGGCTCATGATCTAACCATTCATCTCCTGATGCCCCTGATCTCTCCGATCTGGCATCATCTCTCTCGATCGAAGCTTACCGATCTCAAGTCCTAATCAATCAAACATGATCAGACCAGATCTCACTTACAATCAGAGATTAAAACCCCTTTAAACTGAACCCAAAGAATTCAGTCCACACGATCTGACTCAAGTAAGCCATATCATCATATTGTGCGACCCTAAGGGTTTCCTTCAAATGTCGGTAACGATAACTTACGTTATCACGATCAGTGAGTGGTATCTAGCAACACATCACTGTCTCCCGATATAAAGGAAAGAGTCTTCCAAGACTACACCCAAACCATAGCACAAGTGTGAATCAAACTCACAAGGCATACAAATGTCTTTTGCCACTGGATGTTCTTATTGGACAAGCATGTCAAGCCTGTAACTCCAATATGATGAGCATGATTAGATCAGATGATCATAGTCATCTGGGTATGGCCATACACTTCCTCAATCTTCTCATATAGGGGGGCCCTATAGAACATCACACTCCTTAAACAAGGAGACGGCAATCCTCTATCTATCACAAGTGCCCTAACCTGATTCAAGCTCACCATCCAAGATAGTCTATAATCATTATGTTTCAAATGATATTGAACTACCTCAAGACAATGACAATCATCATTTAGAAATACAAGTGATCTCAAGTCAAAGGACATGTGCCACTTGCTGCATACAAGGATCATTCACATTGTGACAAGCAATGGAATATCCCAGTAGGGTCTGTCCAGTACATCCAATGTACCCATGAGTCTACATCTTATTCCATGCTCGAAGCATCCTATAAGATTAGCACCCATATTAGTCTCAATCATATCAAGGCTGTCTCAGGTTCACCAAGATATCTCGACTAAGGACATAGAGCCTGTCAGCCTAGCTGAACAGCTTTGAGACATTATTCAGAAGTACACTTATTACAGCAGATAAGGTAACAACCTGAATAACAACCATGCCTTTATTAACATAAAAGTTTATTACATGATACTTTTACAATCCCAAGGCCTCAAACATTAGCCTTAAGGGCATACCCCAACAATCTCCCACTTGCACTTAATCTAATGGTTGAGAAATCTCAAACCCATATTATTACAGTGCTTCTCATGCTTCTGCTGCGCCAGAGGCTTGGTAAGCGGGTCTGCCAGATTGTCATCTGTATGAACCTTGCAAATCTTGATCTCGCCACGATCAATGATCTCCCGGATCAAGTGAAACCGTCTCTGTATGTGCTTGGACTTCTGGTGCGACCGTGGTTCCTTTGCTTGTGCAATTGCTCCAGTGTTATCACAGAAGATAACCAAAGGATCTGCAGTCGAAGGAACGACACCAAGTTCTCTCACGAACTTACGAATCCACACTGCCTCCTTGGATGCTTCC
This sequence comes from Costus lasius, assembly GCA_027563935.2. Classification (NCBI taxonomy): domain Eukaryota; kingdom Viridiplantae; phylum Streptophyta; class Magnoliopsida; order Zingiberales; family Costaceae; genus Costus; species Costus lasius. The sequence goes on along the minus strand of CM050452.1, from coordinate 35,818,826 downwards.
GAGGCTGCAACATACTCGGCTTCTGATGTGGAATCAGCAACAGTTGACTGTTTGAAGCTTTTCCACACCACTGCTCCACCATTCAAGCTAAAAACATAGCCTGACTGCGATCGGAAATCATCCTGGTCCGACTGGAACGAAGCGTCAGTATATCCCTCTATACTGAGTTCTTCCTGACCACCATATATCAAGAACATATCTTTGGTCCTCCGCAGATATTTTAAGATGTTCTTGACCGCAATCCAGTGCGCCAAACCTGGATTACTTTGGAATCGACTGGTCACGCTTAACCCGTAAGCGACGTCTGGGCGAGTACACAACATCGCATACATAATGGACCCAATAGCCAAAGCATAAGGCGTATTGTCCATTTCATCTTTCTCAGTCTGTGTTTGTGGACACTGACTCTTCGAAAGATTCAGACCATGTCTGACTGGAAGATATCCACGTTTAGAATTCTCTAAATGGAATCTCTCCAGGACCTTATCGATGTAAGTACTCTGGCACAACCCGAGAAGCCTCTTAGATCTATCCCGGTAGATCTTCACACCTAATACATAGGCTGCTTCTCCTAGATCTTTCATCTGAAAACATTTTCCTAACCATGCTTTAACAGCATGCAGTTCAGGAATATCGTTTCCAATGATCAAGATATCATCGACGTAGAGGATTAGGAATGTAATCACGCTCCCACTAAACCTCTTATACACACACGGGTCATCCTCGTTCTTGATGAAACCAAACTCAGAGATTGATTCATCAAAACGAATATTCCAGCTTCTTGATGCTTGTTTAAGTCCATAAATGGACTTCTTTAACTTGCATATTTTATGACGATCTGATGGATTAGTGAAACCCTCAGGTTGTGTCATATACACATCCTCATCCAGATTTCCATTAAGGAAAGCTGTTTTCACATCCATTTGCCAGATCTCATAGTCGTAATATGCTGCTATCGCGAAAAGAATCCGAATAGACTTAAACATGGCTACAGGTGAGAAAGTTTCATCATAATCTAACCCGTAGATTTGTTTGAAACCTTTCGCAACTAGCCTGCCTTTATAGGTAACCACGTTACCATCCGTGTCAATCTTCTTCTTGAAGATCCATTTACAGCCTATAGGGATTACTCCCGGAGGCGGATCAACCAAATCCCAGACCTGGTTATCTGACATGGAGTCCATTTCGGCTCGCATAGCATCAAGCCACCTAGCTGACTCCGGTCCACTGACCGCATCCGCATAAGTTAGGGGTTCATCATTATCAATGATGTAGACTCCGTCATAGCGCTCAGGCTGTCGACGGATCCTACCCGATCTTCGCGGTTCCCGTGATATTTGAGCCTCATGTTGTTCAATAACCTGATCTTCTGGCTCAGGCACATCCAACTGTGCTTGACTACTTTGTCCTTCTTCTGGATTTTCATCCAGCTTTATTTCTCTCCCACTGGCCTCTTGCAGAAGAAATTCCTTCTCAAGAAATATGGCCGTCCGAGCAACAAAAACCTTGTTTTCTTTGGGATCGTAGAAATAATAACCCTTAGTTTCCTTAGGGTAACCGACAAAGATGCATTTGTCAGATCTGCTCTCTAGTTTCCCAGAGGCGAGCTTTTTGACATAAGCCTCGCAACCCCAGATCCTGATAAATGTCAAGCTCGGCTGTTTCCCATACCATAACTCATATGGCGTCTTTGAAACTGCCTTGGATGGCACTCGGTTTAGTACCTTTGCAGCTGTTTCCAGTGCAAAACCCCAAAAGGAGTATGGAAGAGTAGCCTGACTCATCATAGAACGAACCATATCAAGTAACGTTCTGTTTCTCCTCTCGGACACACCATTCCATTGCGGTGTTCCTGGCGGAGTGAGCTGTGAGATAATCCCACACTCCTTCAGATAGTCAGTAAATGCATGACTCAGGTATTCACCACCTCGATCAGAACGAAGTGCCTTGATATTTCGGCCTAGCTAATTTTGTACTTCATTTTTGAACTCTTTGAACTTGTCAAAAGATTCACTTTTATGTCTCATCAGATAGACATATCCATACCTACTGAAATCATCAGTAAAGGTAATGAAGTACTGATAGCCACCTCTGGCATGTTTACTAAACGGCCCACACACATCACTGTGTATAAGGTCAAGTAAACCTGAAGTCCTCTGACCTTTGTGAGGAAAAGGAGACTTCGTCATTTTACCCATTAAACAAGCTTTGCATGTATCAATCTCCTCACAGGAGAATGATCCCAGCAGTCCATGATCATGCAACCGCTTAATGCGCTTCTCGTTTATATGGCCTAAACGACTATGCCATAGCAAGGTGCTGTCATCAGCATACTTGGCTTTCTTATTATCAATGTTTTGTATAGAATTTTCCATGTCCAACATGTATAACCCATTGTTAATTGAACCAGTTGCATACACAATATTATCATAAGTCAAAACACACTTTGAAATCTTGCATTCAAAGGCAAATCCTTTCCTGACAAGAGCAGGAATAGAGATAATATTCTTGGTAATACTTGGTACAAAATAACAATTGTTTAATTCTAATACAATGCCAGATGGTAAAGAAATGAAATAGTCCCCTACAGCAACAACAGCAACCCGTGCCCCGTTTCCAACGCGTAGGTCTACCTCATGCTGTCCCACCTGCCTTCTTCTCTTGAGTTCCTGTACATTTGAACAAATGTGAACTCCACATGCAGTGTCCAACACCCATGATATAGAAGAAGATGAAACCATGACTTCCGTCACGTATATACCTGAGCCAGAAGCAACGCTTCCCCTCTTATCTCCTTGGAGCGCTTTACAGTCCTTTTTCCAGTGACCCAGCTGGCCACAGTGGAAACACCTGTTGTCCTTGGACCGCTTCACCTTTTGTTTCAGGGCCTTGCTGTAATTCTTGACAGGGGCCTTGCCCTTCTTCCCCTTCTTCTTGTTCCTTGAAGGAACCATTAAGACAGAGGTTGAAGGCTTGCCCTTCAGAGTTTCCTCAGTAGTCAAGAGCATATTCAGCAGCTCTGCCGGCGTACAATCGATCTTGTTCATATTAAAATTAATGATGAACGCATCGAAAGAGGGCGGAAGAGACTGCAGAATAATATCTACAGCAAGCTCCTGGTTGACGGTATGCCCCAGTTTCTCCAGAGCTTCCTTGTGCCCAATCATCTTGAGCACGTGAGCTCCCACTGGGCTCCCCTCAGCCAGTTTGCTCTGAAAGAAGAGCTTCGTCAGATTATAGCGCTCGGTCCTCGCCTGTGCAGCATACAGCATCTTGAGGTTCGCTATAATCTCTATAGCCGACATATCCTCATGCTGACGCTGCAGCGGTGGCGTCATAGACGCTAGCATCAGGCAAGCGACATCAATGCTATCATTGACATGCTTATCATAGGCATCACGAACCGCCCTTGCGGCGTTCGCAGCGGGCTGCGGCGGTATCGCCGTCTCGAGGACATACAGTTTCCTCTCTGCCTTAAGAACGATCTTAAGGTGTCCAAACCAGTCAGAGAAGTTCGGCCCAGCAAACTTCTCCCTTTCCAGTAGGGATCGCACATTGAAGCTCATGATGTTCGTTGCTGCAGGAATCTACAACAAGCAAGAACAGCAAGGTCAGTATCAATGTTTCAGAATCAATCCAGGACTTAAGAAAGATTCTTTTCTCACTATTTTGTCTGACTGAAAAATCCAGTAAACAGTCCGAAAGAGTAACACTCTTTTAGTGAGATGGGATCCAGATTTCATACTTGGTCTCCGCGTCCCGCTCAGGCGAGATAAGATGCACAGAGATGACAAGCATTAATTTCTGGTAGGCTGTCCCAGCCAATCGCCAACCCGTGCGATTCCCCTTCATCTTGGCAATCCAGCAGACTGTGCCAACTGAGTTGGTACAACACAGTCTCTGATCCCAGAGATGGCTGCCTCCATGTGCTACCATATGCGCCACATATGTAGCCTACATGGTCAAGCTGACCCGACCTACTCCCTGGACCACCACGTGCTATGCTGAGCAACGAGAGGGGATAAATCCCAACTCTGTAACACGCAGGTGAAATCCAGCACCGTCTGAAGATAGATGGACGTGCCCACTGAGTGGGTTCAACACGGCTCCAACGATAGTCAGAAAGGTGAGGTTTCGCGTCAGAAGGCTTATCGAGCTTGATATGTTAGCGTTTGGATTTTAACGGTCTTTTATCTTCTTACTATCAGGCAATCCTATGGCTATAGCAGAAGATAAACTTAAACATGCAATTCTAATTATTAGCAATAAGTAGAAAGCATGATCTTATGTGGTAAAAGCCCATGAACCCTAGTAAGACCTTAATTTTACTTAAGTCTTCACTTGAGCTCCATGGCATCTCATCTGGTCCAACCTAGGGCCCTAGCGCCAAGAGCACCTCAGGTGCGCCACCAGCTGAATGCCCCTTTGGGATGTGTGCATTTGTACTCTTGTCTAATCAAAGTACATTTGATCTATCTAGACAAGGTTTGACTCACAGGTCAATTATACATTATAAATTAAATACAAATGTGATTCGCAGATCACAAATTAATTTACAAGTTTAAACCCAGGCACGCAGGCCCCAGCACAGCACACAATAGGGCAACCCACATAAGACTAAATAAACAAGAATATGGTTCAATCAACATGTGATCCATTCAAGAAATTAAATTTTTGAAAATCCCCATGGCATCAATTTAATTTCCTTATGAGTCCTACAACCTTACAATGGTCCATTGATGGGGATCCACTCATCCATCTAGTTAGATCTTTTGCCCTTGCATGCACCGAGTCCTAACTGACCCGAGTTGACCTAATGGTCAACCATGCATGCCCCAAGGGCTGAACCACCCTCATGAGTTTTGGCAAGCGGGTGTGACCCCGGGCCTAACTCATGTGTGTTCAGTAGATGTCTCAACCAGACCTCGCTACACGCCGTTGATGCAGTCAACCTATAGCCACCTCGTGCTTGCGCACAGGTGCTATCTGGTCGACCCATCTAGGCTGTCAGATGGTCTGATCAGACTAGCTTGATCTATACTAGATGATGCCTTCAACCCCATCAACCCATCTAAGGATTTAATGTAGTGGCACCTTAGATCTAATCAAGCGCGCAAGATGTAAGTTTTAGAAAACCTTTTGAACATGCGCATATAAACAAACAACATGCTTGATAACCCTTAGATCTAAGGGGGTCCCCTTCAAGGGGGAGCGCATACTTTAGGGGGTCCCCTTCAAGGGGGAGCGCATACTTCATCTAAGCATGATACAAGCGCCAACTTCATGAACATATGATACAAGCGCCAACTTCATGAACATATGATACAAGCGCAACTTCATGAAAACAAAGCATGCCTCAAGAAAAAGTAAGCGCAACATGTATGGATCACCAATACTTAAAGCAATCATATCGATCATATCATGAGCCTAGCTCTGATACCAATTGAAGCAACCCCTAATCTAAGGGGGAGAAACCCTAAACTTGCGATTCTAACAAGCTTTGCGGAAAAAGGGTTTCAAATCAAGATCGGATATGAAAACATATGATCAACTTGAAGCTAGAAATCATACCAATGCCATGGACTTGGAATTCGGCTTGGAAGAAGAGATCAAGTTAGGTCTCCTCCAAAGTGTGCCACACACAAGAAGAAGTTGGCTCACTCCTTGGCGTCGCTTGTGCTAGCAAGTCACCCAAGGAATCTATTCGAATGGAAAGGGATGAAGAAGGATCAAGCTTGGCCGAGAGCTCCTCTTGCGCAACACTCCTTTTCGTCGTCCACACCACACTCCCACGAAAGTCCAAGAATGCGTTGAGAAGAAAGGAGCAAAACGCATATGCGTTTTTGGCATTGAAAGTGAAACCGGCCCTTGATGACATTCCATAATTGGAAGCTCATCAAGTCCATGCGCTCAACTCAACCCAAACGCATTTTAGCATTGAACCATGCGTTCACAATTGTGAACCGGTTCAATCTAAAACGTTCCAATCAATTCGGTTCAATAAACCAAACCGAAAGAGCTCAAGCCAATAGGTCTAGACCAAATTGAACCCCAAGGCTCATGATCTAACCATTCATCTCCTGATGCCCCTGATCTCTCCGATCTGGCATCATCTCTCTCGATCGAAGCTTACCGATCTCAAGTCCTAATCAATCAAACATGATCAGACCAGATCTCACTTACAATCAGAGATTAAAACCCCTTTAAACTGAACCCAAAGAATTCAGTCCACACGATCTGACTCAAGTAAGCCATATCATCATATTGTGCGACCCTAAGGGTTTCCTTCAAATGTCGGTAACGATAACTTACGTTATCACGATCAGTGAGGGGTATCTAGCAACACATCACTGTCTCCCGATATAAAGGAAAGAGTCTTCCAAGACTACACCCAAACCATAGCACAAGTGTGAATCAAACTCACAAGGCATACAAATGTCTTTTGCCACTGGATGTTCTTATTGGACAAGCATGTCAAGCCTGTAACTCCAATATGATGAGCATGATTAGATCAGATGATCATAGTCATCTGGGTATGGCCATACACTTCCTCAATCATCTCATATAGGGGGGCCCTATAGAACATCACACTCCTTAAACAAGGAGACGGCAATCCTCTATCTATCACAAGTGCCCTAACCTGATTCAAGCTCACCATCCAAGATAGTCTATAATCATTATGTTTCAAATGATATTGAACTACCTCAAGACAATGACAATCATCATTTAGAAACACAAGTGATCTCAAGTCAAAGGACATGTGCCACTTGCTGCATACAAGGATCATTCACATTGTGACAAGCAATGGAATATCCCAGTAGGGTCTGTCCAGTACATCCAATGTACCCATGAGTCTACATCTTATTCCATGCTCGAAGCATCCTATAAGATTAGCACCCATATTAGTCTCAATCATATCAAGGCTGTCTCAGGTTCACCAAGATATCTCGACTAAGGACATAGAGCCTGTCAGCCTAGCTGAACAGCTTTGAGACATTATTCAGAAGTACACTTATTACAGCAGATAAGGTAACAACCTGAATAACAACCATGCCTTTATTAACATAAAAGTTTATTACATGATACTTTTACAATCCCAAGGCCTCAAACATTAGCCTTAAGGGCATACCCCAACAGCCAACACATCAAACATGCGCAAAAGATAGAAACATACATAATAGATGTATTTTCGCAAGATGATAAAAACTATCATAACACTTTCGCATGTCATGTAGATCTAAGCATATGCACAAATATGGATCAAACATGAAGACCAAGCATTAAGCAATGATAAAAACATGCGTTAACCTTTGCTCTGATACCAATTGAAAGTCCCCTTACTAAGGGGGAAAAACCTTAAAGTGGCGCAAACAGAAACATGGGCAGCGGATACTAGGGTTTCATAGAATCGGTGCATGAAGTATGATTAACTTTGATATAACTTGTAAACAAGAATGAATGCGATTCATACCATGGCCATTTCTAGATGGCGCCTTGGAAGCAAAGATCAAACGAGATCTTCTCCAAATCGTCACACACAAGATGAGAATGTGCTTCTTCTTGTCGTCCCTTGTGCTAGCAAGGATCGTCCAAGTATCACAATCGTATGAAGGGAAGAGAAAAACTTGCTTAGCGATTTCCTCCTTCTTTTCGTCAAAACTCTTCTTCACGAGAGAGCAAGCCACACGAGAAGAGGCAAGAGGCGAGAGTGATGAGCGACCATAGAGCCAACGTGAGATGTGGTCACGTAAGAGACATGCTATCTAAAAATAGCAAACACGTCTCAACGTTCACAAGTCGCAAATCTCTCCTCTTATTTTGAACCACTCGCTCATCCATGAGCCGGTTCATCTTGGTCTGGTTCAAAGACCAAATAAGCCAAGCGACATGGTCTAGATCAAATTAAACCCTAAGGCTCCAGATCTAACCGTCGATCTCTTAATGCTTCTGATCTCACTGATCTAGCATCTATTCTCTCGATCGAAGCTTACCGATCTCAAGCTCTAATCAATCATACATGATCAGACTAGATCTCACTTACAATCAGAGATTAAATCCCTTTAAACTGATCTCGAACAATTCAGTCCACACGATCTGACTTAAGTAAGCCATATCATCAAATTGTGCGACCCTGAGGGTTTCCTTTAAATGTCGGTAACGATAACCCACGTTATCACGATCAGTGAGGGGTATCTAGCAACACATCACTGTCTCCCGGTATAAAGAAAAGAGTCTTCCAAGACTACACCCAAACCACAGCACAAGTGTGAATCCAATTCACAGGGCATGCATACTTCCTTTGCCACTGGATGTTCTTATTGGACAAGCGTGTCAAGCTTGTAGCTCCAATATGATGAGCATGATTAGATCAGATGAACACTGTCACCTGGGTTTGGCCATACACTTTCTCAATCATCTCATCCAGGGGGCCCCTTTAGAACATCACACTCCTTAAACAAGGAGACGGCAATCCTATGTCTATCACTAGTGCCCTAACATGACTCAAGCTCATTATCCAAGATAGTCTATAATCATTATGTCTCAAATGATATTGAACTACCTCAAAAAAATGACAATCATCATTTAGAAAACACAAGTGATCTCAAGTCAGAGGAAATGTGCCACTTGTTGCACTCAAGGATTATTCACATTGTGACAAGCAACTGAATATCCTAGTAGGGTCTGTCTGTTGGGGTATGCCCTTAAGGCTAATGTTTGAGGCCTTTGGGATTGTAATAGTATCATGTAATAAACTGTTGTGTTTATAAAGGCATGGTTATTATTCAGGTTGTTACCTTGTCTGCTGTAATAAGTGTACTTCTGAATAATGTCTCAAAGCTGTTCAGCTAGGCTGACAGTCTATATGTCCTTAGTCGAGATATCTTGGTGAACATGAGACAGCCTTGATATGATTGAGACTAATATGTGTGCTAATCTTATAGGATGCTTCGAGCATGGAATAAGATGTAGACTCATGGGTACATTGGATGTACTGGACAGACCCTACTGGGATATTCCATTGCTTGTCACAATGTGAATGATCCTTATAAGCAGCAAGTGGCACATGTCCTTTGACTTGAGATCACTTGTGTTTCTAAATGATGATTGTCATTGTTTTGAGGTAGTTCAATATCATTTGAAACATAATGATTATAGACTATCTTGGATGGTGAGCTTGAGTCAGGTTAGGGCTCTTGTGATAGATAAAGGATTGCCGTCTCCTTGTTCAAGGAGTGTGATGTTCTAAGGGGCCCCCCCGATATGAGATGATTGAGGAAGTGTATGCCATACCCAGATGACTATGTTCATCTGATCTAATCATGCTCATCATATTGGAGTTACAAGCTTGACCCGCTTGTCCAATAAGAACATCCAGTGGCAAAGGACACATGTATGCCAAGTGAGTTGATTCACACTTGTGCTATGGTTTGGGTGGAGTCTTGGAAGACTCTTTCCTTTATATCGGGAGACAGTGATGTGTTGCTAGATACCCCTCACTGATCGTGATAACGTAAGTTATCGTTACCGACATTTAGAGGAAACCCTCAGGGTCGCACAATTTGATGATATGGCTTACTTAAGTCAGATCGTGTGGACTGAACTGTTTAGACTCAGTTTAAACGAGTTCAGACTCTGATTGTAAGTGAGATCTAGTCTGATCATGTTTGATTGATTGGGGCTTGAGATCGGTAAGCTTCGATCGAGAGTTTGGATGCTAGATCATAGAGATCAAGAGCATCAAGAGATGAATGGTTAGATCTTGAACCATTTGGTGCAAAGAGATCTAGACCATGGCTTGGGCTGGTTTAATGAACCGAATTGGGTTGAACCTAATTGACTTGAACCGGTTCACATGTGTGAACGTATGGTTCAAGGTGTAAAGGCTTGTTGGGCGGTTTTTCCTTCAAGTGAGCGCATGGCTTGAAAACCTTCCATTTATGGAAGTGTAACGCCATGACTTGATTGGAGAAGGCTTAACGCAAATCGGTTTTACTGAATTGTCATCTTCGTTGGACGAAAGAGGATTCTTGGAGACGGTAGCTCTCGGCCAAGCGCATCTCAACACACGACAAGGACATTGGGATCTCTTGCTAGCACAAGGAAGATCCTAAAGGGTAGCCACCCCTCATCTTGTGTGTGAACTTGAAGAGGAGACCTACTTTGATCTCTTGCTTCCAAGCCGCCACCCTCTTCATGGCTTTGGTATGAGTTCTCATAACTTCAAGTTGATCATATAGTTATCATATTCGATCTTGTTTAGAAACCCTTTTCGCCATGCTTGTTAGAATCGCAAGTTTAGGGTTTCTCCCCCCTTTGAACTAGGGGTTCCTTCAATTGGTATCAGAGGTGGTTCTTGATATGATCTATATGATTGCTTCAAGTCCTTGTGATCCATACATGTTGCGCTTACTTTTACTTGATGTATGCTTTGTTTACATGTAGTTGCGCTTGTATCATGCTTACATGAAGTTGCGCTTGTATCATGCTTACATCAATTTGCGCTTGTATCATGCTTACATGAAGTTGCGCTTGTATCATGCTTACATGAAGTTGCGCTTGTATCATGCTTACATCAATTTGCGCTTGTATCATGGTTAGATGAAGTATGCGCTCCCCCTTGAAGGGGACCCCCTTAAAGTTTGCGCTCCCCCTTGAAGGGGACCCCCTTAGATCTAAGGGTTATCAACTTGCAAGCATGTTGTTTGTTTGTTTGTTTGCGCATGTTCTAGAAGTTTTCCAAAAATTATATCTTGCGCGCATGATTAGATCTAAGGTGCCACTATATTAAATCCTTAGATGGGTTGATAGGGTTGAAAGCATCTTCTAGGTTAGATCCAACTAGTCTGATCAGACCATCTGACAGCCTAGATGGGTTGACCTGATAGCACCTGTGCGCAAGCACAAGGTGGCTATGGGTTGACTGCATCTAGGGCGTGTAGCGAGGTCTGGTTGAGACACTATTGAACACACATGAGTTAGGCCCGGGGTCACACCCGCTTGCCAAAACTCATGAGGGTGGTTCAGCCCTTGGCGCATGCATGGTTGACCATTAGGTCAACACGGGTCAGTTAGGACTCGGTGCATGCAAGGGCAAAGGATCTAACTAGATGGATGAGTGGATCCCCATCAATGGACCATTGTAAGGTTATAGGGCTCATAAGGAAATTAAAATTGATGCCATGGGGTATTTTCAAAAAAAAAAAAATTTTATTTCCTGATTGGATCACATGTTGATTGAACCATATGCTTGTTTATTTAGTCTTATGTGGGTTGCCCTATTGTGTGCTGTGCTGGGGCCTGCGTGCCTGGTAATTTATAAGTTAAATTTATTGTGGTCTGCGAATCACTTTTTCATTAATTTATTGTATATTTGACCTGCGAGTCAAAGCTTGTCTAGATAGATCAAATTGTATTTGATTAGACAAGAGCACAAATGCACACATCCCAAAGGAGCATTCAGCTGGTGGCGTACCTGAGGTGCTCTTGGCGCTAGGGCCCTGGGTTGGACCAGATGAGATGCAAAAGAGCTCAAGTGAAGACTTAAGGAAAATTAAGGTCTTACTAGGGTTCATGGGCTTTTACCACATAAGATCATGCTTTCTATTTATTGTTTAAATAATTAGAATTGCATGTTTAAGTTTATCTTCTGCTATCACCATAGGACTTGCATGATAGTGAAGAAGATAAAAGACCGTTAAAATCCAACGCTAATATATCAAGCTCGTAAGCCTTCTGACGCGAAACCTCGCCGTTCTGACTATCGTTGGAGCCGTGTTGAACCCACTCAGTGGGCACGTCCATCTATCTTCAGACGGTGCTGGATTTCACCTGCGTGTTACAGAGTTGGGATTTATCCCCTCTCGTTGCTCAGCATAGCACGTGGTGGTCCAGGGAGTAGGTCAGGTCAGCTTGACCATGTAGGCTGCATATGTGGCGCATATGGTAGCACATGGAGGCAGCCATCTGTAGGATCAGAGACTGTGTTGTACCAACTCAGTTGGCACAGTCTGCTGGATTGCCCAGATGAAGGGGAATCGCACGGGTTGGCGATTGGCTGGGACAGCCTACCAGAAATTAGTGCTTGTCATCTCTGTGCATCTTATCTCGCCTGAGCGGGACGCGGAGACCAAGTATGAAATCTGGATCCCATCTCACTAAAAGAGTGTTACTCTTTCGGACTGTTTACTGGATTTTTCAGTCAGACAAAATAGTGAGAAAAGAATCTTTCTTAAGTCCTGGATTGATTCTGAACATTGATACTGACCTTGCTGTTCTTGCTTGTTGTAGATTCCTGCAGCAACGAACACCATGAGCTTCAATGTGCGATCCCTACTGGAAAGGGAGAAGTTTGCTGGGCCGAACTTCTCTGACTGGTTCGGACACCTTAAGATCGTTCTTAAGGCAGAGAGGAAACTGTATGTCCTCGAGACGGCGATACCGCCGCAGCCCGCTCCGAACGCCGCAAGGGCGGTTCGGGAAGCCTATGAAAAGCACGTCAATGATAGCATTGATGTCGCTTGCCTGATGCTAGCGTCTATGACGCCACCGCTGCAGCGTCAGCATGAGGATATGTCGGCTATAGAGATTATAGCGAACCTCAAGATGCTGTATGCTGCACAGGCGAGGACAGAACGCTATAATCTGACGAAGCTCTTCTTTCAGAGCAAACTGGCTGATGGGAGCCCAGTGGGAGCTCACGTGCTCAAGATGATTGGGCACAAGGAGGCTCTAGAGAAACTGGGGCATACCATCAACCAGGAGCTTGCTGTGGATATTATTCTGCAGTCTCTCCCGCCCTCTTTCGATGCGTTCATCATTAATTTTAATATGAACAAAATCGATTGTACGCCGGCAGAGCTGCTGAATATGCTCTTGACCACTGAGGAAACTCTGAAGGGAAAGCCTTCAACCTCTGTCTTAATGGTTCCTTCTAGGAACAAGAAGAAGGGGAAGAAGGGCAAGGCCCCTGTCAAGAATTACAGCAAGGCTCTGAAACAGAAGGTGAAGCGGTCGAAGGACAACAGGTGTTTCCACTGTGGCCAGCTGGGTCACTGGAAAAAGGACTGTAAAGCGCTCCAAGGAGATAAGAGGGGAAGCGTTGCTTCTGGCTCAGGTATATTCGTGACGGAAGTCATGGTTTCATATTCTTCTATTTCATGGGTGTTGGACACTGCATGTGGAGTTCACATTTGTTCAAATGTACAGGAACTCAAGAGAAGAAGGCAGGTGGGACAGCATGAGGTAGACCTACGAGTCGGAAACGGGGCACGGGTTGCTGCTGTTGCTGTAGGAGACTATTTCATTACTTTACCATCTGGCATTGTATTAGAATTAAACAATTGTTATTTTGTACCCAGTATTACCAAGAATATTATCTCTATTCCTGCTCTTGTCAGGAAAGGATTTGCCTTTGAATGCAAGATTTCAAAGTGTATTTTGACTTATGATAATATTGTGTATGCAACTGGTTCAATTAACAATGGGTTATTCATGTTGGACATGGAATATTCTATACAAAACATTGATAATAAGAAAGCCAAGTATGCTGATGACAGCACCTTGCTTTGGCATAGTCGTTTAGGCCATATAAACGAGAAGCGCATTAAGCGGTTGCATGATCATGGACTGCTGGGATCATTCTCCTATGAGGAGATTGATACATGCAAAGCTTGTTTAATGGGTAAAATGACGAAGTCACCTTTTCCTAATAAAGGTCAAAGGGCTTCAGGTTTACTTGACCTTATACACAGTGATGTGTGTGGGCCGTTTAGTAAACATGCCAGAGGTGGCTATCAGTACTTCATTACCTTTACTGATGATTTCAGTAGGTATGGTTATGTCTATCTGATGAGACATAAGAGTGAATCTTTTGACAAGTTCAAAGAGTTCAAAAATGAAGTACAAAATCAGTTAGGCCGAAATATCAAGGCACTTCGTTCTGATCGAGGTGGAGAATACCTAAGTCATGCGTTTACTGACTATCTGAAGGAGTGTGGGATTATCTCACAGCTCACTCCACCAGGAACACCGCAGTGGAATGGTGTGTCCGAGAGGAGAAATAGAACGTTACTTGATATGGTTCGTTCTATGATGAGTCAGGGCCACTCTTCCATACTCCTTTTGGGGTTTTGCACTGGAGACAGCTGCAAAGGTACTAAACCGAGTGCCATCCAAGGCAGTTTCAAAGACGCCATATGAGTTATGGTATGGGAAACAGCCTAGCTTGACATTTAACAGGATCTGGGGTTGCGAGGCTTATGTCAAAAAGCTCGCCTCTGGGAAACTGGAGAGCAGATCTGATAAATGCATCTTTGTCGGTTACCCTAAGGAAACTAAGGGTTATTATTTCTACGATCCCAAAGAGAACAAGGTATTTGTTGCTCGGACGGCCATATTTCTTGAGAAGGAATTTCTTCTGCAAGAGGCCAGTGGGAGAGAAATAAAACTGGATGAGAATCCAGAGGAAGGACAAAGTGCTCAAGCACAGTTGGATGAGCCTGAGCCGGTAGATCAGGTTATTGAACAACCTGAGGCTCAAATAACACGGGAACCGCGAAGATCGGGAAGGATCCGTCGACAGCCTGAGCGCTATGACGGAGTCTACATCATTGATAATGATGAACCCCTCACTTATGCGGATGCGGTCAGTGGACCGGAGTCAGCTAGATGGCTTGAAGCTATGCGAGCCGAGATGGACTCCATGTCAGATAACCAAGTCTGGGATTTGGTTGATCCGCCTCCGGGAGTAATCCCTATAGGCTGTAAATGGATCTTCAAGAAGAAGATTGACATGGATGGTAACGTGGTTACCTATAAAGGCAGGCTAGTTGCGAAAGGTTTCAAACAAATCTACGGGATAGATTATGATGAAACTTTCTCACCTGTAGCTATGTTTAAGTCTATTCGGATTCTTTTCGCGATAGCTGCATATTACGATTATGAGATCTGGCAGATGGATGTGAAGACAGCTTTCCTTAATGGAAATCTGGATGAGGATGTGTATATGACACAACCTGAAGGTTTCACTAATCCATCAGATCGTCATAAAATATGCAAGTTAAAGAAGTCCATTTATGGACTGAAACAAGCATCTAGGAGCTGGAATATTCGTTTTGATGAATCAATCTCTGAGTTTGGTTTCATCAAGAACGAAGATGACCCGTGTGTGTATAAGAGGTTTAGTGGGAGCGTGATTACATTCCTAATCCTCTACGTCGATGACATCTTGATCATTGGAAATGATATTCCTGAACTGCATGCTGTTAAAGCATGGTTAGGAAAATGTTTCCAGATGAAAGATCTAGGAGAAGCAGCCTATGTGTTAGGTGTGAAGATCTACCGAGATAGATCTAAGAGGCTTCTCGGGCTGTGCCAGAGTACTTACATCGATAAGGTCCTGGAGAGATTCCATTTAGAGAATTCTAAACGTGGATATCTTCCAGTCAGACATGGTCTGAATCTTTCGAAGAGTCAGTGTCCACAAACACAGACTGAGAAAGATGAAATGGACAATACGCCTTATGCTTCGGCTATTGGGTCCATTATGTATGCGATGTTGTGTACTCGCCCAGACGTCGCTTACGGGTTAAGCGTGACCAGTCGATTCCAAAGTAATCCAGGTTTGGCGCACTGGATTGCAGTCAAGAACATCTTAAAATATCTGCGGAGGACCAAAGATATGTTCTTGATATATGGTGGTCAGGAAGAACTCAGTATAGAGGGATATACTGACGCTTCGTTCCAGTCGGACCAGGATGATTTCCGATCGCAGTCAGGCTATATTTTTAGCTTGAATGGTGGAGCAGTGGTGTGGAAGAGTTTCAAACAGTCAACTGTTGCTGATTCCACAACAGAAGCCGAGTATGTTGCAGCCTCGTAAGCATCCAAGGAGGCAGTCTGGATTCGTAAGTTCGTGAGAGAACTTGGTGTCGTTCCTTCGAGTGCAGATCCTTTGGTTATCTTCTGTGATAACACTGGAGCAATAGCACAAGCAAAGGAACCACGGTCGCACCAGAAGTCCAAGCACATACAGAGACGGTTTCACTTGATCCGGGAGATCATTGATCGTGGCGAGATCAAGATTTGCAAGGTTCATACAGATGACAATCTGGCAGACCCGCTTACCAAGCCTCTGGCGCAGCAGAAGCATGAGAAGCACTGTAATAATATGGGTTTGAGATTTCTCAACCATTAGATTAAGTGCAAGTGGGAGATTGTTGGGGTATGCCCTTAAGGCTAATGTTTGAGGCCTTTGGGATTGTAATAGTATCATGTAATAAACTGTTGTGTTTATAAAGGCATGGTTATTATTCAGGTTGTTACCTTGTCTGCTGTAATAAGTGTACTTCTGAATAATGTCTCAAAGCTGTTCAGCTAGGCTGACAGTCTATATGTCCTTAGTCGAGATATCTTGGTGAACATGAGACAGCCTTGATATGATTGAGACTAATATGTGTGCTAATCTTATAGGATGCTTCGAGCATGGAATAAGATGTAGACTCATGGGTACATTGGATGTACTGGACAGACCCTACTGGGATATTCCATTGCTTGTCACAATGTGAATGATCCTTATAAGCAGCAAGTGGCACATGTCCTTTGACTTGAGATCACTTGTGTTTCTAAATGATGATTGTCATTGTTTTGAGGTAGTTCAATATCATTTGAAACATAATGATTATAGACTATCTTGGATGGTGAGCTTGAGTCAGGTTAGGGCTCTTGTGATAGATAAAGGATTGCCGTCTCCTTGTTCAAGGAGTGTGATGTTCTAAGGGGCCCCCCCGATATGAGATGATTGAGGAAGTGTATGGCCATACCCAGATGACTATGTTCATCTGATCTAATCATGCTCATCATATTGGAGTTACAAGCTTGACCCGCTTGTCCAATAAGAACATCCAGTGGCAAAGGACACATGTATGCCAAGTGAGTTGATTCACACTTGTGCTATGGTTTGGGTGGAGTCTTGGAAGACTCTTTCCTTTATATCGGGAGACAGTGATGTGTTGCTAGATACCCCTCACTGATCGTGATAACGTAAGTTATCGTTACCGACATTTAGAGGAAACCCTTAGGGTCGCACAATTTGATGATATGGCTTACTTAAGTCAGATCGTGTGGACTGAACTGTTTAGACTCAGTTTAAACGAGTTCAGACTCTGATTGTAAGTGAGATCTAGTCTGATCATGTTTGATTGATTGGGGCTTGAGATCGGTAAGCTTCGATCGAGAGTTTGGATGCTAGATCATAGAGATCAAGAGCATCAAGAGATGAATGGTTAGATCTTGAACCATTTGGTTCAAAGAGATCTAGACCATGGCTTGGGCTGGTTTAATGAACCGAATTGGGTTGAACCTAATTGACTTGAACCGGTTCACATGTGTGAACGTATGGTTCAAGGTGTAAAGGCTTGTTGGGCGGTTTTTCCTTCAAGTGAGCGCATGGCTTGAAAACCTTCCATTTATGGAAGTGTAACGCCATGACTTGATTGGAGAAGGCTTAACGCAAATCGGTTTTACTGAATTGTCATCTTCGTTGGACGAAAGAGGATTCTTGGAGACGGTAGCTCTCGGCCAAGCGCATCTCAACACACGACAAGGACATTGGGATCTCTTGCTAGCACAAGGAAGATCCTAAAGGGTAGCCACCCCTCATCTTGTGTGTGAACTTGAAGAGGAGACCTACTTTGATCTCTTGCTTCCAAGCCGCCACCCTCTTCATGGCTTTGGTATGAGTTCTCATAACTTCAAGTTGATCATATAGTTATCATATTCGATCTTGTTTAGAAACCCTTTTCGCCATGCTTGTTAGAATCGCAAGTTTAGGGTTTCTCCCCCCTTTGAACTAGGGGTTCCTTCACTGTCCAGTACATCCAATGTACTCATGAGTCTATATCTTATTCCATGCTCGAAGCATCCTATAAGATTAGAACACATATTAGTCTTAACCATATCAAGGCTGTCTCATGTTCACCAAGATACATCGACTAAGGACATAATAGCATGTCAGCCCAGCTGAACAGCTTTGAGACATTATTCAGAAGTATATTTATTGCAGCAGACAAGGTAACAAACTGAATAATAACCATGCCTTTATAAACACAAGAGTTTATTACATGATACTGTTACAATCCCAAGGCCTCAAACATTAGGCTTAAGGGCATACCCCAACATGAGCTACACAGCCCAGTGAGTGGATAGTCTCAATCGACCATCCATAGCATACAATCAAAGATACATGCAGATTATTTTAAAAACATTTAGCAGAACATCATGTTAACATATAACAAAAACAAAGAACAAAACTCGGAAAAAATAATTAGATGTACAGACATCACACACTTGTCACCACAGAGTAACCTAGGTGTTGGAGTATGCCCTTAAGGCTAATGTTTGAGGCCTTGGGATTGTAACAGTATCATGTATAAACACTTTTGTTTATAAAGGAAATGGTTGTTATTCAGTTTTGTTACCTTGTCTGCTGTAATAAGTGTACTTCTGAATAATGTCTCAAAGCTGTTCAGCTAGGCTGACATGCTATATATCCTTAGTCGAGATATCTTGGTGAACATGAGACAACCTTGATATGGTTGAGACTAATATGTGTTCTAATCTTATAGGATGCTCCGAGCATGGAATAAGATGTAGACTCATGGGTACATTGGATGTACTGGACAGACCCTACTAGGATATTCAATTGCTTGTCACAATGTGAATAATCCTTGTTTGCACTAAGTGGCACATATCCTCTGACTTGAGATCACTTGTGTTTCTAAATGATGATTGTCATTGTTTTGAGGTAGTTCAATATCATTTGAAAGATAATGGTTATAGACTATCTTGGATAATGATCATGAGTCAGGTTGGGACACTAGTGATAGATATAGGATTGCCGTCTCCTTGTTCAAGGAGTGTGATGTTCTATAGGGGCCCCCTAGATGAGATGATTGAGAAAGTGTATGGCCATACCCAGGTGACTATATTCATCTGATCTAATCATGCTCATCATATTGCAGTTACAAGCTTGACCCGCTTGTCCAATAAGAACATCCAGTGGCAAAGGATACATGCATGCCTTGTGAAGTTGATTCACACTTGTGCTGTGGTTTGGGTGTAGTGTTGGAAGACTCTTTCCTTTATATCGGGAGACAGTGATGTGTTGCTAGATACCTCTCACTGATCATGATAACGTAAGTTATCGTTACCGACATTTAAAGGAAACCCTCAGGGTCGCACAATTTGATGAAATGGCTTACTTAAGTCAGATCGTGTGGACTGAATTATTTTGGTTCAGTTGAAAGGGATTTAACCTCTGATTGTAAGTGAGATCTGGTCTGATCATGTTTGATTGATTAGGGCTTGAGATCGGTAAGCTTCGATCGAGAGTGTGGATGCTAGATCGGTGAGATCAAGAGCATCAAGAGATGATCGGTTAGATCTCGAACCATTTGGTTCAAGGGAGATCTAGACCATGGCTTGGCTTGGTTCGATTTGGTCTTTGGACCAATTGAAATTGGACCAACTTCAATTGAACCGGTTCACATATGTGAACGCATGGTTCAATTAAGTTTGCGTTTTGGATTAGTTCAAAGCCATGAACGCATGGCTTCATGACCTTCCTTTTATGGAAGTCTTGTAATGCCAAAACGCATATGCTTGCCTCAACGGCTCTAATCTTTGGAGCTCTCTCGTGTGTGGCTTAGAGCTTAGACGAAGAGGAAGAAGAGAGCTTTCGGCCAAGGGAGATATCATCTCATCTTTCTTTTCCAACGATCAAGGACCCTTTGAAGAGCTTTGCTAGCACAAAGGATTCAAAGGAGCAAGCCATCTTCATTGTTGTGTGCGTCACCTTTGGAGAAGAAGCATTCGACTCTTTGCTTCCAAGGCTCCATCCACCCATGGCTATGGTGAGATCTTCTCATGATCTTTCAATTAAAACAAAGTTGATTATATAGAACATGCGATCCTATAGAAACCCTAATTCCGCCCATGCAAGTACTTTGATTTGCGCATGCTTAGGGTTTCGCTCCCCCTTGAAGGGGACCCAACAACTGGTATCAGAGCAGGGTTTTCAGTAGATCTATATGATTGCTTTGTTAAGATTGTGATCCACTCATGATTCCATGTTGCGCTCTCTTGATGCTTTGTTTACTTGCGCTTACATGATACTATGTTCTTGCGCTTACATGATACTATGTTCTTGCGCTTGCATGATACTATGTGCTACCATATTTGTTTGCGCTTGTATCATTGCTTGGAGAAGTTTGCGCTCATGTCTAGATCTATGGGTTATCAACATGCAAAGATTAACATGCTAGATATTGTTGGGGTATGCCCTTAAGGCTAATGTTTGAGGCCTTGGGATTGTATAAGTATCATGTAATAAACTCTTAAGTTTATAAAAGGCATGGTTATTATTCAGGTTGTTATCTTGTCTGCTGTAATAAGTGTACTTCTGAATAATGTCTCAAAGCTGTTCAGCTAGGCTGACAGGCTCTATGTCCTTAGTCGAGATATCTTGGTGAACATGAGACAGCCTTGTATGATTGAGACTAATATGAGTGCTAATCTTATAGGATGCTTCGAGCATGGAATAAGATGTAGACTCATGAGTACATTGGATGTACTGGACAGACCCTACTCGGATATTCCATTGCTTGTCACAATGTGAATGATCCTTGTAAGCACTAAGTGGCACATGTCCTTTGACTTGAGATCACTTGTGTTTCTAAATGATGATTGTCATTGTTTTGAGGTAGTTCAATATCATTTGAAACATAATGATTATAGACTATCTTGGATGGTGAGCTTGAGTCAGGTTAGGGCACTTGTGATAGATAAAGGATTGCCGTCTCCTTGTTTAAGGAGTGTGATGTTCTAGAGGGCCCCCCTATATGAGATGATTGAGGAAGTGTATGGCCATACCCAGATGACTATGTTCATCTGATCTAATCATGCTCATCGTATTGGAGTTACAGGCTTGACATGCTTGTCCAATAAGAACATCCAGTGGCAAAGGAATCATGTATGCCAAGTGAGTTGATTCACACTTATGCTATGGTTTGGGTGGAGTCTTGGAAGACTCTTTCCTTTATATCGGGAGACAGTGATGTGTTGCTAGATACCCCTCACTGATCGTGATAACGTAAGTTATCGTTACCGACGTTTAAAGGAAACCCTCAGGGTCACACAATTTGGTGATATGGCTTTCTTTGAGTCAGATCGTGTGGACTGAATTATTTGGGTTCAGTTTAAAGGGATATAGACTCTGATTGTAAGTGAGATCTAGCTTAATCATGTTTGATTGATTAGGGCTTGAGATCGGTAAGCTTCGATCGAGAGTATTGATGCTAGATCGGTGAGATCAAGAGCATCATAAGATGAACGGTTGGATTGGAAACCTTAGGGTTTGGTTGATCTAGACCGATTGCTTTGGTTTGGACCAATTTGGATTGAACCGGTTTACATGGGTGA